>PVKB01000005.1:733209-1043869 GCA_004027205.1 Ctenodactylus gundi | reverse complement strand
TCCTGGGCTGAACTGAGTCATCCCAAAATTCATGATCACCCAGAACCTCAAGATGACACAGTTAGAAGCAGGGTCTTTGCAGATGTGATTAAGGTGAGTTGTGTGGGACTGTGGTGGACCTGAAAGCCAAGGGCTGGCAACCTTGCAAGGAGAAAGGATGACACAGCCATATGGATAAGTAAGCTATGAGAAGAAGGATTAGAGGCCGAAGTGACACAGCTGTAATATGAAAAAGGCACAGGGGTGCCCCACACTGGAAGAAGCGATAAGGATTCTTCCCCAGCACCCCCTGAGGAAGGAGGCCCCTGCCTCCATCTTGATGTCCGACTTCTGGCCTCCAGACCAGTGAAGAATTGGTTATCCTGCTTTAAGCCATGCATGGTGTAGTAATTTGTTACGTCTGCCCTAGAAACTTAACGTGACATCCCATTGTCAAACCCAGCCCATAAATGAGTTATGGATATCCTGGAAATCATTGATAATATAAGCCAACAGAGAGACTGCTTATAAAAATCATGGTTTCTGGAAAAATCTAAGAAGGTAACAAAATCCCGTGGTTCTGTTTGTGTGTGGTGACTAAACAGGCTGCCCCTTCACAAAGAGCCCGCCCAGAGCAGCTGCAGTGGTCCCTTGCCTCCGAGGCCCGCTGACTGGAAGCCATGCCTTCTCCTGCATGTCGCTCTTATTCTTTGTGTCTTCACTGACTCCAGGCTATTTGAACTGGCTTCCCATTTTAGGATCTTGGATAGTGTACCTCAGAAATGGAGAAATTCCTTGCCTTACGTCATATAGCGTGTCAGTGACAGAGGAGATTCTGGCATTTGAATGTCCCAGCTTCCTACCCTGGTGTGCCACCAGATGTCTCCTATGGAAGACTTCGTAGCCTTCTAGGTTCCACTGACCAGGTTAAAAAAACCAATTCAAGGAATTGATGCAGTTTTTTTATTTTGCCAAAAATGAATTAAAAAAGGAGAATGTTACATTACCACCTTTTTGTTAAAAAAGGGCAGTTCTATTACCCTTACAGCAGAGAACATACAAGCTCAAGTATCCGTGAAAATTCAATTGGCTCTAACAGGCTTCTGGAATGTTCTCACGCATCTTGTTTCCTTCCTGCCCTGGGCAGCAGCTGGCCACCTTGCTGCTTTTGAACACACTAGGTCATACTTGACCAAGGACTTTGCGCTTACTGTTCCCTTTGCTTGCAACACCCTTCCTCGGGTGTCTCTGAGGGCCAGTTTCTCAGTTCACTGAACCCTACCAACATGTCACCTTCTCGTCATAGGCATCCCTGACTGCTCTGCCCTCTGTCCCTTTATACCTGTTTTCTTGTAACACTCCCATCATTCAACATGCTCCACTATCTGGTTTTTTTTTTTTTTTTGGGCCATCTCTTTGCCCTATAATAAGAACTCCAAGAGAATCATAAATCTGTTTACACCAATGGCAAGAGTAATGTCTGTAATATAGAATATTCTTAATGCACTTTATTTAATTAGATTAAATAAAGTACAACCCGTTATATTTAGTCAATTTCATCTGTGGACAATGTCCGGAAACCTCCTAGGTGTCTTCATTTTGCCTGTGAGAGGTGAAAATATCACCCTGTGTTGTAATCAGTGTGTGTGTTCATGCACAGAGCACATAAAGATGCTAAAAATGATCATACAATCCAAAATCCTGTTGATACTTTGGTTTGGCTCAGCAGTAATCTATGTGTATAAAGATCTTATGGCCTTTGGCTGCTTCATCTTCCTTAAAGAAAACCTCACCTCTAACCGGAAGCAGGCAGACCAAAACACAATAGCAAAGTAATCACTGGGTAGCAATCCTTCTGGGACCTTCCACAAGCTGTTGTAACGACCCTTTGTCCCAGGGCACAGGGAAAATAACTCTATGAGTCCAACTTGTAAAATCAGTGCTCCAGTACATATAAGCAAGCAAGCAGAAAGCACTTTATTGGATCAATGTTTCATTGTTTTTAATATCAGAGCTTCCTGAAACAATAAAAATAAGTAGATTTGTCCTTGGTTTTCATTTCTAGTGTAGATTTATCAAAAGGAAAAAGGGAAGAAAATGGAAGAAAAAAAATCTGTGTAACTTTATGTCAGCAGTGGCCACCATGCCAGGGCTGTTGTGTATAGTAACTGCACGGCAAAATAAACCCAATCTGAATTCAGGAGAAGAAAGACCTTGCAGAATTAGGAAAAGCTGGAATAACTTGGCAATTAAAAATCAAGGCACTGATGGGTACTGGTTAAGAATGCTGGTTAGGGAGTCCCACTCACGGTTGGCTCGGAGTATCTGAACTTCAAGTTATTTGCCCTAATTAACTCAAGTCCTATGACCTGGTTTTTAAAAACTGAGCCAGCAGTTCTGGTGCTTCATGGAACTGCTTGCTGCCAGGTTTGAATGGAGTAATACGCACACTTGTCCAGGGCAGAGTACTGTTATCTGTTCCTTTGATTCTTGCACAAGAATGTGTGACCATGGAACAAAACGGAGTGTAAATTCCATCTTGTCCTAGTCAGAGTGGTTGTTTTGTTATCAAACCCCCTAAAATAACATCCAGGTGAGGATGTGGGGAAAAGAACCTGTATACACTGTTGGTGGGAATGTAAATTAGTACAGCCACGGTGACAGTCTGGGGTTCCTTAAACAACTGAAAATAAAATTACTATATGACCCAACTATGCCAACCCTGGGTACATACCCAGAGAAATGAACTCAGCACACTGAAGAGATCCCCACATATACCATGTTCATGGTAGCATTGTTCACAAAATCCAAGATACAGAGTCGGCCTAGTTGCTCATCAACAGATGAACTGATAAGGAAAATATAGAACATTTACACAAGGGAGCATTACTCAGACATAAGGAAGGTTGAAACTGTGTCATTTGCAGGAAAAGAGATGGAATTGAGGAATGTCTTGTTAAATGAAATAAACCGGACACAGAAAGACAAGTGATGTGTTTGTGGAAACCAAAAGGAAAAAAAGGTGATCTACAGGAGGATGAGGGACTCGAGGGGTAGGTGAAGGGAGAAGGAGGGAGCGGAGAGGAAAGGGAGTGAAAGGAAGGGTATTAGGAAAGATGGATCCAAGCAAAACGTGTGCGCACGGTCATGTCAGAGAGACAGCCATTGGTCCTTACAGTTAAAGTGAGATAGTCATAACGATGAGGATAAAACAGCAGAAACAGATGGCAATGATAATGGTGATGATGTAAGAGGCCATCTACCCTTAGACTAAAAGAATATGGAGCAACAAATGCCATTGGCTAGAGGGGAGACGCTGAGGAAGTCCCAACTTCATGGGAAAGGTGGGTCGTCCTGGGTACTACGCCTTTGACCCTTCTTCATTCATTGCCATAGCGGCTTCTGAGGGGAGCCCGTTGCAGTCTGTGATGTGAGAAGCAAACGGATGGGCAGAGGTTGGCCCTGTATCCACAGAGATAGCAAGGGCAGAACTGGCATCAGAATCCAGGCAATGTCTAATTCAGCACTGCAATGTTACTATCATGTTAGAAATCAGCCCTTATATTTGCAAACACAATGAAAGACACTGCGTTTTGAGGATTTATTTCCCTAGGTAGATTCTTTTCCCCATGTCCTAATTTTCATGACAGAGAGATGATATCTAGATAGCTAACATCAACTCCACAAAAATATTCTCAGTGAAATTGTGGGTTCCAGGAATGGACAGAACGAATCCTGGCACTGATAAGGGAACCCAAAAAAATTTGAAGGCTAAGCTCTTCCTGCCTTTGAGGAAAGGCGAGTGAAGTTTCTGGGCCTAAAAATCTCCATAACCTGGGACTGTGAAAGTACAATGGAGAATGAGAGAGAAAAGATTTGTTGTTGTTGTTGTGGCTGAGGCAGGAGGAAACTCTGCTCTCTGCAGAGGGAGGAACCTGCCGGGAAGAGACTGGGGAGACGGATGCTCAGAAGGAAGGAATAAGACCTGGAGGATTTGGCCAGGAGCACTGGCTGAACGCTTAGAAGGGATGTGCTAGTCACAGCATTGCCAGCAGGTGGCTGAGGTTTCATCTCGGTGACCACTGGGAGAATTCAGCACCTAGCCCATCCTCTCCAAGCAAAAGTAGCTCCCAGGTATTGCTTGGTTTCCTTTGACTTACCTACTTTAAGTAGAAACCTCTAGTGTCAAAATCCCAGATGTGGTGGGGAGCGGGGTCCTAGAGAAGTGGTAGCTCAGAAACACAGGTGTGTGCACTTTAGGGGTACATAGAGATGGAACCAGCTAGAAGCTGATGCTTGTGACACATGCCCACATCACGCTGAGAGTTTATACAGCCAATTGGCCACATGGAAGAATGTTTTAGAACCAGAAAGCGGGCTAAGCATTTTTGCCCAACTATGGCTCTTTATGACAAAAGTACCCTTCATTCTCAGACCTTGGCTCCTTCTGGAGCCCTGGAAATATGTAAACATTCAAGAACAAAGATTTTCTTGACTAGTGCAGAGTTGGGCATCTTTAGTAATGGGCCAACCAATTATCGCCCTGTTCCGAGAGTGGCTTCTGCACACTTGCATCGCTGCAGTTGGCTGTGCCGCCTCACGGCACAAGGGCCAGCATCCTAGAGAGCAGCTCAGCGCCTCTGTGCTTTACAAGGGGCGTCTTTTCTAAAAGCTGAGCCATTCCAGGCCACGGCAGGTTGACAGAGGACTTGGCCATGGCTGCAGAAACAGACTCATTAGAAGTAATCAGGCCTCGGCCCAAATCGTGGCTTGGATGAAAAAGGGTCGTAAAACTCCGCTGGAAGTTCTGCTGGGGTTGGCAGAGCCGCCTGTCAGTGTGGGGGCAGCTCTGCCAAGGCAGTGCCCTGTGCCAAGGCCCACAGTTCCATAAGCCAAGATGGCTTTTCTATTTGGGGCTTTCCCATTGGGATCTCCGGCAACATGCTATTCAGAGCTTTGAATTAAAAAAAAAAAAAGTACAACCTCCGTGTCAACTTCTGTCTTTGCGAGGTGTGGCTGCCCGCTTTGGGGTGTACCAAGAAGAGAAAGCGAATTGGCAGGAGAAGGGAGGCAGGGTGACACTAGGGTGTGAGTTGTCTTCCTCCTGCAGCCTCTGCCTCTCTTTCCTGTGCCATCGCTTAGGCAAGAAATGACAGTTTCAGGAGAGGGGGGAAGGAGGTGCCCCAGCAGAGCTTTTGTGCTTTCATTGTGAGAGGTCTGAACATCCTGAACGTGCTGGAAAGTTGTTCCTCTTGCTGGCTCTTTGCTCTGGGGAGGTGGCAAATTGCTAGGTTTCCTTTGGAAATCAGAGGATCTGCTGGCACTGGGCTTTGTCTTCCCTGTGGCAAAAGCCACCACAGCTGAGAAAGAGCACCTGTGTGCCGGCAGACCTGCCCTCGCCCTCCGCCAGGCCTGCCGCGCCTCTGGCCGGAGTGGGACCCTAGGTCCCAGAGCTGCATGACTGGTGCCATTTGTCGCTGTTGAGTGAGGTCTTTCTCGTCTCCCCTACTGCCCTCCTCCTCTCCTTTCCCTGCTTTATTTTTTCTATAAGTGCTTATTACCATTTAACATAATTCATATGTTGCTTTGCATTAAAACTCTTATCAGTCTGTGCTGTGATCTGGACGTCAGGTATTGAAGGCAGGGTCTACCGAAAGCACAACTACAGGTAGGTGGTGGGGCTTTTAAGTTAGGTGTGTCTAGCCTGTAGCCTACTGTTTTTCCCCCCTTTTTGAGTGAGGAAGAGTTGTCTCGGGACACACATAAAAATATACAATACTGTTAATGGATGTGTGTAAGTACTTAAACTTCTTTTAAATTTTTTCTTTCATTGTAACACTAAAAAGAATTCAGAGTAAAAACCAGCCGGTTGAAAGTTAGACACGCCTGCTTTAAGAGTTGTCCTTGAAGGGAGTATTAGACCCTGGCCCCTTCCTCTCCCTCTTGCTTCTCAGGTGCCGTGGGTGAGCAGCTCTGCCCGACTTCACCTGCTCTCATTGTGTCCTGTGTCATCCAAACCCAAAGTGGCAAGGCCAACCAACCATGCACGCCAATCTCCGAAACTGTGAGCCAAAATGAAGCTTTCCTCCTTGAAGGCTGTATATTTCAGGTGTTTTGTTACAGTAACAGAAAGATAACTACTACAGCCTCCTTTAACTTGACAAGAAATGTGATTTTTTTTCTGCCATGTTTTGTTCACCATTGTATGCTCTGTGCCTGATGTATAGCAGTCTCTCAAATATATTTGTTGAGGCAGGAGCATTTCTGAGTGTGAGGCCAGACTGGGCTACCTAGTGAGCTCTGGCCAGACTAGAGTACAGATTAAGACCCTGTCTCAAAAAACAAATCAAAACAAAACAAAAAACAAAACAAAAAAATAGAAAAGGAAAAGAAATATTTGCTGAGTAAAAGGATGAAAGTTTTATGAATCCCGTTTCTCCTGAAAGTGAGCAACAGAAGACACAACTCTCTGTGTGACTTTTCATTCACCCGGATAGTTTCAGTCATCCACCTGTTTTATTTCTGAGGGTCTGAGCTACGAAATCTGGAGGCCAGAGACTGGTTGAGGGTCCTTGGGAGTTCTTCAGGATTGGAGCACTGAGTATAGCTCAAGATCGGTGCAGAATGGAGAAGGGACCTCAGTCCAGAAGGGGCCACGTAAAGAGGAATAACCAATATCACAGAGGCACAATGTTTTAATGTTCTTTGGCACGGAGCATAGCTCCAGACCTTGACTGAGCCTGGAGTACTGTCTCCCAACCCTGTCTCACTCACTGTCTCCTTTTAAGAACATACACTTTACAGTGGCCTTTGTTAGGCTGGGCTGCCTAGAAGTAGACTCTGTGACAAAGATGTGAATTTCAATGGTTGGCGTGGGAGGTGATCCCAGAGACCAGTGCTGAAGGGGCTTTGGAGTGGATGAGAAGGTGACAAGTTAAGGCAGGACAGGTGATAATCCTGGTAAGTCAGGTACCAGGGGGGAGCTAAGCCTCATTCCCACAGGGAGCACCTGGGGGCTAACAGCTGAGATTATCCCACCGGAGGGAAGGTGACAGATATGTTATTTGCCAACCCCCAAGTGCCACTGATTATGGGCTGCCTTTGTCGCATTTGGTAACTCCCAGAGAAGTGTGTAGCCCGAGTGTGACCCTAGAGCCAGGGAATTGACCTCGGGCCACGGGAAGCAGGTGGCAGTGAGGGCTTGGAGACAGCGCTGGGAGAGGGTAGGGTGACACGTTTTCAGCTCCTGCGTATCACCCATTTTGCCTCCTTGAAGTCCCCATCTAGTCATAACTTCCAAAAGGCAAATAAAAGCAAAGCATTTAGAATTAAATGCCAGTATCTTAACAATCGCATGGGCTTGGCATCCTAGAACACACGATAAAGCGGCGAGATGCTTTCTGCTTTGCATGGAGACCCACACACAGATGGACACATGTGTACCTCACAAGTTGTCACCTTCTCCCCTGATTTTTTTCACATGCTGAACAAGTCTTAAAGCAATGAGAACGAAGTGTGCCCTCTCCGTGAAGATGGTGGTTCTGTCCTTGTGTCGCTCACGGTACATTCCAAGTACATGCTGAGCATGCTGTGCGTTTGTGTGGAACAGACATACAGCCCCGGGTCAAAGCATCAGAAACAGGTACTTTGCCTACACGAATGTGAAATAGACTTTCAAAAGTTGGGTGCCAGGTGATCCTTTATGGTGGGGGTCCCTACTCTCGAGGCCTTGGACCGGTACTGGGACTCGTCAGTGGCCTTGGGAAGGCTGGGTGCAGGGCCGGATGAATTGCAAGCGAGGTCAGTGAGGTCAGGTTAGATTCTAACGCCAAAGCTGATCTGACAGGAGGCGGGGCTTGGCTCCCCACTCCCTTCCTCCCAGAGTCCTCAGGAGTTCTTCAGGGCTGGAGCTGCTACTCCCCTTTCAAAGCTACCTGCCAGCAACCCGCTGCATAAGAACCTCCATCCTCCTCCCACCGCTCCTTGAAGGAATGGTCTTCCAGTAAACCAGTTCGAGGTGATTGGGGACCACTGGTGGTGTGGGGGGCATCTTACGCATTGCAGAATGCTTGGCATATTCGGGCTCTGACAGATGAGCATCGATGTCCCTTCTTGGACTTGTGACAACCGAATCTCAGAAGAATTTCTGGAAGACTGGCCGAGGCTGCCATCATTTTCATCTATGAACTACTGATCACAAGAAAGCGTGGGAGAGGAGCCTCGTGAATGCCTGACACGTGGTTTTCCATAAGCTGAGGTCAGTGGGAATTGGCCAAAAATATTAAGTTGAATTATGAAAAAGAGAGTTTGCTCTGTGAGTGCCTCTGGTTTTTGTGGCTAGACCTTCACCCACTCCACCAGGAGACAGGCATTATGGAGAAGCCGCGGTGGATAACACACAACTGTGATTCATTTCAGAGGAGCTACCGATAGGTGGGAAAATACCTGCCTATTATGTTGCAGGCCTGGGGAATATGCTAAAAAATATCATTTCTCCAAAGAACAGCTTCCTGCCAAAGTGTCATTCTTTCTTGACCCAGCATCTAAATCCAAAGATCGTGGGCAAACGATAGAGGAGTTCGCTCATCAGCGGTGTGTGCACTCATGCAGAAGAATCTGACAGGCTTAGGGGTGTGTCCTCTGCTCACCAATGCGTCGGGACTGACAGGGAGGGAAGGGCCGTGGAACACAGCCATGCCGGGCAAACCCGGGGGGCTGGGTGGCGGGCAGCTGGTACAGAGCCAATGGGCAATCCAGCACATAGGGACTCTTTCTGTGCCTTATTTATTTGAAAGCAAACACTGAACTTGCCTTCTAGGTTGGGATTAAAAAAGAGGCTTGAGACATTGCTGCAGTTCTGAAACCCACTCTGTGTAAAGCACAAGGGAGCCTGGCGAGGGGCTTAGGGCTAGACATAGAAGCATATATTTTTAATTCAAAGTTTGTCATAGGCCAAAAGTTAACAGAACTGGCTTGAGAATCAGATTGCCTGTGTTTGACACCCCAACTCTATTGTTTATAAGCATTGGTCCTTGAAGAAGATATATAATTTCTGCAACATCAGTTTCCCCAGTTGATAAGTGGGAATAATGCTAAATCTTTGTATTTTATGAAGACTATGGAAAATTATCTCCATAAATGCTTAGCACAATGCTTTACTGTAAGAGTGCTAAATGGTCATATTGTTAAAGTCCTGACAATTACTAGCTTTTGGAACAATGAAATATCACTCATGTATGCTAGGAAGGAAATAAACGATAATTACCGTATGCTTGTTGAAATCAAGACTGTGTCTTAAATACCCCAAATGCCCTGTGTCCAGTGTCCAGGATTGTGCTTGAGGTGAATTGGTCCCAAGTAACAAAGGCGGGGCTTATGGTCAGAGCACGGAGGAGGGTGACCATGTGACTACATCCCGCAAATCCCAGCACTCTGCAAACTACAACTCAGATAAAAAAGGAGATGATGTATGTGATAGGCAGTGTCCCAGATATGAACATGGTAATCTATTGAATTATCATTATTATATTGTGATTATAATAATCTATTAATACACGTTTGCTACTGTATTTACAAAGTGAGTCATTTTTCTCTTTACTCTGATACCGTGGTTTTCACTAGGATGCTCTCTGGTTATGCCAAAACTCAGCAAGGACTTTGCCATGGGCATTGACGTTACCTCCTTGACCTTAAATTAATTCTACAGAGGTTTATCCCCTTCTAGAACCAAAGTCACTGTTGGAGTTGGCTAGCTGCCATGTTTATTAGTTCTCTACTTAGTCCCAGAGACTGAAGACATATCTGTAGTTATGTCTTAAAGATGACTTTTCCACCATGATGTCTATTGAGGGACAGCCCAATGTGCTAATGGGAATGACCGAAAGCTGCAGTCTGGGTTGCAGCTTACAGGCCATGTGACCTTGGACTTACTTGTCACTATCATTAGCATGGTACAAAGGGCCCTCCCTGAGTGACTGGCTTCTGCCTACCTTTCTTACCTCACCTCCTTTTTCTCTCTTCCTACATTTCTTTTCTGTTCCAGGTACTCTAGCCTTGTTTCTGCCTCTCAAACACACGCAGCTCATTCCTCAGAGCTGTGCCACTGACGGGTCCCTCTGTGGAGCCCCACCATGTGGAACAAATAAAGATTAAAAGAGCCAGTGCCAGCATGGTTCAATCTTTGTGCCAAATGACTGTTGGTGCCAAACGAGTCCTACTAGATTTAGCAAGTAAAAATATAGTATACCCAGTAACATTTGAATTCGGTTGCATGAATAATATTTTGTATAAATATGTCCTCTGCTGCCCTACTTGTGAAAACATTTGAATTTCCAGGGATTTTGAATTTCACTTCAGGTTTCAGATTTCATGTGAAATTATGGGCCTGTGTTATTTTGCCCACTTTATACACAGGGAGTCGAGGCACAGAGAGGCTGAGAAACCTGGCAAAAATTCTTCCAGCAGAAAGAGGCAGTTGTGATCCCATTATGTTGATCCAGCTGCTTAGATGTCTTTGTATGAAGGGAGGTCACTGACACTGACCTTTATCTACAAAGTAAAGCTCTGGTTTCCAGTTCACAGCATTGGCAGGACCTAGTAGAATGATGTTGTGGTTTGACTCTGGAGTGTCCCCCAAAAGTCTCATGTACTTTTAACGTTATGGATTGCCTATGGAACCATGTGATGTTGGTGGATTGGGGTCTAGTCTGGAGGGGTGGATTGCAGTTAAATTCGGATTAAAGACGTGCAAATTGGGATTAACGGTGTGTAGGGGCCACACCTTCCACACCTGGATGCAGGAGGGGCTAATCACTGGGTGGAGACCTGGAAGGATATATAAGCTGCATCCTGCCTTCCTTGAGGGCTAGGACTGGGACTTGGACTAATTTCAACTAGTCTCAACTTGCTTTCCTGTTTGTGATGTCGTGAGAAGCTGCCTCCACCTCTCTCTGCCATGTACTTCGATTGCTGCCGCCCCTGAATGGGCTGTGACCTTCTGAAACTTTGAGCTAAAATAAGCCTTTCCTTTCCTAAATTTGTGGGTGTCGGGTATTGAGTCACAGCAATGGAAAAGTAACTGAGACAAACGATATCTACAAAATACTTGGTATACAATGGATCTTGGAAAATAATACTTACAGGTCTGAGCTATGAGAGCAACCAGTGGAAAATTATAAGAGAGGAAATGTTTTTAGACATAAAACATGTGCCATCTTGGAGAGATTGGATAGTGTTACTCTTTACTAGATATGTGCTCATAATAGATACTTGGTTTTTGATTTTTTTTTTTTTTTTTGAGACAGCAACTTGCTGCAGCCCAGGCTGGTCCTGAACTCACTATGGAGCCCAGGCTGGTCTTGGACTCACAGCAATCCTCCTGCCTCCGCCTCCCTAGTGCTGGAATTACAGGTGTGTACTACCATTCCCAGCTTTATGTGGCACTGGGGAATCAAACTCAGGGCCTTGAGCTTGCAAGGCAAGCACTTTAATCACTGTGCCATTCCTCCAGTCCAGTTTTTAAATTTTAAAGTCATAAACAACCCTCAGTGGAGTTTCTGTTTTTCAAGTAAAAAAAAAAAAATTGAAACAGTTACTCACCAGAGGAGAGCATAGGATTTTGTCAACTAGGTTGTGTGCCAACTCAGTGAAGTTTTATTTTTGCTTCATCAAGTGGTAAAGGACCATGAAAAAAAATCCCTCTAATGAATGAATGGTTTCTGCAATTTATTTCTCCAAATAAGTCTAACTTGGCTTTCTATTTTGTGCACAAATTGGGAAATTTACACGTCAAAGAGTTGAAAACAAATTAAAATGAAACAGACCCTCCCCCTTCCTGAAACTTGTTTCTGCCTGGCCTTGGTTTCTAGGGTTCTGCGGGGAGACAGCTCACAGCTGCTTTTGTCTCCACAACCCACCCCTAAGAAAGTCTCCTAGGAGGAACCTGCATGTCCTGGATCCACAGTGGCTCTTGATTTGTGGTGACAAAGAGAATGAAGCTATCCAAGGCTCTCTGGGCCCACGTGGGAATGGTTTTCTACTCTGGAAAGCCTCGGCAAGGTTTAGAGTAGGATTAATGCTTTATTTTCTCATGCGTGATCTTCTGCTGGTCTCTGTTGTGTTCTGGCGGCCTGTCACGGCGTCTTAGGTTTGTGGGCCATTGCTCACTCCGGAATAAACAGACCCAGAAAGTCCCCTGTGGAGTCACACTGGGGGAGCCTCCTGAGAGGCAGGTACCGCCCATCAGAGAGCTTGAGCATCTGGGGATTTCGTACAGTGTGAGAACAGGCATACAGAGAAATAAGCATCCCAAAATGACAAGGTCAGACACCTGTTGTAAAACCTCCTCACACCATTTTCAAAATAGGGCAATCATATATTTAAGGGTAAGTTTTTTGAGCAAAAGTAGCTTGTAGAAAAATTTTTTCCAGAACTTAAAAAATTTCTTTATTTGTCTTTACTAGCTAAGAAATTAATTAGAACTTATTTTCAAGGGAATTGAAAAATTGCCTTAAAAACTTAGTTTTCTTCTAATTAAAAATAAGCCCAGATTATGTGATAGTAGTAAGACTGATTTCTTTCTTCCTTCCTTTCTTTCTTTCTTTCTTTCTTTCTTTCTTTCTTTCTTTTGTGGTCTGGAGATAGGACCTAAGACTTTGTACATGCTAGGAAAGCTCTCTACCACTAAGCTACATTTCTGGCTAAATAAAACATTTTTGATGAATTTTTATAATATTAAAACTAATAAGTAACATAGATTTATTATAGAGTTATTACATGTAGAATATTGTTCTCTGTAACAGTGATAACTGAAAATATTCCTGTAACTCAAGTTGGTTTCTGAAACAAAGAGAGATAGAATTCTTGCACATTGGTGGGAAATGCGTGATCTATTTGACCAAATTTATTATAATAGTATTAAATCGGAAAAGACTTTTTTTTAGGACTCAAATTATTTTGATGATGACAAACTTTTGGTGTTTTTGAAACAAGAATACTAAGAAAATCCTTTGATTAGAACTTTTTCATTTGTTTTTGTTCATTCATATTGTTATTTTTGTTAATATTATTATTTTTTTCTTTCTGGAAAGAATGCTGCCCGTGAAATCCTATACACATGAGCATTGGGCAGTTGTAATCTGAGTGATAGCAAAGGCCCAGGGTGAGAGGCTAAGCATTGGGCATTCTCTCTGCACGTGTGCATGCCTGCCTAAAGCTGTGCTAACCTGAGGTATTTCCCATCTTCCCTGGCCAGGGATCATGCAATCTTCAATGGATCAATGAATCTTTGTGTAGTAAAAACTCAAGAACACCACTTGGCAGTATTAGCTACGTAATTTAGAGGCTCCTCCGCAAAAGTAAAACTTGATGTCTCTCACCAAGAATTTGTTAAGCTTTTCAAGATAGTAACAGTAATTAAATCAAGTATGGGAGTCTTCCAAATGCATGGTCCTGTGTAACTGCCCAAGTTATACACCCATCAAGACAGCTCTACTTTTCAAGTGTAAGGTGATGGTGAAGATTCCAAGTGGTGGGGTTGGACTTCTGGAGCTCAGATCATTGTCACCTGCATGATTTCATGTGAGTTGAATTGTGCCTTGTTTTTCTCTATAATAAAGGTAGGTGCTTCCCAGTGTTCTTGTGAAAAACAAATAACCTAGAATTAATTAAACACTAAACTACTAGGTGCATAGTATTCTTAATAAAGAGGGTGGTGGTGGTCAGTCATGGTGGCACACACCTGTGATTCCAGTACTCTGGGAGGATAAAGCAAGAGGATCACAAGTTTGAGCCCAGTTTGGGTAACTTGTGACTTTGTGAGATCTTGTCTCAAAAAAAAAAAAAAAAAAAAAAAGGACAGGGGGAAAGAACTGGGGATGTACCATGGTGTGAAGGCCCTGGATTCAATTCCCAGTACCACAAAAAAGAAAGTGATCAATTATAAATTACAGAATGTCATTGCTTAATTGAAATATTTTCATGGCCGCAGTGCACATGTGGTGTTCTCTATCCTAGGCCTGTAAGGTTTTGCACGAGCTTGCTTCTCCCCAATCCCCAATGTTTTCTCTGCTCTTGCTCAACACACTCAAGCCATCCTTGCCTTCCCCTACTTTGCCTTGTGTGCTGTGCTCTCTCTCATCTCAGGACCGTGGCACCAACTCTCCCTCTGGAATGTTCTCCCCACCCACGCGCTCAGTGCATATGAGCCTCCTGCCAGTTCAGAAGTCCTTCGGAAGTCCTTTCTTCTTTGGGCCCATTCTTCTCTCCTTCCTTCTTTCTGCTTTGTTAGCTCATTGACGTATTATTTACATCCACAAAATTAATTTATTTACAAGGCACAATTCAATGATTCTTGGGATAATTACAGCTGTGCCACGTTCCTCTCTCCCAGAAGAAACCTAGTTTTCATTTGCCCTCCTTCTCCACTCCCATCTCTAGTCCCAAAGAACCAGTTATCTGTTTTTTGTTTCTACACTTTTGCTTTTTCTGGACATTTCATATAATTGCCATTATACAAAATGTGACCTTTTGTGTCTGGATTCTTTTACTTAGCCTAATGTTTTTGAAGTTCATCATTGTTCTAACATGTATCAGAACTTCATCTTTTATTAATTACTCATTAGCATTTCATTGTGTGGGTAAGTCACATTTTATTTATCCATTCATTATTTGAAGGACACTTGAATGCTTCTACTTTTTGGCTGTTACAAATAATATTACAAAGAATATTTGAACACTAGTAAAAAGGCCTTTCTTGGCTACCCTGCCCAAGTGAGTTCCTTTGTCTCCCAAGTGTTCCCTTAGAATCTTCTTAATTTCTCCCCAGAACACATATTATCATTTATGATTCCTTTTTCTTTCTTTTTTTGCCTATTAAAAAGCAAACCATCTCCCAGATTATGGTGTAAGCTTCATAGCACAGAAGCTAGGACTGTTTTGACCATTACTGGGCCCTCAGTTGGCACGCTATAGGGAAATAAGAAATAATTATTAACTGAATGAATAAGTGAATATATCTTCCACTGAAAAATTTAAGGTAGACTCTACACTATGAATAAATTATGCTTTGAATTGGTATGCCAGTATGAGGCAACATGAGCTATCCTCAAACCTCCAAATTGCTAAGTCATTAGGAGTAACGTCAGCCTCTGGGGAAAAAGGGTAGAAGAAAAATGTGAATATCCATATGCAAGGAAAATAATTGTGAGATAATTATGTATCATAAAAGGGACTGAACGTATAAGAGATACTCAGTTCTTTACAAATATTTGGGTAGAAAAGTGCTGGCTCATATATAACACTCTATACTGAGCGTCCGGTCGCTGGCCCAGCTCTGCCTCTGCCTTCCCCAAGTCATTGATGTCTCTCCAACGTGTTTATTTGTGAATCACAGAGTGGTAAGGGAGTGGGCAAGACATACGCAATGGAAGGCTGCTTTGTAAGTGTCCCTTTGAGTCAGAAAATGAGAACATGACTCAACTGTAGACTCTGCTATGATGCCCTGAGTAACGTGCTTACTTTGCAAGGGGCCATGTGAAGTCATCTTTTTGTGATTACATGTACTTTCTTGAGATAAGAACAGGTAGAATTTCATATTGCTACTATATGACTTATCCCTTTCTTCCATTTAGACTATCTGCAATGATTAAGGAAATTTCCTAAAAGAAGGCATATTAGGAGAGAAAATTTCAAATCAATAATAACCACTTGAGGAGCAAACCAGACCCCAAGGGCCCAGTAGAAGGACACCATACTTCTGAACATCCCTGAAATTGTTATGGGACTCCTAGAAGCTCGAGTTTTATCCAGCCATGGTTGGCTACTGCATAATTATAACTTAAAATTTAAAAATTTTGAACATGGCTACTAACCATGTTCACTTGGCTTTTACTTTCTTAACTGTACCAATGTGGTTAAGTGTTCACCTTGTTTGGACTATGGGTCTATTAAGTGCTTGCTAATACATTGAAATCCTCTGATGAGGCCAGCTGGCCTGTGATCTTTGATTAGGGTAGCCAACTATCCTTTTTTTGCCTGACATTGTCCTGATTCTAGCATAGAGAGACCCATGCTCCATGAAATCTCTAAATTCTGAGTAAACAAGATCTATTGGATATCCCACTCACAGTTTTCTACAAAAAATTTTATGTTAAAACCTAGTATTTGTCCATTAGCCTAGCCTTCCATAATGGTCTAAATTAATGTCTGATATCCTTGTTTTGGCTGCCTAATGATGGAAGCCAAGAGGCAGTACGTGACACATTTACTTCAGGAAAGTCCTAAAATATATAATGCATCAAACCAGCAATTTTACTTGTGGAAATTGAAACTACGGGATCATTCATAGATGAGTGCAAAGCTTTTGACTGCAAGGATGTTTATCTCTGTGCTGGTGAGCAGGATACAAGTTGGAAGTAACCTAAATGCACAACCATCGGTCCATGGTAAAAAGTAGCATATATTCCATGGAATATTTTTGTGTGGCCTTTAAAAAGTGAATGTAGACTATTTAATGGGGTGGGAATGATAATAATTTTAGGTTAGGAAAAGAAACCAACTTAAAATATGTAGATATGAATAGCTTTTGCAAAAACCCCCTACGATATGTGCATACACATGATGAATATTTGCAAACCAAAATACTGACAGCGAGCCCTCGTAGTATCAAGGGATGGACTTGGGTCACCAGGGGACAGCACTTTATTCCTGCCTTACCATTGCTATTACCTTCACACTCCCAGGGGCCACACAGTGCCCACTAGGCAAACATAACTCGGGAGGATCTCCTTAGCCTCCTTTTCCAACGTTCCTGGACCTTCATTTTCTACTGTTTATAACAATATTTTTGTTGGAATGTAGGTTTTATTTCCTACTCCTTTGGAACTGTGTGTCTTATTTTTCTAAGTTATACATTATTAGAAAAAAAAAAAGGACCTGGAGAAACCTTTTCAGAAACTAGGCAAGCTTACATATCAGGTACAGTGATGACACCAGAAGATGACATTTAACAGATACAGTGGAGGCTGTTTCCTATGAAGGACAGTTTCAATAATACCAAAAGGTTCTCCACCCCCAGATTATCTTTCCACCAGCTCAGACATTGACACCTAAGATGTCCACCTATTTCTTAGGCCTGAGGCATCAGAAGCTGTTGATGAAATACTTATCTGAAGCCACGCCATGGCTGGCCATTTTCAACTTGACTGTGCCTACTTCTCTGGTGGGATTCCATAAAAAAAAGGCATGCATTGCTAACTTCGGCAGAGCAAGGCATTGGGCTGAAGGTTTGGGCTTCTGAAAACTCAGAATTGTCTAGCTATGTTGTACACTGAGGAAAAAAAAAAATCTGAGTTTGGGAGGGGTCCAGGATGGAATCTTGGAAGAGAAGAACTCACCCCACGCAACACTCGAACATATCATAGTGTTCCATGTGCACAGTGGGCTTTTCTGCATTGTGTTGTGAAAACATGATTTTAGAATAAAAGTCCAGATTGCAGAAAGAGCCAAAGAGTGATAATATTATACAGGGAAGAATTTTTTAAATACCACAAAAGATATTTTTGTGTGCACACTTAGGGGGTGGCAACCAGCACAAATTGGGAAATGGAAGTATAGAACATCAAGAAATGTTGTGAAAGTTCGCAAAACGGTAAGTGGGAAAGCTGAAATACAACGTTTTTACTTCCATTTTTTTTTTTTGTCCTGTTTCCTTTCTTGATGCTGGTGGGGATGGCACCTCTCTGATGTGTTTTTTGGCTTGCAGTTGGTAGCCAAAAAAAAAAAAAAAAAAAAAAAAAAAAAAAAAAAAAAAAAAAAAAAAAAAAAAAAAAAAAAAAAAAAAAAAGAAAAAAAAAAACCTGGTCGCATCAGGTCTACCTGATTTAGGTCATTCTGACATTTTAAAATCAATTGATTTGAGATTTTAATTGCATCTGTAAAATCCCTTCATAGCCACACCAAGATTAGTGTTTGATTGAATAAGTAAGGAGCAAAAATTTTTGAAGCCACCTCTATAGGCTTTTGTCTACTACACAGTCTTTAAAATCACACCTGGAGCTGGGGGGTGTATCTCAGGGATTAAAACACTTGCTTGTCTTGTACAAGGTCCTGTATTTGATTCCCCGGCACCATATAAATATTGGCTGAGTGTGTGGTGGAACCAGAATGTAATCCCAGTACTTGAGAGGCCAAGGCAGGAGGATTGATGTGAGTTTGGGGCCAGTCTAGACTCTACAGTCCAGGACCAGTGGAACCACAGAGTGAAACCCTGTCACAAACAAACAAACAACAAACTAATCAAACGAGAGAGCAAGCAGCAAACTCACCCACCTGCCCACCCCATAATCATCTTGTAGTCTTGGCTGCTTAGGTAGTTGAAATAAGAATGTCACAGATTCCAAGCCAGCTTCAGAAACTTTACAAGACCCTGCCTCAAAATTAAAAAAAAAAAAAAGACTGGGAAGTGTATCCTAACGGTAGAATGGTTGCCTAGCATATGGGCATATGGGAACCCTCCACCCCCCGGGTGCAAGTCCTAGTACCACACACACATAGGTGAGTACACACACACACATTCCAAAACCAAATTTTTGGATGGGTAATTGAGTTAATGATTTTTATACGACCCAAAGTGAGGCTTCTAATGGCAGAGAATTAATTAATACTTGTAAACAATATGCTAATACACTAGGGGTAAATGTCTTTAAAATCCTACTTTCAAAAAACCCCTTCATTTTCTCTCCTTTTTCCCTGTCATAAATTCTTTGCGTTAAATATTATATAGCCCAGTATATTTCATAATATAGTATGTATTTCATCAAATGTATTCTCTATAAACATAAAATATAATATATTATATATTTCATCAAGCTTTTTTTGAAGCTTGTAATTTGTTCGGAGTTCAAAGGAAATGTCACTTCTCGCCTCTTCATTTTAAATATCCTATAACTGATTCTGGATGAAAACACTGTTGACAGGAAAAAATCTTTTCACTCAATAAGGAAAAACAGTGAATTAATGAGTATTTGGCTTTTTTACTTTAAAAAGCCTGAGTATTGGCAAATCGGAAGTTGACAAAAATTATTCTTGTCCAATTTGTGGATCAAATGCAAATAGTCCCTTCTTGGTTTCTTTCTAATGGATTGTAATTGAAATGTTACATTTTCACTTTAGACTGACAAAGGAAAAAAATACCCAGCACTATTTTCTGGCCAAAAATCATGGCTGGAGCCTCTAAGTAAGTCATTTCATAGCTGCCTTCTTCCGTAGGAGCAAGCTTATCATAACTGTCCAGGGTGTTATTGACATGCACTAGTCTAATGACAAAGATATGGTGAGCAGGCATTGCTTTAAGTGACAGTATTTCTCAGGCCCTCTAATGGTTTCTTATGGGAAAAGCCTGAGGTTTCAAAGTGGCCACAGGTTGAGATAATATTCAGCGAAGTACAGGATTTTCCAGGTGGAATATTGGCAAACTCAATGAAATATGTTTGATCTTTGTGAAAAACAAGCATCACTTTTAAACTCTGTGAAGGTCTTCAACGTCAATCCCATTAATTGATACAAGTGTGTATTTATTGGTCTGCAAGGTGACAGGCACGTTCCAGGTGCTACAGGAACATCGAGGAAGGAATGACAGTACCATTTCTGACGTGGTGTTGGCAGTGAAAAGGTCCTTGGCCAGGTGGGCTAGGGCAAGGCGCTATCTTACATGAATTGAGCAGGCCGCACCACTGAGACCACACTTACAGCCGAGTGGGTATTCTCCAACACAACATGTATGGGGGCAGCCTGGGGTTGTGGGTGCAACGCCGCACAACCCTTACTGTGCCCCTGGGGCGCAGTGCTGGGCCATCAGGGGGTTCAGCTCAACCTCCCATTCTAGTTGCACCTCCAAAGTGTCTGTCTCTTCAAAATGGCACAAAAAATTGTTCAGAGAGGTGGTGGGAAAGTGATATCCTCCATTATGGACCACTTCACAGCTGAAAGAGGGTCAGATTAAGTCAAGGAAGAGGCCATAGGGCAAAAAAACACTGGTAGCCTCTAAGAGTTCATCAGGCTACACATCAGATTGTCCCCTGGGACCTCCAGAACGACCAGCCCTATACCCCATCTTGATTTAACTCTGAGAGACTGACTGAGGTCTTTTACCTCCAGATCCAGAAAATAATAAATTCATGTTATTTTATAGTAATCATATAAATGAACAGATCATCGGAGACAGGCCTTCAAACCACACACTGATTTCTTAATAGTAATTATTTCTGAAATAGCAGTTGTCGCCCCTCATAGATTGTGATATGGGTAACCACAGTTATTCAAGTCTCAACTACATTTCTTAGGAGAAGAATTCATGCCTAGAAGACTTTAGTCTGAGGCTGGCATTGTTTTGGCTGCTTGGCTTATGAATGAGTCACAAGTTTAATCCTACAGAACTTTGAACTTTTTTGGGGTAGAATGGCTATTATGTACTTTCACAGGAGAGGAAATTGAGGCATAGTTTCTCAGTTAGGAGCAGAGCAAAGACTCAGTCCTGAGGAGGTTGGCCCGGAAGACCGAACCTCACTGTATCAACTGCTTCGGGGTGCCCCTGGGCACTCTGTCCAGCAGAGCTTTGCAGAGAAACAGCTTTTGAACAAAGCTAGAAGCCACTTAGGATAAAGGATAGAGAAGCAGGCCAGGTCATTTCACTGAGTTAAACTGCTTTTGATCTATGATGAAGTGTAATTATAATGATTATAATCTCGTTAGCTTGCTATCCTTGTGGGGCTCATAAGGCAGCTCCAGAAGAAATTTTGCAAAAATCTTTGCAGTCACAGCAACCACGTTGGAATAAGTGTTCCACCCTCTCGGGGGACCACTTTGAAGAAAGCATCTATTTACCGCGGACACCCTAAGTACATTCCGTTCTAAGAGAAACACTGGGGAAGACGAGAGGATCTTTACACTGAAACAAAATGAGCAGAAAGGAAGGGGCGTTAGTAGTCTGGCAAGACTTTTTCAAAACTGGCTCCCTTCCATGACTCAAATTTTTTTCTATGAATTGGTCAACAACAACAAGAAGCACAAATCCAGCTCATTATCAGCTTTAGTTTCTTTGTTTTGGGTCTATTTTCTTTCCCCACCCCCCCTTTTTTTCCCCCTAGATTGAAAGAGACACAGTTAATGTCAACAGCCCCAGCACGTAGGCACTGTTTGTTTAGGCCTTTCGTTTTATTTTTCTATCTTCCGTTTGTTCAGCTTATATTATTGGGCACTTTCTTCATGCAGAGTGCATGGAGGAAACACAGGAAGGCCTCTTCCGTGTCCCTGCACGTACGGCCCTTCCTCCCTTCCACGGAGATCCTGCCGTATGGACATACCGCATTGTACTTATCCATTCATCAGCTGGGGGGACCTTTTGGCTCTTGTGAATAGCCCTTCTATAAAAATTCATCTAAAAGGTTTTTTTTTTTTAAATAAAATACTCTTTTTTTCCCCAAATTCTTTTGGATACAGACCTAAGAATAGAATTTCTGGGTCTTGTGTGAAGTTTATGTTGAACTTAGGGAGGAAACACCAGGTGAAAAGGCCTCTTGTGACATGACTCCACTCAGATGAGATGTCTGGAATAAGCAAATCCACAGACACGGAGAGCAGGGCCTGGAGCGGGTGACTGCTTACTGGGCAAGGGGTTTCCTTTTAGGAGATGCTCTGGAACTAAAAGTGGCACGAATATTTACATCACCAATGCACGAGAAGCCACTGAGTTGTATACTTTATTGTTATCAAACTGGTAAGTTTTATATCATGTGTATTTTGCCACAATTAAACAGAGAATGGAGTGACAAGGTCTCAGCCTTGTAGAACTTCCAGGTTAGTGAACGCAGACAAACAAAACATAAATCAATATTTTGTACAATGTATTCATATGCGTTCTGAAAAGAAGAGGGGGTAAGTAAGGGGTGGGAGAGGCGGTGGGTTTGCAGCTGGATGGGCCGTGAGGCTACATCTGGCTAGGAGGTGGCACAGGGCGGAGGCAGTGTGCATGTGTGTGTTACGTCCTGCTCCTCTACCTCAGCGGTCCTCCGTTGAGGAGGGGTATTTTGTCTCCAGGGGACACGTGGCCAAGTCCAGAGACACTGTTTTTAGTTGACATGATTAAAGAAGGGAACAGGTTTCTAGTTGGCAAAGGCCAGGGATGCTCCCCAACATCTCAGGATGCTCTCCCGAGCCACCAGCCACCAGCTTCCGGTGACCCCACATTGACAGTGCTGAAGCTGAGACAACCCGGCCTGACACCCTTGAACTGGAGCCTTCACAACTGCGAAGAGGCCAGGTGCCTGCAATGTCGAGCCAGAGCTGTTTTCCCGCTCTCCCACCGCAGCTGGGATTCTGGTGTGACCCCGTGGGAAAGGCTAACATTTCTTCAGCAACTTGACGGGTGAGGACTATGAAGCACTAAGGCTGGTGACCTGTGTCCCGAGCAGGGACTGCCACACGCACCTGGAGTTAGACCGAACTAGCTGTACTAGAATAAGTCTTGAGACTTGTTTCGGAGAGGCAGGCATTGGAAGAAATCTCACAGATGTTTCATGAGGCCAGAATACCTGGAATCAACACAACCCCTTCGATCTGCACTCGGCAGCTCAGGCAGGAGCACCACAATCTGGTGCTGTAAGGCGGACACCTGCCTCCCTCTGCTGCCTTGATTGTCACCAACGTTCTACCCGAGAGCCCACCAGGAACTGGCAGTCCACCCACGCTTGGTGTCTTTGTGGACAGAGGAGACTCCTAAGCGTCCTTGGAATGGCCCTAGAGAAGTTTTCCACACACAGCTTCCCAGCCACAATACAAGCTATTTACTGACTTTATTGGAGAGATCAAACCCACACAGAGATGTCACATTTCTCAAATTCCATCAGTAGATCAGACAGGCCGTCTCCGGGAAGAGGACATTTCGGCCGGGAGTTCAGAGCAGGCTGGCTTGGAGGGCCGGTCCCTTCCTATTTTCTGTCGTGCACCCTGAGCCTTTGTTGTCTCTGCAATGCTGATAAATCAATCCATCAAAAAATTTCCTCAGTGAAACTCAATCAAGAAAGGTCATGTCAGCGGGAGAGGAACAGATTAAATTAGCATCAAATTAGACATGGAAAGTGAGTTCTGTCAAAATCATCGCAGCGCTCAGCACAATTAGAATATGTTAATTATGCATTTCATTAAGGTAGATGTGAGATGAAATGTCACTGGGGTAGGCATCCGAAAAAGGGAAGATTGCCAGGCACAACTTTCTCTAGACAATGTGTGACACCTTCATTAACATCAAGAATCACAAGTCTGCCTTGACTTTTTCTGTAAAGGATTAAACCATTAACTGTTTGCTGGCTCCTCTCCCTCATTTGCGCAAGGGGGACCCTGTCCTGGGCGCGGGCCACCCCTTCTGAGTGACTGGCTGGCTCTCGCTGCCGCCATGGCCCCAGGGGCCTCTGGGAGTGCCCGGTGGGCAACGGGAAGGGTGGCGGCTTTTAATGACCTCCCTGCAAGCAGCGGGGACGGTGCCACCGCCCTAGGGGTGGTAGGATGCTGAGGAGGGGGCGAGGAGGAAAATGAACGGTGAGGATTACGGAGGGAGGGGCGGAGGGGCGGGAGGGGGCTCTCGCCTCCTTCTGGGGCTGGCAGGTGGGATTAGCGTGATAGGGGGCGGGCTACTAACGTACACTCGGCAAACTCATCTGGTGCATTCTTTGCAGATAGCTCTCTGAGTCCTGGAAACCGGGGCTTTCTGCTGGAGCGAAGCTCCTGGTGAGGCGGCTCCCCGAGTACTGTCGGAGGCTCAGGGTAGAAGGCGCTTTCATTCGTGGGGCCTTGTCCTCCGTGATCTGCAGAAGCAGGCTCTTCCTGGGGGCGGGACCCAGGCTGCTCACCGTGGGGGGCCCCTGTCCTTTCCCCAAGGAGCCCCCTATCTCCCTATCTCACTCGCCCGCCAGCTACTTCCAGGAGCCCAGCATGCCAGGCAGTCTCTTCCAGTGTCACCCTGTAGAATGGTTCTCGGTCCTCTCCCACAGCCTGTTCCCTCTTGGGGGCCCTCTGGCTCCAGGGTCACCACCGGCTCCCTACTTCTCAACACCCACCAGGTACATGCACATTCACGTTTGCCTTGAACCCCTGTTTCCCCAGGAGCTGCCCCTGATCCCCCATACCTGCAGTGACCTGTCTTTTGGGTTTCCAGGGGGTGCCAGGCTTGCTGGAACCGCCTAGAGTCAGTTTCTGTTACTGGCACCCACATGTTAGGGTCTCTAATACACCCACCCAAACTCTCGTCTGTTCCTACCGCACAGAAGCTGGTTGGGGAATTGTTTCTCCACCCACCAGGATCTCTGCTCTCTAATTTATACTTTTTTTTTCTTCTTTTTCTTTCTTTCTTTTTTTTTCTTTTTCTTTTTTCTTTTTTTTGAGACAGCATCTTGCTCTGCAGTCCAGGCTGGTCCTGAACTCACTATGGAGCCCAGGCTGGCCTTGGATTCACAACGATTCTGCCTCAGCCTCCTGAGTGCTGGGATTATAGGCGTGCGCCACCATGCCCGGCTTATGTGGTGCTGGGGAATTGAACTCGGGTACTTAGCGCTTGACTTAGCGCTTTCTAGGCAAGTGCTTTAACTGCTAAGCCATTCCTCCAGCCCCCTATTTTATACATATTTATAAAACATTTGTTTCTTGACAAATAGAAGGCACTCAACATGTGGGTCTTAAATAAACAAATGACCAGGTTGTGGGATTTTTACCACAGCAGAGGTTTTGTGTTTCAGAAGCAGAAGAAAAAGCAAAGGGATATATATATCTCTCTCCTTTATCCTGAACCTTACTCTGCAGAGTCTCTTTCCCCCAGGTTAACACACATGTTAAAGTATATGTCTTATTAACATAGGCAGTCGGAATTAATTTTCTGTAGCACTTAATGTAAATACACTGTCAGTGCTGCCATTTTCTCTCACTCATATACCACCTGGGTATTATTTTGTGAATTTCCCTGATTTTTTGTTTCTTTTCCTCTCTCTTCCCATTTCCCTTTCTGTCTTATTTCACTCTCAAATAGAAATCAACCCTCAGCTCTGGTGTGCGACCGACTTCGGCATGTGGGTTACGGAAGGAAGCCAGCGCCTGGTTTGTGATCAGAACACCGGGCGATCACTGTGTCTCCAGTTCCCCGGGCGAGGGGGACCGTGCAGAGCCACTTGAGACAACCCGAGTGACCGGGCGGCCAGTACCCCAGGACCCTGCGAGTGACGTTTCTCGTTGCTTGCATTACTTGAGAGAAAGCAGGCTAAGTGCAGTGCTTGGTGCCTGCCGTAAACTGAGTCCCTGCCCGCTACAGTGACAATGAGAAGGACCACAGGGACTGTCAGGGGTGCCTGTGCCGCATCTGGAAGCAGCCTAGACTTCTATTCTGAAAGGATTGCGTCTGCATAAGTATCTTAATTTAAGGGCAGAAGAGACAGCGTTGGCTATCACGGCCCAATTTAAATATCGCGCAGGAACAAGGCCACACGCAGGGGACTGGGCCCCGCTGGCAGGAATGCTCCAGAACTGTGAGATTCCAGAGTGAGACTTGACCACCAGCCACAGGCCCAAAGAAGTCCAAGGAACCCGGCAGGGGACTCCTCCTATGAAGACTTTGCTGGCGCCTGGGATGGGCTGCTCTGACTGGCTCTCCTCCGTGTTTCATTTTCTGAGCTTCATTTAATTTTTAGGATCACCCGGGGCCCAGCCTGTTAGAAAGGGGAGGGCAGTGAAAATCGCTCCTGCGCTGGCTCTGATTCGAGGAAGCCAGCTACCTCACCGGCTCCAGAGCACAGCTTCCTCCCCAGCCCGTCCTGCCTCCCAGGCTCCCTGTCAGTGCTGCCATTGATATTGAAATCAAGGGGTTGGCATACAGCTTGTGGCAGCACTGGCAGAATTCCAGGCTGGCTCTAATGAGCCTCACCTGGGCTAATTACTTTTTTTTTTTTTTTAAACAAACCCTGCCTGAGAGATTGGAGTTGCCAACTGGTTGTCCAGAATGAAGGGTCTGGGATTTCTGAGAGCTGAGATTTCTCTCTACCTGCTGGCAGCTGGAGTTCCAGAGTGCCAGGAAGGGACCAAGCAATTCTCCCTTAGATGGCCACATGGCACGTGCCCTGTTTGTATCAGCAAGAAAGGAAAGATGCGCAGTAGGCTCTAGCCGCGCTGTGCCAAGAATACGCCCACCAGCATCTCGGTATAAGTACAGGCTTTTAGGCCCCACCCCAGATCTATTGAAAAAAAAAATTTTTTTTTTGAAGCAGGGTCCCACTCTGTAGTACTGGCTGGTCCTGAAGTCACTATGTAGCCCAGGATGGCCTTGAAATCCAGCAATCCTCCTGCCTCAGCCTCCCTACTGCTGAGATTGCAGGCATGTCCCCCATGTGGAGTAGGGGAGCAGAACCCAGGGCCATGTGCTATTTCTGTAGACAGTGCTCCCTGTTTTTATTCTTACCAAGGTCCTGGGTGGTGGTGGGTGTGCGCAGTCAAATCTGGTGGAGATTTTTCACAAGGGAAGGCAGGACTATGTTCCTCAAGACTGAAGGTTGGGGGTATTCTCTAGAAACACCGACCATAAAAGATTGTGGCAGCCTATTCTGGGGTTCCTCCTCTACCGTTTGTTAGTTGTGGGAAGGACCAGCAGTTCTACCTCTCGTGACCCTGATCTTCTCATCTATAAAATGGGTACAATGTTAGTGTTTCTACCACAGGGTGGTTGTGAGGAAGGAAGGATGCGATACTCTTCTGTATGGCTGCTTAGCCGTGTCCTCAGGGCTCAGCAAGCAGTAGAAGTGTCACTGTCATTGATGTCGTTAAGGACTCATCGGCCCCGAAGGGAAGCTCAGATTCCTATTCGGATCTTTTCTGGTTATCAACTTGAACCTTAGCTCCAGCAGCCCACCCGTAAGGTGGCCTGGTCATGTCTATCCCTCAATGTTTACGTGGGGATTCAAAGAGCTACAATCTACCTGACCAGGGCAGCTTAAGACCGTCAAGCACATCAAATACCAGGAAGGTCAGAGAAGGTGTCAGGAGGGCATCTGAGTCAGGAAGAGCCCAAGGAGACGCGAAGGCCAAGTGTGTTGTGTCATACCGGCTGAGATCCTGCCTTGGGTAAGGGGCATATGGGGGAATTACATGTGTATCAGCTTTCTCTTTACCCTCAGCGGAATTCCTGAGAGGATCAGCTGTCAGAGAAAATGGCTTTGATTCACAATTTTGTCCCTGTTGCTTTTGGGCCTGTGATGAGCCTGTATCACACGACAAAAGTGTATGGTGGAACAAAGTGACTGACCTCATGGCCAAGAAGCAAAAGAGAGAAAGAAGAGAGCTGAGACCGCCAAGTCCTTTGAGGACATGTCTCCAATAACTTAAAGACTTTCCACTAGGCCCTAACTCAAAAGTTTTAATGAGCTCGAGGAACGGCTCAATGGTTAAAGCACTTGCTAAGCAAGTGCTGAGTCAAGCGCTAAGTTTGATTCCTCAGCCCCACATAAATACATGTCTGTAATCCCACCACTCACACGCCTGTAGTCCCAGCCCTCGGGAGGCAGAGGCAGGAAGATTGCCATGAGTCCAAGGCCAGCCTGGGCTCCATAGTGAGTTCAGGACCAGCCTCGGGACAGGGGAACAAGACCCTGTCTCAAAAAAAAGTTTTATTGTTTTTTGATAATACCAACTGGGGGATGAAGCCATTAATCCATGGGCCTTGGGGGACATTCCAGATCCAAACTATAACATTAGAAAATTTGAATAAAGTGTGGATTTTAATTAACAATAATGTATCAATTCTGGACCCCTTGCTGGGGACACATGTGCCTCACTAACTAAAGATATTAAGGAGTGGACACTAGGGGCAGGGCACACGGATGTTCTTTGTAGCAGCTTTTCAGTTTTTCTGTAAATCTAAAACTGCTCTAAAAATGTATTGAAATCGGTTAACACCTGGGAAGCCGTCAGCTAGGGAAATCAACTTATTTCTGTTCAACTGAAATAAGCTCGTTTGTTCTCAATTTTCTAATGGTTGCTTGTTCTCAATTTTAGGACTGAAAGTCCTGTGTCCCAGCAAATCCTTCAGCCTCAGGTAAACTGAAGGGTTGGCCACCCTCTCTCAGCACAGATCCTGGTCGCCCTCCCTCAGCACAAAGCCCGGCATGACTCAGGAGCCCGGGCAACATGGATCGTAGCATAGTTCCCCGTCAGGGAGCTCAGCTGGTGCTGTGGGAGCCTGGTGACCGGGGAGGACGAGGGGTCCCGGGGGGAGCTCTGTCATTCCTGCTGCTGACTGTGGCTACCACTCAGAGCCCCCGCGTGTCCCTTCAGGAAGAGCACAGCCACCTCACAAGGCTGATAGGCCTGTGCAGCTCAGGGGTGCACGGGAAGACTCTGTGACGGTCCTGTCCCTGCTGGACCAGAAGGTGTCACGAGAGCTTAAGGCTAGGAACAGCCCCGGCCGCCTCTGCCACTCATGGGACGTCCCCTCCGCAGCCCCCGCGTGTCCCGTGCTCTGCACAGGGCGCTGCCTGTACTGCCGAATCCCTCCCTGGAAGAAGAGTCCCGATTGGCCAAGGTTGAGTGTCTGCCACTAAGAATAGGAGCATGGAATAGAGAAGAAAAAAAGAGGGAGCTCCTTTCCTCCCCACACAGGTTTGCAAAGCGGACGTGTGGACCTGTCACTCAGCTACTTTGGTCTCAGTCTCGTCTTCTGCCCTCATCTGCCAGTGATTCAAAGGGAAAGCACGGGCCGCTTCTGTGAGCCCACGCCTTGGCCTGCGCGTTCATGCTTCCCCCTGAAGGCCTCAGCTGGGTTTCTGATCACCGCCGGGACCTGCCTGCTCCTGCCGGTGGTCTGGTGACAGCCCGGCCTGTTGGAACCCCCTCACGCCCCCAGAGAACCTTCGTGGCAGGGTGCGCAGGGCATCTGAGTGGGATCTCGCAGCAGCCTCCCTGGTTTCCACCGGCTAGACGGCAGTAGCCACACCATCACCTCTCCAGTCAGGGCATCGCTTACTGTCCCCTGGGGCAAAGTCACTCCTGTGATTGCAAGTCTAGCCTGGCCAGTTGCTACTTGTTTGACCTGGGACCAGTTCACCCACATGCCCAAGGTCTTCCTTTAGGAGGAGGAAATGCTAATCTCGGGGTTCGTTCCAGGGGGAGGACTGGTGAGTTACCATGGGAGGATGTCCTCAGGAAGGTAAAGGGGCTTGCTAACGTCCCCAGGGCTCGCGCCTTATGCCTTCCTCCAACGCAGGCTCATCACTCTTGTTATTATCATACCCTCCCCTGTGCGAAAGGAGCTGTGAAGACATTCTCTCTGCTCGGGGAAATTAGGAAGGCCACCGTCACCATGACGCCATGATCGGGGGTGCCAGTGACAGGCGGGCGACTGCACTAAGAGCCTTGCAAGAGTGGGTGTGATGTCAAGTTCACACTAGGTTGGAGGTATAGGTACTACCCTTGTCTAAAAGGTGAGGCAAAAGAGAAGTGCTTTGTTTTTTGTTTTTTAGACTTTCACAGCCTTGTATCTCTATAGTTTGGATACAATTTAAGTGTGCTTCTCCAAGGTGTGTTGGAAGCTTGTTCCAAGAAGTGGGGACCTTTGAGGCTGGTCTGAGGTCCCTGGGGGTGCTGCCCTCAGAAAGGATGCTAGTTTATTGGAAGGAGTTGGTTGCTCTTGTGAGAGGGAGCCTCGCCGCTCCCCAGTCGCTTTGGCTTTCTGCCTCTTAAAGCTCTCCTTCCCTCTGGTAATGTTTCTACCATGACACCAGTTGCTGGGATGTGTTGTGGCCAAGGGGGTCCTCAACAGAACTGGTACCATGTCGTTTAGATTTTCAAGCTCAGGAAGTATGAATGGGATAAACTCTTTTTCTTTATAGATTATCTAGCCTCAGGTTTTTTGTTATAGTAACTGGAAATGGATTACTATACACTCCACGCCATAGGAGCATGGACAGGAATGTGAAATTGAGCCGGGAGTCGGCCAGCGGACCACTGAGAGAGCATATCTAATCCAATGACTCACGCTTCCCCTGCTCGTTTACTTGCTTCAGCATGCCACCAATCCTATTATTTACTAAATATTTCTCTTTAAGTGGATTTTCTTTTTAACTTAAATACCTTAGAAACCATTTCTCAATGCTGATGCATGTTGAAAAGCCACTTCAGCTGCTAAGCATGGGAGGAGGATGGGTTTTTCATGTTGGAAGTCCATGCTATTTAATTATCTCCAGTCACGATGAACAAGAATCGAATCTGAGCAACATGTGGCTCTTCAGCCTCTAGTGCTCTTCACGTGTCTAAGGAGGAGACCATGGAAGACCCTACAGTTTGGCTCACTCAGCATCCAATCACAGCTGACTTCTCTGTGTGCCTGAAAACTGGATGCTTTGTCTCCTGTGCCCCGTGTAGCTAATGGGTCATGTGAAACTGTCTGTCCAATAAAATATGGGGAATGGCTCCTTCCTTAAAAATAAAAGGAAAACGTTGATAAAAGATATGCTTTAATTGCACTGCTCTTTATGATGTTTAGTGCCCAGGTATTCAGTAAGCAGCAATGTAGGCATTCCTATAAAAATGCATTACAGGTATAATTAAGGTCCATAATCAGTTGACTTCAAAGAAACAATAACATGTGGTGGGTCGCACCCAAACAGGTGAAGACTGTAGGAGCTAAAGACAGGTTATCCTGGGGAAGTGGGGATGCCACCCATGGAAGGCAGCTTTCACAATGGCCTGTTGATTTCTAGCCTGCTAGCCTGCCCTCCAGATGTCTCATCCCACATGTTTGCAAATAAATTTCTCTCTGGATAGACAGATGTAGTTATGGATACAAATCCAACCAGTTCTGTCTATTTTCCTTTTGCAAAGCGGATATGAGGCATGACGATACATATCTGTCCTCTTGCTACTACAGGGCAACAAATCTGAGAATCAGGCGTTGATGCTAAGGCTGCCAGAGAAGCAAGAGGCAGGAAGTCCACGGGCCGCCATTCCTCCCAGACCTGGCAAACCCAGTGGTTTCACCAGCCTTAACCTCTGGGTATCTTAGTATCTCTGAAGTCAGAATGCATACACCAAATCACCGAGATCCCGTGAAAAAAATTGGTAGCTACTCTGCGTTTGTTTTCCTAAATAATGGCCTATCTTCTACTTCAGGGCAACTTAGATCGAATAAAACCCGTAACTACAAACCGCATGTTGACTTGACTTGACTTCTGACATATTTTGGAGTGTCCCACACACCTGAATGATCTCCCGGGCTGGAAGCTGTGAAGGAAGCCACCTCAGGTAAGAGTTGTGGTCTGAAAGATCTCCCCCACCAGCGATGCACTTTCCTGCGCTCAGTTGCCCTGGGACAAAGTGGCCACAGGCTCAACCTTTCATTTCCTAATGAAAGTTTCTTTTAAAACAAACTGAATCTTCCATATGCTTGCATTTTACCTGAGGAGAAAATAAAAGCTTTCCCAAACACTGTCACTAACCCCGCAGAATCCACTTTTCAAGCTTAATGCAGGCTGAAATGAGATTTTAAAAAACTGATGAAAATATTATAGGAATTAAACCTCAGACCCATTAATATCCTGATTAGACTCCCCATGTTAATTGAAGATTCTTTCAGGCAGCAGAACAGGTCACCGTCTGACCTTAATATGATAGTGGTGTTCGATAAGAACTGCGCTTAGGAACAGCATTTTGCAGGTAAAACTTTTACTGTTGGGTAAATGAGATTGGGAAGTGATTTTCCCCTCTCAATCTTGTAAGAAGTAGCGGTAGATTCCCTAAGGCTTCCCTCAGTGGAAGGACAGCCATTTTGGAAGGAGGGAACTAGAGACCCCTTGGCACCTTCCCTTGGTCAACTTCTCTTCCTTAGGACGTCAGTATAGGCCTTCTCCATCCCTCCTGTCCTTCCAGAGGAGTGACAGAGATGGTTTCTCCATGAGAAAGAAAGTGATTCCAGGCAATTTTTCTCATAGAAAAAAATTTTGGGGATTCCCATAAGTGAGATTTCTGTCTCCACCTTGCATGGTTCCAGGGCAAGGGGTAACACAAAGGGTCTATAGGGTCTAAAGAGGGAAAACACAGAGTTGAGTGGGGACAGTGGGGCACTGGAGAGCCTTGACACTTCCTGTCCTATCTGACCCACCCCACTTGTGCCTTCTGTGTGGGTCTGTATTTAAATCATAGCCGGAATTGCAGCCCTTTCGTCCCTCGTCAGGGTCTTAGTCCAAGGTCGTGGCTTTATTGTGATTTGGATCTGGAGTGTCCCCCAAAAATCTCATGTATTTGAATGTTATAGATTGTCTATGGAACCACGTGTTGCTGAAAGATTGGGAGTCTGGAGGGGTGGATTACAGCCATGTTACTTGGATTACAGGTGTGTAGTGGAGTTTACCACACCTTCCACACCTGGATCCAGGAAGGGCTGGTCACTGGGATGAGACCTGGAAGGATGTATAAGCTGCTTCCTGCCTTCTTTGGAGGACGAGTCTCAACTTGCCTTGACTTGGCTTCCTGTTTGTGATGTCATGAGGAGCTGCCTCCACCTCTGCCTCTGCCATGTACTTTCATTGCTGCCGGCTGCCCGTGAATGGACTGTGACCTTCTGAAACTGTGAGCCGAAATAAACCTTTTCTTTCCTAAATTTGTGGATGTCAGATATTGAATCACAGCAATGAAAAAGTAACTAAGACAGGCATGTTTGAACTATAGCTGTGTATCAGAATCTCCTCCACGACTGTGTGAACACAGTTTGCTGGCCCCATCCTCAGAGATTCTGATTTAGCAGGTCTCCAAGGAGACCAAGGGTCTGCTTTACGAGACATGTCCCATGTCCAGGTGAGACTGCGCCTTGTGAACCACCAGCCAAGGCATCCTGTCTCACCTGGATGGCTGCACGTCTCCCATGCTTACCTATTGTTCATCCTCAACACATGAGCCATCTAAAATGTGGGTGTATCTGCATTATTTCTTGGTTCAAAACTCATTTTGCTCAAAATAGAGGCAGGCACTTTACAATAGCTCCAGAAGCCCCCCAGCCAGAGACGCTCCCTTCGGCTGGACACTGCGATGGAACTGCCTGTTAGACTCTCCCCTCCCCTTTACCCCTACGATTTCACGTCCCTCCAGTCCCTTGCCTCCTTCCCTTCCCTTCAGCTATGTCCATACTGATCCTAGAACCTGCCAGGCACTTTGTCTTCTCAGCGCCTTTGCACTTGCTGCTCTTCCACTTGGTACCTTTTCCCCAGTATCTGAATGACCTCTACACCCACGTGCCCAGGTCTTAACATCAAACGACCCCTTTGGCATTGAGGCTTTTCCTAGTCACTCTGGTGTTTAGGAAACCTCTCGGCCATATCTAATTTCTCCCTATTTTTTTCTTCCTTCCTTTATTTTCCTGAAATTTTATTACCTAACTAGAAATCCTAAGGTTCATTATCTATGTCGTCCCTTTAGAGGGCGTGCTCTTTAAGGGTGACACTTGTATCTGGCCTGTTCTTCATCATGTCAACTGTTATTCTGCTGAATGACAGAATGAATGAATGAAGCAAGTGGGCTGAGCACTAGGAGGTGTTCTGACAGAGGATGTGTTTCAAGGGTTAGTATTCAGTCTTTTGGCCACTCACTCAAAAACATGGTGGGCACCATGTTGACCATGGTACAGTCTGGACTCAATCCTCAGACTGCCACTTTGAAGCCTCTAGTTTAGAGATCTGTCTTCCAGCAATTTGGCCTTTGGTGCCTCCTGGGTGGAAGAAAATACGGCTGTGTGGACTGAGGCTGGGGGTGGGCCATCCAATCTTCTCGTCTTTCCAAAATCTCCTTCATGGGGTTGATTTTCTAGGGCTCCAATGAGAGCTTTGAACCAGTGCGCTCTCTAGCCTTCCTCATGGGATGCTCAGCTCTCTGTCAACTAGTCTCTGCTTATTAGGAATCACAGTCTATGCCTGGTCTGATTAAGGCAGTTTAATAAGACTCGTAAAACTCTGAGTCTTGTTCAGTTAACAAAATGAGGAGCAGCTACAACACAAGGGGTCCTGTCCTAGACACGGGAGGTAAGGAGAGAGCAGACACATGGTGTGCCTGCCACAGGGAGCTTACCGAGGGGAAGTGGCAGAAGCCACCTGTGCCGAGACTTGGGTTCGGAGGGGCAGCCCTGAGGTCTGGGAGCAGGTCTCATGCCGTGGATGGAAGGGCGGCTAGGCAGATGCCAGACCAAGTGGTTTTGTAGACCAATGTTTCCAAAAGAAAAAAAATCTGTTGCTTTGAGGCACACAAAGCAAACTCAGTCTCCCTTTCATATGATACAGGCTTGAGGGTTTGCATACTGCCCTCAGATCGCCTCTGAACGTTCTCAGATCTCTGTGAGCAACTGCAGGAAAAGGAAACGTGGGAGCAGAGCGCTCACTGCAGCCCGAAATTCCTCCATATGCTCTCGAGACTTCCTAGGCGTGTCTGCTTGGCCTTGGTCTGATCTGATCTTGGCTTCTCTCCTGCCCACCTCACCACACACACACACACACACACACACACACCCCTTCTCTGCCCTCCCAACTAACTCTTTTAATAACTGACAGAAGTCAGCACTTTGAATATTAGCTGCAAAGTACATCCTCACTTTTAGTGTGCCCGGGAACTATGAACCTGTTCTCCGAGCCTTGTACTTCCTTCCTTCCTCCTCCTCCTCTTTTACCTTTGAGGCCCAAGAATTTGATCCCATGGCATATGCTTTAGACTGAGGTTGGCCCCCTGGTGCGGGGCTGCAAAGCTGCTCCCCTCCCCATCCCTACCACCCGGCTTCTGACAAAACTTAGGCAGCTGTCAGACAAACATATTTGGATAAACCGAACATCCTCTTTCTTTTTAATTACAGAGCCATTCAGGACCTTGACAGAGAGCCCTTTTGTCTTTGATTCCCAAGACTGTTCCGTGCATTAAGAAAAAAAGTTAAGTCAATGGGGCCGTGAGAGGAGGAAGCAGAGAGGAAAATATATTACCTACACTCCAAAATCTCAATGACAAGATTTAGAAACACCTTCTGATACAGATGAAATAGTCCTGGTTTTCTCACAAATGTCAGTCCATGTTGGACTCTCAGGAAATTCTTGGAATCTGCTAAGTATATTCATATTCAATTCCCTCCCCTCTGTCAGCTAAGGAGTGCTCACGGTTGTCACTCTGAACCTTCAAGGCACCCTATTTATACCACCTTTGGGCTTAAAGAGTGTGTCCTTTCAGATGAAGGTGTGTAAAGTACACTGCTGAGGTCTGGTGGCTTTGGTTTGAATGGTCTACTACGGTTGCACAGTTATGAGGTAGGACCAGGGAGGGCGGGGAAGTGATAGGCGGCACCTGAAGTCCCTCCTCAAACATCCTTGCAATTTCCTATGAACTGATAAAACTAAGAAGTAAAAAACCAACAAAAAAGGACATGTGTGCGAGACAATGCAATACCGCATGATTTCTCTATTATGAGAAACCCAGAATTTAGGCTATTTATAGAGTAAAATGGGGGAGATATTGTGAGTTGGGGAAGATAGAAGGGGACAGAAGGATTAAAAAAGTGGGAGGGGAGGGGATTGTAATGATCCCAAGATACATGCATGCACAAAATTCTCAAGCTTAATGTAGTCATTGTGTATCACATATATATGTCTATATATGCCAATAACTGGGGAAATGTAGATATGGAGAGACAGAATATTTAGATCAAGGGCTGGCAAATTTATTCTGTAAACAACCAAATCATGACTGATAAATGGTTTAAACTTTGTGGGCCACATGGACACTCAGGTGTGCCACTGTGTCACATTCTAGCAGATGTTTATTACTTTTATTATTAAAAGATCAGTACTTGCTGTTTGGGGATGAACTGTTTTATAACAATTATGGAAAACTACCTAGTGTCTCTTCCAGAGCTTGGTACCTCTCCCCTTTCTCTCTATCGCCATTATCCATGCAATTAGTCCAGAGGCAGGATGGTGTTTGTTGCCAAATCCCACAAGTGCATGGTTATTTGGTTAATAACTGCTGTGCGGTTGTGGTCAGCTGTACTGGTAAATGCTGGAGTCACAAGACTGAAATTGATATAGATGATCAGAGGGAGAGAGAGAGCAGGGCTTTCCGGAGTTGCGTTTGCTCATGAGTGGTTTGCAATGCTAGATCACAGAAATACAGGCCATGCGGCTGTGTGGAAGGGGAAGGGATTGTAATGCTTATAGCTTGCCACCCCAGACATCCTGTTTTGTACAAAGCCAAGAGGAGATGAAGTCTTTCCATATACTTTGTTACTTTTACAATTCGTAAGGTTATAAGAAAGGTGCTTCCTGAAACTTTGAGTCGGGGACCAAGATGAGAAGCTGTTGAAGCTGGATTCTTGCCTCAAGCTGGGCTCTAGACAAAACAGACTCGACAGACAGTTGCCTCTCTGGTTTTTAAAGTTCATCAGGGAAGGAGACAGAAGTTGAAGTTCTTTGGCAAATGCCTCCAAATGACAAGAAGCACTCCTGTTTTATATTAAGTTTAAAACCCTTCTGATGAAAATAGTCGACTTCAGATTTATGATAGAACGCGATTCCCTAGTAGAAATGAAGCCTGCCTTGGTGATGCATTCCTGGCCCAAGTCCTGATGCTTAACATTTTATAGAAACGATCGACAAGAGTATTTCATCATTGATTCAATGAACTATTCACACCCTGCCACTGGTGAACGTTAACTTTCTAAAGTATGAATCAAGCAGCCTTAGGTTATCGCCTTAAAAATAAGTTTCCCTTATGGATGGCAGCCCACCACCAGATACACGGAAATTTAATGTGCTATGTACAGGAAATAAATAATAAGGCTAATAATTGAAGGTGAAAGCAAATATCCTAATGATTCCACTTAGAAAAGCTACTGTGATTAACTATTCGTTTTGGATATAAGTTTCATGCAAGAAAAGGTGAAAATGGACCATACTACTTTCAATTTTTTAATGATCATAACAGAAATGCTTCTTCTGTGCTAAATTAGAAAAGGAAGTGCCTCAACATGGGTTCTTTGCGGAGGATGATCAGTAATTAACGGCTTGTGAATAATCATTTCTTGGCTGGGGCCCAGGTGCTTGAGACAGTCGGCCATGTTTGGCGTGCCTTCCTCAACCCCACCCCAATGCCCATGGTTGTTCCAAAGAGGGCAAGTTACCGTGTCTTCATTATTGAAAAAGTGTCCTACATCACAACTGATGAATCTGTAAATGCTGTGTGCAAACTGCATACACACACAGTTGGATTACCTGTTTATATAGATTGTTCATAAGACCTACTGTGAAGTGTGCTGGAAGACAGACCTAAGTCTTGGAAATACGACCATCTGGGTACCACTTCCTCCCCTTGGTCATGCTGTGCCATTGGGCTTGGATGCTTTGGGTGAGCACCACTGCGTCCCATGTGTCTTCCCTTGAGGAGCCACCAACACACACCCCAGCCCTCTTTGCTGCCTCTCTTCCATGGCTTCACGTAACTTATTACTTACCATGGACTCCAGGTCCCTGAAAGACCTCCCTGTCCTTGTGGAGAGGTGGGTGGTCGGGGAACTTAGCGATGACTGACTGGCTCCTTCCCCTGAGGGTTGCAACATGAGGCAGGTTCATGCCGCAGCATAAAGTTCTTGTACCTCTTTCTGTGGGTTGCTAGACTAAAATGCAGACGGCTCGGCCACAGATGCTGCAATCTGAAGTGTCTACGGATGGAACTGGAGATCTCTAACCAGCAGAGGCTCAGGCAGGGCGGACACCTCTGCTTCACTCTCTGCCTTTACTCAGTCTCTGCCACAGAAGAAATCACTGAATATTTGCTCCCTTAAATGTATAGGGAGAAATCCACTCGAAGGTACTTATCTACCAATATCCACCATTCTGCCACGAGTGATGAATCCCTGTATTAAGAGCTGTTTTTTTTTTTCCCTATACCTTCCCATACTTAAAGCAGGAAGCTGAGAAGTAGAAGGCAGAAACGGTACAGACAAGTAGCTACTTCCTCCAAGGTGCCAGAGCTGTTGGGAAATCTCTCATTTTTCTATTTCTGCTAGTACAAAAACCTTGCACAGTTAAAACTAAGAAACAAAACAGTTCCCCTGACACCAGCCACTTGCCTACGTCAGGGGATGCCAGACCTTTGGGAGACCTGCTAGATGGCAGAGCCCTTGATGGAACACACGTGTGATCCCCTAGGCCGTCACCCCACGCTCCTCCCCACAGAGGCCTTCCCTGCACGGACCAGATATTTTTCCCACTGGAGGGCAGTGGTGTCCACACACTGTCTCCCTGGATCTGCTTCAGTGACCAAACACATGGGTCCTGGGTCCCCATGTGGCCCCTCGTTCAGTTAGTCTCCTTGTTCTTTTGCTGTTTCCTTTGCAAACATTTCTGTAAAGAAAGAAATCACACACGTGGATACCAATATTCCTGAGCTCAAAGGGAACCACGTAGTACCAACATTCCAGACTTGGGAATAAGATGATCAGGTCAGTACATTTCTGGGATTAAAAAAAAGGAAACAAAGAACTACTCTTTTTGGCTATAGATGGGCACAGAAAATGTGAAAGAATTATTTCTATTGTGCCGTATAAGAGAGAGCATCTTAATCTTCCCAAGTACGAAGGAATAAATCTCACTCTTGCCAACCCACTGCCCACCTGTGATGCCATACAGTAGTTCTCCACAAATACTGTTGAACGCAAGCTGTTCAGTGAATTTCAGATGAAGACACTTCAATATATTAAGTGAAAATCTCATATTTTTGGTGGGGGGGGGGATGGTTCTGGAGAAAAGTTACTCATGGACTAGAATCTGTCAGCCAATGGCTTCTTGAGGACCGTAACCTGGAACATATTGGTCACTCAGTGTGGACACACAGTCTTACCCAATGGCACACAGCTGGCTAAGGGCGGGGATGTGGACGCCAGCGGTTCCAGTCTCTCCTGCAGTGGAGGGAAAGGCTGTGGGAGGGATGTAGTTTTCTGTGGTGCTTGAGTTGGACATTTGTTTTTCAACTCCTGTGTTTTCTATGGAAGTCATAAGGAGTGAGTTTGGGGCTGACAAGTTCTTCACACCCCACCTTTTTTGTAATCTCCCAATCTGCCAAGAAGAGTGAGCCTCAGGGGAGCTCAGAGACCTCCGGGCAGCAAGGTTTTCAAGCCACTACTTGCTGGTAGCAGGGGCCTCCAATTCCAGGGGCCGCTGGCAGTAGGGCAGTATCAGTTAGGGCTAGTGGACCAGGCCCTAGGGACAGATAAGCAGCCGGCAGGAGGTGAGTTGCGGGCAAAGCTCTGCCTTCTGTCGGGGGCGGTGCCAGCTTCCGCACATGCTGACTGATGGGAGGCGGAGCTTCGCTCCCTGCTCCCTTCTGGCTGCCCCCACCTCCAGCACCCTGTGCTGCCTCTCACCCTTCGGGTCCTTGGGAGAATGGTCTTCAACTAAATCTATCTCTGCTTCCAAAAAGGTTGGTGAGCACTGTTACTGCATTTGCACTGTCCAGTGACCTTCTATTTATGACTCGTCCAACTGGCTTTCATTGATGATGGCCGTCTTACCAAGTGGTTGTGTGAGGAGAACCGTGTGACTAGGCAAAGGAAAAGTGTGATGGAGATAGGGGCAAACTGAGATTTAGCAAAATGAAATAGTAAAGGCATGATTCCCAAGGAGTAAGTGGCAAGCTGCCAGGGGTCTGGCCAGCCCATCCCTCCACTCTCGGCGATACCTCAGCCACCGCCTTTGGCCTGGCACAAACCAGACCTGCCTGCTTCTCAAACCTTTCATCCTCTGTGCCTTTTCTCTAGAATTCCTTCTCCTAAATCTTAGCATTGCTGGCTCTTTCCCACTTGATGCAGCCCAAAATGTCACTTTTAGCCTTAGGAAATGCAGATGTCTGTCCTTCCCTCCCCTCCCCGTCACCCCGTTCACTCTCTGTCCAAGATGACGCAAGATGGCAGGTGTGAGCCAGACTCTGGAGCCAGGCTCTGGCACGCTGGAGTCCAGCTCTAACTCTGGTATGAATTCACTGTAACTCAATTTCATTATCTGTTAAATGGGGCTATAATATAACATAGCCTCCTTGCGAACTTTAATGCTGAATTTAACTCCAGGCATGTAGTAAGAATTCCATAAACCAATTATTTGTTGTCATTCTCTAGCGGAACACAAATTCTGCATGAGCAATGCTTGACTCAGCCTCTCCACAACCGTACCCAGAACATAGCTGATGCTGAGCAAATGCTAGTCCAATGAGTAAGCGAGTGAATGTTGAACTCCAAAGACGCCACCAGCTGGACGAGGCTACCCTCTACCTGCTATGCAGAGTGACGGGCTCTCAGCCCTGGTGGGTGCTCGGGGATGGGAGGGGAGGTGAGCCCAGTGACTCTTCCTTCTCCCTGGAAGCCACTCAGCTCTCCTGCCCCTTCCATCCTCCCAGCCCACACCTGGCAAGGTTTGTGTAATGCTTGTGCTGGGCCCCTTTGCCCTGTCCTGAGGGTTTGTGGACTCATTTGCTGCTGCTCATTGTATTCTTTCAGATCCCTAAACGGGACAAAATGACCACGCTATCTGCCAAGCTCAGAACACCAGCACATAAGGCAGCTGGGTAGAGCTGGTGGACTCTGAACGTCTTTGGAAGGTGTTTATATGTTGAATTTTGAAAGACTTGGGTGAGATCACAGGAAGGCTTCGCTGCACTGACTGGAAAAGTGCTCCTTTCCAAGAAAGACTTGGGAAGACCCATCCATTCCCCCTCCTGCCAGAACAATCATTCTATGAAGCTTGTTCTCCTCCTGTGCATCCTTCAAATCCCAGATCAAATCTCACCTTCTCTCTGGAGGAATCCTCTCCTCCGTGGCTGAGTTAGTAGTTCTTATAAGATGCCAGTTTACTCTTCCCCTAGGCACTTATTCTTCTGGTCATTTATTTCGTAAACACTGGCTGAGCCTCTACCACACGTGAGGCCTTGTACTCTTACAAGGTAAAGCAGCCTTCAAACTGATGCCCGTCACTCCCCAGATTTCGTAAGGACAGAGACACTGTCCCCTACATGCAGGTAAGGGACTCACCTAGAGGTGACCCAGAGCAGAATTAACCAAATTAAAAAAATGGTGTATAAATGTTTTGTTCCAAAACACGGACCGACTAGGCCAAAGGAGGGCTCTTGGCCAGCTGTGTTTTTTTCTCTTGAATGGTGCACGGGCTGCTCTGTAAGAACACCAGACTGTTCATCAGGCACTGTCATGCGATTCCCTCCAACACACTCCTTGAGAAATCCATGAATGTTACAGAAATTTGTATTCTCCCTCCCTGGCCTGTGCGGCTGGACTCACGGCCTGCATGCTGATGTCAGAGTGGCTATAAAATTGCTTTTTCCTTCTGCTGACTGACACGTGTTATCAGGCCCAGTTGCTTCCAGGGTGGGAGAGGGGAGGAAGCCAAGGCGCTGCGTCTCCCGCCAGGTAACATTTTCATTTTGAGCCTTTCCTGGCCTTTCCCCTGCAGCGCACGTGGCCTGCTTCTGCAGCTGGCAGAGATCAATGTGCTCAATATTTTTGACTGTAGAGCTTTCTACGACTTACACATATTTAAAAGGATGAAACACAATCAACAATTCTCTGTGTGAACTTGACCATGCTAATCCTTCTCTTGGATTCCCTGGGACCCAGCAAACAGGAGAAGGAATTCCCCAGCACACCTTACCCCTCGCCAGGACCTCAGACCGCCTGGAACCTTTTGCTACCATGGCTTGGGCCATAGGAGCTTCTTTTACTTGAGGGAATTAGGCTGGAAAGCTAGACATTGCAGCGTTTGGGAATATTGGTGGCCTTTTTTCTTGGACCATTGCCTTCTGCTAAACACCACACTGCTTTCTTACACTGTTATTAACCAAATAATGAGCTACCACTCTCAGGGGTATTTGTTTCTTGAAAGGCGTCACTCGAAGCCAGTATTGAGCTAAAACAGCGAAGCTTTAATAGTGGGATTGCAGGCAGCTCACTGAAATAGAATGTTATTTGAAAAAATAAAAGGAATGATCAGTTGTGATGACTTTCACCTGGAGCAATTTCTCCTTGAATCTCACATTATGAAAAGGATGACCTGAACCCAGAGAGCAGGGATCAGCAAACTTTTTTTGTCAAGGGCCAGACAGTAAATAGTTCCTTCTTTGGGGAGCAACTGGGCTGTCACGTGCACTCAACTTTGTACTTACGGCACAAAAGCAGTCATAATAAACACCAGGAAGCCATAAGGGTGAGGCTGGGATCCAGTATGACTGTGCTGAGGGACGTGTGAACTTGAATTTGAATTTTCCAGTGTTCTAAAATCTTCTTTCCTTTGGATTCTTTCAATTTTTCAACCGTTTCAAAAATGTGCAACCCGTTTTGAATAATGAGCTGGCATTGTCCCCGTGGTGGCTCACTGTTCAATAGGGACAGATCCTGAGCTCGCTTTGGGGTCAGGCATAACTCGTCAAGTCCCAGTTTGGCTCCTTTCTTGTAACTGACCCTTGGCAAGGGGAGTTAACATCTTGGAGTCTCGATTTTCCTAGCTGTAAAGTTGGACCTACTTTGTACCGATCTCATAAATATTTGGGGGCTCACTGGAAACAAAACTCATGCAGTACACAGCATAATGCCTGATCCCTCATTGGGACTCAGCAGATTCACATGTTCTATAAATATTTTTTGAGTAATCATGATGGGACAGGCCATGTGTTTGGTTCCAAATTCCTTTGTTGTCTCACTGAGTTTAAAATAAGTAGGGCTGATGAAAATTGTTAGCTATTATTGTGATTATTAATGTTTGGACCTTTGAGAAAGAGAAGTGACAACTGTAACTCACAAGATATTACTTTGTGTTATTACTTTGTATTTTCTGTTTTCAAAAGCAGTTAAAACTCATAATCTCCCATGACATCAGCTTCTTTCCTGACCATTTGCTGTTACTAACCTTAAGCCCCAAGTGACCATGGACCATTTGTGGTCAATAAGTCCCTCCTTTTAGATCACTGGTTCTTAAAATGTGGTCTCTCGTTGAATAGAGTCGACATCGTTTGAGAATTTGTTGGAAATTCTAATTCTCCCACATCAGCTCAGACCTACTAAACGAGACATTCTGGGGCCAGCCCAGCCGGCTGTGGTTTAAGAAACTTCCAGATGAGAACCTTTGAGTCGTGCTGATGGAGTCTGAGAAGACTGTACACTCACAGACACGTTCACAGCCGCAGACCAGGCGATGACAGAGACAGGATTTGAACACAATTTAACTCCAGGCTAAAGCAGACTGGTTAAAGGATAAGGTGTATTCATCAAAGGACTGAGGGGTGTGTGTGTGTGTGTGTGTGTGTGTGTGTGTGTGTGTCTGTGTGTGTGTGTCTGTGTGTCTGTGTGAAGAGATCTGCCCCACTTCCCTTCTTTTCCCCCATTTGTTTGAGCCCCAGATATTGTGGACTTTTCTTGTAGGGCTTCTACCTTGGCAGAGGCCTGGGGAGAAGCAGTGGGTGTGGTCTGCCTCACAGGGAGGAGCAGCTGAAGGCCCAGTCACTAAATTACTAGTGCATGTTGATAGAGCAAAGCAGACGAGCCTTTTGTGGACCTCCTCATTCTCACACACACAATGCACTTTCTCTATTGTCTGCTTCCGGGGTGGGTCTGCTCATACACGCTGCCTTGTCACACTGCTTTGTCTTCACTAACTTGTGTGTGGTCTGTTTTGTTTCTTTTCCCTGAAATGGGCGTTATGAAAGCTCATGGACAATTTTCATAAGCTCCTCGTTAGCTCTTGTTTTTGGCTGTCTATCCCGGTATTGCCTTCCTGATGTGTGTGGCAGTAGCTGCTAGCTGATCTCCAATGCCCATCCTGTCCTAAGACTGCAGTTCCCAGCCCTCCTTGGGGCTAGGCATAACCATGTGACATGATCCAACCTATAGGTTGTGAACAAAAGTGGAAGGAGTGTGCATGTTTCCTTTATGACCTTTCCTCCTTTATGTAGACTAGATGCTGGTAGAATGATGAGAACTGGGCAAACATTGTGGACCACAGAATGGAAGCCTTTAGTTAAGAGTGGCGGAGCAAGGCTGGAGAATCCAGGATTCAGGATGCTATGAACCTATCACATTGTCCTTGCTTATACTTGGGTGGTAGGTGGGAGAGAAGGAGACTCTGACTTAAGCTTCTGTTAAATAAGGGATTAAAAAATAACAACCAGACTTTGTTTTCTAACTAATGCACCACCTTTAACGACAGGCCTAATTGGTATTTTCTCTGTGGAGTCTTCCTTGTTCCCACCCCACATGAGTCACCAGTCCAACGCTACACCGAAATCACTGCCGAGTTACGCAAAAGGTGTCCCCTGGCACAGTGAGGACACAAAGTTACACATAACTACCTACACAAACGACAAAATGAATTTAGCTTGGATGCACGCAACCAAAAATTCATAATCAGAGATTCTGATAGCGTTCGTTTTCAGCACATGTCTTTTCCTTGTCATTTAAAAATATTAAATACTGTTTTGAAAAGGATTTAGATGGAGGGTAACACCTCAGTCCTTGGGGATGATAAAGTCAGTGACATTAATCTGGCCATACTCTCCAAGTGACCTCATCCTAGCTCTGACTGAATTTCAGGGTACTCCTCCACAGTCCTACTTGACTTGCCACCAATACCCTGATGATATCAGAGGAACCCTATCTTTTTTTTTTCTCAATCAGTTCATATATTTTTTTTTCCCTTTTTTTGGAGATAGGTCTCTCTCTGTAATTCAGGCTGGTCCTGAACTCACTACGGAGCCCAGGCTGACCTTGAACTAATGGCAATCCTCCTGTCTCAGCTTCCCCAAGGCAATCCTCTTGTCTTGGCCTTCCAAGTGCGGGGATAACAGGCATGTGCCACCATGCCCAGTTTATGTGGTGCTGGGGAATCAAACTCAGGGTCTTGCTTGCGCTTGCTAGGCAGGCGCTTTAACCGCTGAGCTATTCCTGCAGCCCTCGATCAGTTCATCTTGATTCTGCACCTGTTGTTTCTTCTTTTTTTCATCTTGGTTCTCCTGGCATTTAACCCAGGGCCGGCCCATCCAAGATGCCATTCATCCAGCCAACTCTTTAGGAGTGGCCAATAGCCAGCTGGTAGGTGAGCTATGTCTCCCTGTGGGTGGGCGTTGCTGGAGGGAGAAGAGTCACTGCTTTCCTTTTCTTCCTCCCCATCTCAAGCCTCAGGGAGCTGGAGCATTTCACCCATGGCTCAGCGCGCCTGCCCTCCTACCCGCCTGTTTCACACACGTTTTCACCGCTTTGTCATTCAGCCGCGTTGGGGTCTCCCAGTCCTGTGACCCTACCGCCACCCTCTGTTCCCTTCCACAGAATCTTCGGATGCACCGTTCCCTTTGCGTGTAGTACTTTGCTATACTTTGGATCTTGAGTGTCCCCCAAAAGCCTCATGTATTTGGACCTGTGTGTTATTGGGGGGCAGAGCGTGGCTAGAAGGTTGGGGTTTAACCTGGAGGGATTGGGTCAACCTGTTGCCGCTGGGAAAGGCCCCCAGTAGCTTTTGGGGCTGTGTTGTTTACGTGAGGGCCAGATAGTTGGGGAGAGGCACCCTGCATGGGCGTGGGGCCCAGGGTGGAGATAGATAAAGGAGGGAAGAGGAAACATTATCACAGCTTCTTCCTGGGAAAGCCCTGGCCTTCTCCTGAGTCTGCAGGCTCACTAGGCTTCTGTCTGTGGTGGGGTGAGCAGCTCTCCAGCCTGTCTCTGCCATGTACCTCCACTGTTGCCAGCTGCCCCATGCGTGGACTGCGTGTGTGAGAGAGCTTGTGAAACTGGGAGATGAATAAGCCTTTCCTCTCTTACGTTGTGGACAGTGGCTTTTTGTCACAGCAACAGATAAGTAACCAAAACATTCCTTCTTCAACTTCTTTCACCTAGTGGGCTTGTGCCCCTGCTGGAGTGGAGCTTAGCATCTTTTCTCTGGGAGGCCTTTGTCCATTTTTTTTTTTTTTAAACCAAGTCAGGGCCTACAATCTGGCATCGACCCTTCACACTTTTCCTTTATCTCGTTCTCAGCAACTGTAATAGGCTAATTATTTTTTTATTATCCACTTTTCTCTCTGGGACATCAGCACCCGGCGAGAGGCGCGCTGTCTCGTTGACTGCGTGTTTTGGAGCCTGGCACAGAGAATATGCAAGCAAATCTGCATAAGTAAATACAAGGGCGAACAAGAGAGCAAACAAAATAGAAAATCCACAAAAACCTAGAGGAGAAAGGAACCTATTTTCCCTTGATAAGAGAGCAAATAGAATGCTGCAGTTGTTTAATTTGTTTTGTTGGGCAAACACTTTCATAGAATTTTGACAACAACCAAAGCACGTGCGGCTTTGTGGCAAGTTCAGAAGGAGGCATTATTTCCCTCACATGATTTCACTTTGATTCATCAGATACAGAAGTGAAACCTGGAAACTTTGCCGTATGTTTACAAGAGCAAATACAGATTTGGAATCCGCTGCCAGCGAAGAGTCCAATTAAAAGTATAGATTTGTATGCCAAGTCTACAGCACTTAGGAGAATGGCTAGGTGTGTCGAAACTAATTGATACTTTTAACGTGGAGTGGAAACCATTGGCCTTCTAAACTATGATCTGAAGATGTATTTAAGTGTGCCGCAGGGAGTTTCCAAGGACGATTATGGTCAATTCCTTTTTTTCCTGTAAATGTGTGAGATCCCACCATCAAGGGACGGAGCTGCCTTCATTTCTCTTTGACTCTCCTCGAGTCGTGATTTGTCTTGACTTGTAAAATGTGGCAGAAGTGATACTGTGCCAATTTCTGGCAGACACTTTACAAGGTTAGCATCTTTTACCTTTCTCTCTGTCTGGTACTGGAGATGGAACCCAGAGCCACCACACTGAGCTCCATCCTCAGCCCCTCCTTCCTTTTGTTTTTAATTCTGAGACAGGTCTTGCTAAATTGCAGAGTTCTCCAGGCTTCACTTGAACTTGCCATCCTTGTGCTTCCCAGAATGCCAAGGTGATAAGGCCATGCGCCACTATGCCAAGCTCAGCTCCTGTTTCTTGAGGAAGCAGGCAACGTGCAACAGCTAGGATCGGAGCATGAAAGGGGGCTGTGTGGCCAAGGGAAGTCCGGCAGCAGAGGGAGGGGGACAGGCCTGAGCCACCAGATGTCAAGCAAGGGCGTCTCCCGTCTCCCTGTCTGGTCCTTCTGTAGCCAAATGCAGTTAAGGCGGCATCTCTGGGTTGCAGCCTGCCTCGCTCAATCACCGTGGAACCTTGCTTGCATTTCCGACTTGCAGAATCATGAGAAATAACTGACTGTTGATGCTTTACGTTTTCAGTTGATTTGTTAAACAGCAATAAGTCACTGAAATAAAATGATAGTTCGAGTGGGACCAGGTGACACAGACCTGTAATCCTAGTGCTCTTGGAGGCTGAAGCAGGAGGATGGTAAGTTCAAGCCCAGCCTAGGCAACTTAGCAAGACCCTGTCTGAGAATATAAAGAATAATAAAACGGCTGGGAATATAGTTCGTGAGTGAATTTCCCAGTATTAAAAAAAAGATATTTTAGATACTGGATAGTCAATTCTTTGATAGCCTTACACATATAGATTAGAACTGAGAACTGATTGGGACCTAAGGTAACAGCCTCTGTACTCTATGTGTAAGAAGGATGCAGTTCATTCTGACCTGGGGACTTCCTGTGTGCCCGAAGTGTTAGGGTTTGCTGATCTCAGAGGCAAATGCAGCATCGAGTTAGACAAACTGGGACAGGGTTGGTGGGTTTCCCAAAGTATCATCTTGCTCACTGGTCAAACAGAGGCCAATGAATCAGCCAGTTGGTTCATGGTAACAAAGTGAGAGACTGTATCAAAAACAGGAGGACAGGTCAGAGTCTGGCTAGCCCAGTCGGCTATGTGCTTTCTTCGCTTTGCCTTGCAGTTACATAGGGAAAGGCAAATTTGAAGAGGAAGGAGACAAATAGGCTTCTAGGTACATTGAGAGGTGGATGAGCTGGACAGTTGGAAGAACAGGGGCTGGGGAGAGCTCAGCAGTTAAAGTGCTTGCCTAGCAAGCGCAAGGCCTGACTCTGATTCCCCAGCACCACATAAGCAGGAGGTGGTGCATGACTGTAATCCCAGCACTAGGAAGGCTGAGGCAGGAGAATTGCCGTGAGTTTGAGACCAACCTGGGCTACATAGTGAGTTCGGAACCAGCCTGGACAGCAGAGAGAGACCCTGTCTCAAAAGAAAAAAAAAAAAAGTTGGTAGGCATGATCTTTAAAGCATGGAAACTCTAGTCCCTGCAAAGTCAAGTCAAATAGCTCCATGGAAGCTGTAGGGACCGCAAGGCAACCTTTAATTCCAGCCCAGACAGCCCAATGCTTGATATTCATGATTATGACCCTGAGTCAGAAAGCAAAGATTAAACTATGTCTCTCATAGTCTATTTAAAAAGGTAGAGAAGTGTGTAATGCACTCTCAGAACCATTCCCATGCAAAATGGCTAAAATAAATATATGATTTGATGTGCAAGGGATAAGCTTCAGTTATGTGGAAAATGCATTTACAGGGAGCCGGTCGAGTCAGATAAATGAGGCATTGCTGTTTTTGCAAAATACTCGGCATGTTTTCCGAATCTTGGCTGGTCTGCGGGTTTCTACTAAATGAAAAATGATCTTTGCTTGTGTCTCCATCTGAGCCTAAGTGCAGTCTCTCAAGCCTTCCTGGGAATGTTTTTGGACAGGTGTCTCTTTTCAAACAGCATAATATTTGGACATTGCATTTTAAATATGTTCAGATAAAAATGATATTCTAAATTTGTAATTCACTTATAACCAGACGGGATCACAGTAGTGATAGAAACTGGGGATAAAAGAAATCTCACCTCCTCCCAACCCTGCCCGGAGGTTTGAGGCTAGGAGTTCTAGAAGGATCGTTGTATTACCCTAAATCTCTAATGATCTGATGTAGCATAGCCACACTGGCTAAGACTATGTCCTACAATGGGCTGCTTTATTTTGGCTGTCCTTCCTTCCTTCCTTCTTTCTTTCTTTCTTTCTTTCCTTCTTTATCTAGGGTTTGGAGAAAATAAAAACAGACGCTGGCACCTGCAGGCCCTTAAGAACCTGGAACCCCCAGCTCATTGGTGGAATCCAGCTGCAGGCCTGTTCTGTTTCTTCACCACGGGGTGTGGAGAGAGTCCCATTTGACTCAGAGACAGAGAGGGATTGCTTGCCAATTCTCCCTCTTCCAGATTCTCAGTTTCTTCTTTATTACCTTCTGCTTGGCAGGGTCTTTCTGTGACCTGCCTGGCTCCTGAGGCTTCTGACATTAATTCTTCTTGGGAAGGATAGAGGAGCAGTCACTGTCGTAGCGGGGTTTTGCCCCTATGATGCGCATGATCAGTGATCACGAGACAGGCATGGTGGAGACGGCTTTGCCCTGAACTGAGCAAGTTAGTGATGAATTATGAGGCAGCTGCCATTACAGTACCTGTGTCCCCCTGGTATTTGTAAAAGTGTTTAGAGTGACTGCACTGCCCTGCTTGGGTCTGCTGCCGTGACCTCACTCTTTTATGTACCAATGAAACATATTTATTGCCTTTCTCCAGAGCGTCCCTCCGCTCCTCACCACAAGCTTGCATTTGTGTGGGGCATCGTTACAGGTAACTAGCTCCTGTGCTCGAGCCAAGCGCCGCCTGAGGACCTTGGATGCAGGAAGGGTGGAGAGTCACTGGGGACCATGCAGGGGGAAATGTCAACATGGACGAGCAGGACACATGGGCCCAACTTCTTTTCTAGAGCTTTTTAAAAGACTAAAGGCGTGTACCTGAGCAGCATTCAAGTCTGAAAAAAACAACCATCCAATGCCTACTGTGCGCCAGGCCTGAAGCTGGTTTGTTTCGTGTGTATTATCTTGCTTAACTCTTATTCGCAAGGCTATTAACATGTTATGAGGCTTCTGATGCATATTTTTAAAATAGAATACATTAATCTCTGGAGGCCAGAAGGAATGCTTTAATATTGTTCATCCATATTCACGGCACCGTTTGGCGTGCGTCTCGAGGCAGGATGGTTTGAATGCCCAGATTCTGAGGATAGACTTTCCTCCAATCTGCCTGGATGCTTTTTTAGACTGCAGCTTGCGTAAGACTTACAGTCCAAGGTAATGCACAATAGAATAATGCACAATACGAGCGTGCTTTTTACTTTATGGATGGCTTAAGGGATTTTTAATGGTAATTTTGACTATCAGCAGTTTTCTTCTTAAGAGCCGTTTTTAGAAGTTTACACCTCCTGTGACATGCGATTGTGCCTTGTGCTTTAACTTTCGCTTTCAGCTTCTTGTAGGAATGTGCGCTCTGCAGCATACCGAGGAGTTCTACTGCCTAGATGGCTCTGGAATGGTGTACTTGATTTCAGCCAAAATAAAGCGGCCCATTGTAGGACACAGACTTGCAGGATGATCCAGGTGACCCCCACCTGCTGCCGTCCATGGCTTTGTATAGTCTTCTCGTGAGCATAGCTGAGATTTTTAACTGGCTTTTTCCTCTCTCTCTCTCTCTTTCCCACTCTTCATTTTGTTGTACTGAGGATCAAACTCAGGGACAATCCACCGCTGCACTACCCCGAAGCCTTTTCTTATTTTGAGACGGAGTCTCACTGAGTTGATGTGACTGGCATCAGATTAGGGAGTCTTCTGCCTCTGCCTCCTGAGTAGTAGCGTGGATTACAAGCACGTATTACCATTTAATTTGCTTTTAATGTCCCCTACCCCCCCCAACTAAAGATCACAGGTGCTGGGCTGTGACTTTCATGATTACGATGTGTAGGATTTTCATCTCTGTCTTGTAGGAGGAGGCTTTCTCTTTCTGCTTTGAGGGAGTAAGTGTGGGGCTGGGGAACCCCACACGATTTAATCTAAAGTGGCCTTTAGGAGCTTGGAATAGACACCACTCCCAGCCAGCAAGAACCTAGAGCCCTCAGCTTCAGCGCTGCCAGAAATGAAGTCAGCTAGCAACACGACAGAGCTTTGAAGTGGCCCCTTCCCAAGCTGGTCCTCTGATGAGACTGTAGACCGCCGACATCTGGACTTCAATGCTGGAAAGCCCTGAACCACGGGACCTGCCTGCTCTGTGCTGAGAGCAACTAAGAAATAATGAATGTTTTAAGGTACTTAGTTACATAGCAACAAATAAATATACACATTGATTAGAACTTGGTGACACATCTGAGACTGCTTCAAGACATGCTGGCTGAGGACCTATGACTGGGTCCAATGGGGACAGGGAAACTGAGCCCATAGAAACAAATGCATTTGTCCTGGGCGAGTTGGTTTTAATTCTGCCTCTGTGACCCTCCAGAGTCATCTGATTTCGGTTCCTTCATTTCCCTAACTATAACATAAGAATTTGGACCAGCTGACCTGTGAGGGCAATTTAATCTTTAGTCGGGTCTCACGAGCCCTTGACGTGTTTTGAAATATGTTCTATAGAACACTAAGGGTTTCTAGGTGAAGGGGGGAGGTCTCACGGTCAAACATGGCTGGAAGGCGTTGCTGAAACGCTCAGTGCATTTCTTCATCTCAGGGCCTCTCAGAGCTTCGTTTGCGCATGTCCACTGGGGATGCCCGGTGCTGACGCGGCGTCAGTACCAGTTCCCAGACCTTCCTTTCCTATTTTGTGTCCTCCGAGTTTGGGGACTTAGAGTTTCACAGTACATATGTGAAGGAGGGGTATAAGCTCTCCTCCAGATGGAAAGAAAAATATGACAGAAGAGGTTCATGTTCTTTTCATCATCAAAAACTATGAATGACAGGAGGGCAGATGACCTGAGGTCCAACATAGCAGTGACGCCAGGAGCAGTCCTACGTGGTGATATCCGTTGGTTGGGGGCACGCACGTCGGGGAGATGTGCACAAGAAGCACAAGCCGCACTGATTGGCTGGAAGAATGAGGTTTCTTGTTACTATAACCCTTCTTCTCATGAACAGCCACCTGAACAATCCTCTAGCGTGTAGTGGTCTCCTTCTTCCTTCCTTTTCTTCCTCTTCCTGTTTTCTCCCTTTTTTCTCCTCTTTGATGTTCTACTTGTTTTGAGGGAAGAATTTTACACGGTTTTTGGGGGTGCAAGTGGGGTGGCAGGGCAGGGGCAGGGAAGGGAGACTCAGGCTGTCCCATGAGAAGCCCAAAACTCAAGTGGCAGCAGAATGACCTACGTAGCTTAGCAATGTATGGGACCTTGCAGCAGCAAGACAGTCAGTCTTGAAGCAAACAAGACTTTGAACCTCAGCCCAGGACACTCATTTTCCAAGAGGCGTGGGCTGCCCAGAGAATCCATGAATGTGGGTAACTTGAATTTTGCTCTGTCAGCCATTTTGTGGTGTGGTGGACTGGGTATGCTCTGCTCCGTCTCATCTGTTGGTGAGTGAACCCTGGTTTTTGCAAAGAGCTTGAACAAGTTTCAGTCTTTGCTCTGGTGTTCCCTGTCATTGTTAAAAGGACATCCACTGTTTGCTTCTTGCCCTGATACACAGCTTCAGGACAGGTATAATAATAAATCTCAAGCCCCAACCCGAAACCTTCCCGGCTGCTTAGAAAGGGTGTTACTTATTAGCCTTGCCTTCCAATGCTCCTGGGTTCACCAGTATCACAAGGCTTGTTCTGATAATAAGTTGCTTTTTAAGAGAAACACAGTAATGTCGAATGCCGGCTTGGCAAAATAAAGGAGAATGAAACAGACATTATGAATAAAATATGTGGGCAGAAAAATGTATAACTGATCAGGGCATGCTGACACAATAAAGTCTTTTGAACCACCCTCCAGGCAAAATACATATTTTTGAAACTAGTAAGTTTTAATGTATGGTATTAAAAAAATGCCTCCCCCGGTGACCCAGGGCAGCTCAGCGTGCATTCAGCCTGGATCATTCTCAGGTGCCAATGGCCTTTCGCTGGTACAACATCAATTTCCCTGTGTCCTCAGCCTATTTTCCGGCTGTGTGTGCACACACACGCACATCACCGCCGAGATGCCCCGCTTTCTTTCCCCATTTAGCAGTTGACATAAGCTTTCAACACGGTAGGATTATGCTACAAGTCACTGATGTCACCTGTGCACAGACCGAGTGTGAACTCTGCGAAAGAACAAGACCCAGAATCAACATTGTCTTGAACTTGCCCTTCTTAGGTTGGAGAAAAAGGCGGAAACAGCAGAAAACACTAAAAGCCGTCCTTGGTTTTCCCAGAGAACCCTAACTAACCCCTTCCTGGGCGGTTGGTCATAGGCAAGCTCCACCTTCATGAGACTCATCCGGCTGTGCAAACGAGCATGCACACTAGATATGGTGGGATGCACTTAGCAGAGTGAGTTCTCCTTCTGTGTCCAAGAAGAGGGACTCAAAGCCACCGTTATCTTCAGAAAGATGCGTTATTTCTGGCCCAAAGGGTCTGGGCCCCAAATCAGTAGCACTCAAGTCTGAATCTTTTAGATTTATCACCTGTGGGGGTTAAACCCAATCTGTACCTAGAATAGCACCTCCTGAGGCGCTAGGCTCTTTGGTCTTGGGAGTAGCTATGCGGGTGTGAACATACTTAAAATCTGCTGAATTTTACACATAATGTTTGTGCACCCTATTGTACGTAAGAGAACCTTACATTTTGAAAAAATCAAAAAAAGAACCTTGCATTTAGGTTCAGTCTTAGAGATTCTGCTTGAAGTCCTCAGGTGACGGTTGTGTGCAGCCAGGGGCTGAGGAGTGGTCTGCAGGCAATTAGACACCTATGACCCAAAGTCCGGACCCAGGGAGCATGCAGCCCTGTGTATTGGAGGGCCAACCCAGCTGCTACTACTCAGTGGTTGTGGCCCTTAAGACCACCCAAGTGCGGCCCCTGGACACCAGGGTTTTCTTGAGAGCTCTCGGTCAAAGTGAGTACTATGTACCAATTCCCCTAAACAAATAGAATTACTATATATTATAAATGTGCACACATACTCATAAAGAAGGCAGTCAGCCCTCTAAAAGGAAGAGCAGGGGAGGACAGTTAGGTGAGTTCTGACTTCTGAGAGCAGAAAAGGGCCGGGAATCAGGTTGCCTTGTGGGTGGGGCATTAATGTGAGCATTAGGTGCCTTAGTTTGGATTTGTGTCACCCTGGGTAGGTCACATGGCAACACTTGGCCTCACTCTTCTTTTTTTTCTTTTAAGTGAGGCAGGATCTTACTCTAGTCCAGGCTGATCCTGAACATACATGGAGCTCAGGCTGGCCTTGAACTCACAGCAATCTTCCTGCCTCAGCATCCCGAGTGATGGGATTAGGCCTGGCTAATTTTTAAGTGGTGCTAGGAATCCCACGCAGGGACTTGTGCATGCTAGGCAAATGCTTTAACCACAGAGTCCTAAATCTATCTTGGAGAATGAAAACTGAAATTTGTCTGTTGTGACTTTTAGCTCGAAGTTCTGTGTTCTGAGAAATCCCTCAGCCCAACACAGACTGAGATGGCTGGTCACTCTGTGGGTACCTTGAGGGTAACATACTTGCTTCTGGGGTCATTGCAAGGGTTAACTGTTTTGTAAAACGCTTAGCTACCGCTAGCAGTGTGTCTCCTGCGGGACAGCTGCGGTGGCATTGGGGAGACCTGTTGCTGTTGCTGGTCCACGGGGCTAGGTCCATGAAGTACCTGGCACACAGTAGACACACAATAAATATTAGTAAGAGAAACGCTCATCAGAGCCGCAGATTTCATTACCCAAATTAGAAACCTCCTCCTTTCTTAATTACGAGGGCATGCTTTCAAACTGTTTAATGACATCTTGTTTCATAGCCTGCTTAATAAATCTTGGCTGCCAACAGCAAGTTCTCCATGTCGGCAAATCATCTAAATATTTAACCGATTTTTTTTTTTCCTCCCCAAAGTTTCATGCAGAATCTTGGCACTGTTGCTGCTGATGAGCAGAGAGATTCAGCCGCAGAAATTCAACCACTTCGAATGTACAAATCTCAGCCCTTTTTTCTCTGACGCATCTACTCCTGTTGGATGGTTGATCCTAGAGCCATGGCCCCCTCCGCCACTCCCGTCGCTACATGCTCGCTTTCCTGGCTCCAGGGGTTGGAAAAGTAACACGTTCATGTTCTGTTGCTTAGATGCACCTTCACCAGACTCTGAGCAGGTCCGGGGACCAGGTGAATGCAATGTTAACAAAATTCTACCGAGAGGGTGGTCCAAGGAAGTGTTTGTTTTTCTGGAAAAAACAGCAGCTGAGCTCGTGGAGCTAGCTCCTGCCTGGTCTGGTCTTGCACACAGTTGTGAGGGTCGCAGGGAAAGGGCTGTGCTGTCATCACGTGTCTGTACAAGGAGAGCCCCCCGGGGGACCATGGAGCCCCTACCATAGGTAAGCACCAGAACTTCAGAGCAGCTGCTATTACTAGGTGTGAGAACCCCCCTCCTGTTATTTTTGGGGTCTCTGTTACTTGCAGCCAGACACATTTTTATGTCACGCATCTGTGTTACCGAGTGAGGAGCCAAGTCCTGAAAATAAACCTGCTCAGAAGAGCGCCCTGTGGCCCATGTGAAGCCCGAGCCAAGCTTGGAGAGCAGAGAGGGTGAAGGGAGCGCGCCCGTGTGCCTGGCCTCTTCTGGCTGGGACAGCATGCCTGGCACTCCTCGGCCCAGTGAGCTGGGCGGCCATGTTGCCAGGAAAGCAAGGAAGCCGGAAGCAGAAACGCTGGCGGTCTAAGGCTGGATTCCTGCGGCCTCCCCGGGGTGCTGTGTTGTGCAGTTCACCTGGCTCCACTCACTTCCTTTTTCTTATCTAGCCTAGAATACGATCCAGGAAGTAATTTCAGCATTTTAAAAAGTTCATTAGCAGGTCTTTGCTCTGTGAAACAAGCCCAGACTCTGCTTGGATTTGAAGCAAAAATTTTTGTAGGTCTGTTAATGAAGAGAGAAACTTCCATTTTGTTTTGTTTTGTTTTTCTTTTTCAAAGGGCAGAGAAATGTTGAGGAAGGGAAACGTGCACTTTGGCAGGAAGCGCAGAGGAACTTTTCAGTTTCATTAGAATGTAAAATGCTATGAGTAGTTTCAGTTACGGTAGGTACCATCAGTATAGGAAAACTTTGAGATAATGTTAAATTATTTGTTCTAAATATGTCCAACCTCGTGTAAATACTTACTCTGAAAGCATTCAGTTATTATGTAGGAGGCTAAAGTGTTGTGTCTACCTTTGGTCAACCCCAGGGAAGGGACCAAAGAGTTACAACAAGGAGAACAATGAGAAGAAAATTTCTCTACGAAAATAAAAAGTAACCGCAAAAGTGAACTGAGCTCTTACCATGCCCTGCTCAGAGCATTTATAGGTTGAACTCACTCCACCCAGCGGGTCTACAAAGCAGACCTATTATTTCACCCCTTCCACAGAGAGGAAAATGGAGGCACAGAGAGGCTATTTATCTTGTCCACGCTCACGCAGTAAGGAATCCTAGGCGCTCTGCTACCACTAGTTTTACTTCTATTTAATCCCCTACTGGCCCTTCTATTGTAACCGAAGTGATGAGGAAAAATGACTGTTCTGGGAAACTTATAGAAACTTTAAGAAGGACTGGACTTTGAGTTGGGCTGGGGTTTGACTGTGTCTCCACAGATATCAATTTCTTGAAAGCTTCATAGAACAGCAGTCTGAAATATGATTTGAGCTTTTTATAAAATACAGTTTATCTCAGTGCCCATTGAAAGCACCTTCTACTTTTGCTTTTAAAAATGAAAACATAGAGTGACTTCCAGCGTTGCCTAAAGGAAAGCCTTTAAAAAAATTACAAGAAGGGTTTTTAGAAGAAGTCTTTGCCTGACTGAAAAACAGCTTCCCTGGCTAAGCAATGAAGATTCTACAGAGTGCGGCATCGTCGTTACTTGAAGGTCATCTAAAAGGCAGGGAGGACGCAGACCGCGCCTGGAATGGTCAGTTGGTCCATTTCTCTGTGGGTGTCTAAAGTTTTGAAACCTTCTTAAGCTGCGCTTGTGGGTTTTAAGTATTTAAATATTTGAGCTGTTGCCTGTGTGTACTGGGGTGAAAAAAAGCAAGAATGGCTTCTTGATTTTTTGAGGCTAATCAAAATTCAATCATGGAACCTGAAAATCCTTCATTTTTAAGGAACACATGGCTGGGAGGGGCCAGGGCCTCAAGGAGAAAGTGGTGGGTGGATTCTGGCCACTTATTTTGATCCACGACTTTGCTTTGTTTCGTGGTCATGGGGCCTCGCATGAGGGATGTGGTTTCCAGTGATTACATTGATGCTATTTTGAGTAATGAGATGGGGTTCCTGCACAGCAAGGGGTAGATTTTACTGGGCTGATTTAAATTTTATGCAAATGAACATGCATCCATCGACACCCACAGAACATCAATCCCTAAGGCTGGCCTTGCTCCGTTGAAGGCTTGCTGGGGTTGAAGGTAGGGGTCCGGGAGCCTCAGTGGCCTCACGTTTCTTAAGAGTATGGGATGGACACCTTTTGATTGACAGCAGAAAGGTGGTCACTGTCCTTAAGCCTGATCCTCAAAGATGTGAAGGGCTCCAAAAAACACAAGGAGCACCTACCACTTCCCACGCATGGACCACGAAGCACAACTGCCCAGCAGGTATGGCCACAAACAATTTCTTTTCGTGGATTATGTTTGTCACAGGCTGAGGGAAGACACAGAAAACACTCCATCTCTTTTGGTGACGTTCTTCAGGGAACACAAACTAGTCAGTGGGTCTTCAAAGTGAGGATTTACCCAACCAGCAAGGATCTCCAAACTCTTTCTGGATTATTGGGATGAATTTTTCAGGGTCCTACTAGTCCCCCACCCCCAGAAGTCTTGTAGATTTTCCCCCAACCTTTTGCTCATGTCAGGCCGAGAGCAGAGTCCTCCCCACAGCCTTGCTGGTGTCCTGTGGCCCTCTGGGGTGGCCACAAAGTAAAGAAGCGGCTGTAACTTGGCATGGTCACTCCTCATCCATGTCCTACAATAGCACGGCACACATGACCACAAAGAGAGCTGGGCCTGGTGGCACAGCGCTGTAATCAGAGCACTTGGGAGGCTGAAGCAGGAGGATTTTAAGTTGGAGCACAGCCTATGCAACTCAGCAACTTAGGCCCTGTCTCAAATAAACAATTACAAAGAGGGGCTGGGCTTATACCTCAGAGTGAAGGCTCTGTGTTCAACCCCCCAGTGCCACAAACCATGTAATACACTGCAAACAGAAAGAGTCAACCAGTCCCAATCTGGTCCCTAGTGCTACTCACCAGCACTAAATCTCTATGGTAACCGAGCTCCCTGCGGTCTCCCTGGGTGCTCAACTAGTGAGTTCCCCCCTTTAGCTCTTCCAGAAGAGTGCTCAAAACTGATTTAAATATTATGATGTTCTCGTCTCTGAGTGCTAAGTGGGAGACGTATTCACGTTGGCTGGGAAACCTTTTAAAATACATACTTTTCTTCCTTCAAATGACACTGCCACGAAGGTGAATTTTCTCCCAATAGAAGGTTCCTTTAAAAAAAAAAAAACCTGAAAGTTGGTGATTCAGGGTGGCTCTGTGCTTTTAGGGATTACTGGGTTAAAGTTGCCAAGCAACTAAATTAACAAAGGACCCGGCTTGAGAGGAAGTGTCTCTTTTCTTTTCGCAGATGCTTATGTGTTGCCCTTCCTGTGGGTCAGCTTCAGTTACCACCTCATCTCAGAGGCACTGGAGCGAGGCGCTTGGCGTGTATAAACATTCAAGGCTTCCTGGGACTTTAGGGACAGGCAGAGATGAACATATTTTGAGAATATCATCAGCAAATTTTCTAATTTTCCCCGCAAATCAGTGGGGTATGTATATATACATATGTATTTATTGATTCAATATTTTTATATATATATATATATACACATATTTATTCAATCTTCACTTTTACAATTAGTGAAACAAGACTCAGAGTGGTTAAGAGGCATGCCCAAAGTCACACAGTCATTGAGACAGACAAAATTTGAATCTTGTTGATTTCAAAGTTCCCTGTACCAAGTTGTTCCTAGCATTTGTTTCTCTTTTATCTCTTAGATATCACTGTCTACAGTTCTTCCTAGCCTTGTAGTTATTTTATCTACAAAAATAAACACACTGGTCCTTCCTACAGGAGGCAAAGAAAATTAAGGGTCGGTCCGAGTCCTTTCCCCTGCTGCTTTCTGTCCGTACCCCCAGGAGATCCAACAGAGCCCTGTGATACCAGTGCTCAGCCTTTGAGAAGCAAACTTGACATCAGGTGTTGAACCAGTTCCGTGACACTGAACGACATGTGGGGCTCTCCTGAGAAAGTCAAGGTCACTCTTTGACCAAAATCACACTGACGTAGGCTAACAGCTAAAGCAGAAACATGGCAGGAGGGGAAGAGTCACGGTTGCACCTCGTGGATGCGAGATTGTTAATCATAAGTTTCAAGTTAGAGGAGAAAACATGAACAGAAAGAAAACATCGATGACTCCACCTACTTTGTCAAGAAAATGTCTTCCAGGTGAGCATGGAAAGCTGCCTTCCCCAGGAAGTTTGAGCGGCTGCCATCGGGACGGGACACGTGAAGGAACTCGTACGGAACAAGATGTCCTGAGTGATTTTATGATACTTGTGACCTTAAAAGGCACGCACTGGGATGTAAGTGCTCAGTGATTTTGCAGTTTCTGAATTGGCCCTGTCTCCAAGGCCTCTCGAGCACTTCCTGAGGTTTGACATTTGCTGTGATTCCCCCCCGCCCCTTCTCTCCTAAAGATCATGGCGAACCAATGTAACAGAAACCACCAAAACGTGAATGCCTGTGGAGGTGACTAGAACAGGTAGTGGGGGTCCACTGGGGGCCGCGCTTAAGAAAACCGGAAAATTGCTAGCTCTGCTGTTGAGAGAAATAAACACTTTGTTCGCAAGTGTCTTTGGCATGCCTCGCGTGATGGCTTAGTTACAGCAATACTTTCCTGGCAGAGAATTAGCTCAACAGCACGAGGGAAGTAAAGCACATAAACCCTGGGAGAGGAAAACATGCCTGAGCTTTATTTTTTTAAATTTTATTTTACTTTTTAAAAGATTGAGTTTAAAGAATTTAAAACGTGCTATCAGGTCAGGCAGTATGTCATCCTTTGACAGGTGCTGTAGAATATTCTAGAAGCAAGCGTCCGCTGGAACCAGGGATTTAGGGCACAAAAATGAATTGCCCAAAGGATTTCCAATCTGTAGTTGCCTAATTAGATTCTTAGATGTTCACCCGCAATTGGGGACATGTGGCCAAAATTCAGATTTTAGTATTGAGAGCTGTCTTGCTGAGTCGAATCAAAGGTTAGCGATCACTTCTCTGCGTACATCACATGGGGAAACTGTATTGACTAATTATTTAGCATTTGGGAGAATCAAGTGAAGAAAGTGGGGTGGAGTGGGGCAGAGAGTTGTTGGGTAGACCAAGAACTGCAAACAAACAAGCCAACATCCATAACACAATGACAAGTAGGGAGAGTAGTCATACATGGGCTTAAACATAAAAACACATTTTTCAGTGGGCAAAACAAAGGAAAATCCTGTTTTACAATTTAAAAAATTTAAAAGAAATCACACGATAGTGAAGCAGTGAGCTGAGGAGTCATTATAATTTAAGGGGAAAATGGCACTTTAAATTATTCTATGTAAATCTTTGGGCCAATGGATTCCAATTATCTGATTAATTATCCAATTAGCTGCTTCAGTTCTTACTTGATCTCGTTAGTATGACTAGTGTATCCAAACATTCCAGTTCTGCCATAAAACAGGGTGCGGCCTGTCTCTTCTGGGGAACAGATGGGGTCCAGTCGGCCATTCATCATCTCCTGAGTTGGGGGTTTGCCCAGGAATAGGATGGTTCCCAGGCTCACCCCTCTCCTCTCACCCTGAGACTCTGTAATCACACACTCATGGGTTATGTAATTCATAGGTGTGAGGGGACTCTGAAAGTCTTGTCTATGAGCAACACACACCCGTGCATGCACACACATACACACACAAAACTCAAAAATGTTCCTGTAAATCCTTTTGGGTTATGCAGACTCATTCTTTGACGGAGGCACTTTCTGCCTTATCGGAGGAATCTCTAAAACAATAGAAAAAAATGAACTTTTGAATAATTACTTGACCGACACATTTTAAGAGCTAAAATATAAAATTTATTTGGGGAGAAGAAAGATTAGATTTTGTCTGCTCTCTGCTATTGTTCCCCTTAATTTGTAGCATTCTGATGTATTATTTTGCAGGATGAGAGAGAGGCCTCAGTCCCTGGATCAGTTCCTTTCCTGTGGCTTCTCCGTGCCCTCCTTGTGGCAGTCTACTAAATCTTCTGCACTTGAATATCTGGTCACCCAACCCTCCTCTCCTCCTCCCCCTCTTTCTCTTCCCTGCTTTCCAAACCAGCCAGGGTGCTTTTTGGGCTAGAGGCCTGCTTTTGCCTTTGCTTAGAATACTCTATCCTTAGGTCTCCAAAACCAGTTCTTTCTAAATTTTTGTGTCTCAGTAAAAGCTATCACCTCTCCCAAGAAGGCCCCTCTCAGAACGAGCTCCTCCCGCTAACAAAATGACTCACCAGTCTGACCGTGGACCCCATACTACTCAGCCCAGCATCACATCAGGCTTGGTAATCCTTCACAACTCTACTTTAGAAATGATCTCTCTCTCTCTCTCTCTCTCTCTCTCTCTCTCTCTCTCTCTCTTTCACCTACCCTTTTCCTCTAGAATGTAGGTGTCACAAGAACTTCTCCTTGGTTTGTGGTCAAGAATGACACCCCCGTGGAAAGGAGTCATCTGTGGTAGTTAGGGAGGTGGCAGGAAGTAGGGAAGCAGCCCCCGAGCCCTGCCCACCGAAGAGGTGGAAATGTTTTCTCTCCTGCTCACCTGTCTGCAAAGGAGACCAAGAACAGGGCTCAACATTTTGTGCAATTTCACAGGCAACCCTTTGATGCACCTAAGAGGTCATTAGATTCTGCAGGAGACCGTCCAGGGTTGAGGGACATTCAGATTGGTCACACGATAACTACAGATTCACTTTTAGTGTTTCAGTGTGCCTGGCAGGGCGCTGGTGATAGCCACTTAACATCATAATCACCTTAGGAACCAGATATAGCAATCGGAGACTTAGATAAGTTAAGTCTTCCTCAAGGCTTCGACTGTTACTGCTTCCTCTGAATATTGACTTGCCCAAGATAACGTGGTAGTAGACTAGAATTCATGACAAGACTGTAGAGCTCATCTCAATTTTGCCTAAAGTTGCTGAGGCTTTAGTATTAGTAGCAAATTTATTTCCTGACATTGTTCCTATTGCAATTTCTTAAAGTATACTGAAATCTTTTGTCATTGGAGGAGATTATGGGGTGATAACTCTTGAGGTAAAGTGATATCCTGCCTGAGTGGCCAATCAATAGAGACATGGGACATGGCGTTCTGGGTGAATGTCAATGTCATATGTATTTCTATACCTCAGAGTTGTCTGGGGTAAGTGGATTAGGAGTCAAAGACCCTGGATTTATTTGGGGAAAATCATTTCCCTTGTTTACTTTGTTCTTTCCTTCCACATACCAGACTCTGGGGTCCATTTAGTAGTGAGGTTCTTAGACCTGCGGAAGTTCCCAAGCTTTCATTTCAGTCTCTGTGTTTGGAGAAAATCTCTAAAGCTTGCATAAGAAACTTGAGTGGCTATGCAGAATTCTCAACGGACTGGAACAGGGAGAAGATAAGAGACATATTTCTTGGTTTGTTGTCACCCTAGCTTTAACCTTGGACCAAAAATATAAAGGAGTCTCTAAGAAGATGGCTTTGACCTTGGACCAAGGAAGAACAGAACAAACTTGAGTTATGATGAAGGACAAAGATATTTCAAGCCCGTGTTTTAAGAAAATATAAAAAGGGCACAAGAGGGGAAGGGCTGCTGGAGATGAGACATTCTTGGAAGCATTACCACAGCTGGAGTAACTGTTCTCAGTAGCCCATCTCACTCATGTCCATGTGCTGACCGGAATGGGTGATAACAAGGGAGCACTTACATGCGAAAGTGCTCCACTCTGAAAATTTGGGACTGGGGAGGGTGACATGCTATAGGGCTGATTGCAATCTTTTTTTAACAGTAAAATCTTGCAAACTATATGATCACATTATTCTAAGGTACAATGATATCTGATCTTTCCTTGAGCCAGGAGGAGGGCAGCTTGGTATAGGGAAGTCTGGAGTAAATTACATACTCCCCAATGAGACATCAATTTCTGGATTTCAGAGAAGACAAAAATCTCAGACATAGATCTCAAAATTTTAGGAAGAAAACATTCCGTCTTAAGAAAAAATTAGAGATGGGCCAACTAGCTGAGGAGAATTAAGGCCGAGAGGAGAAGCAGTCTTTAAGAATAATCTGCATTGACCTGCTCAGGAGTTTCCCTGTACTCATCACAGACCTGGATGGTGATGAGTCCTTCAGATCCACCTTAGTGAAGGCTTGGAGTATGTCCCACTGGATACATGTAAGAAACTTTCATTGTTATGGTTTGGATCTTGAGTGTCCCTCAAAAGCCTCATGTATTTAGAACTGTATTGTGGGGTGGTAGGGTCTGGCTGGGAGGGTCAGGTGTTTAAGGTTTGACTTGGAAAGATTGGGGCAATTTGTTGAGATTTGGGTTGCCTAGGACAGAGATTTCGGGTGTTTTGATTTGTGGGCCAGAAAGTAAAGCAGGGGTAACTGGCAGCTTGAAGTATTTAAGGGAAGGAAGAAGAAATATTGCAGCAGCTTCTTCCTAGAAAAGCTCGTCGGCTCACTTCCGCTTTACTTGGCTCTGTCTGCAATGGGATGAGCAGCTCTTTAGCTCCTGCCTTCACTGTTGCAGCTACCCTGTGGAGGTTTGGATCTGGAACGTCCCCCAAAAGTCTCACGTATTTGAACGTTACATAGAGTGTCTATGGGATCATGTGCTGTTGGGACATTGGAGCCTAGTCTGGAGGGCTGAATTATAGGCATATAAATTGGATTACAGGCTTGTAAGTTGGATTGTAGACATGTAGTGGGAGTTTAGCACACCTTCCACACCTGGATCCAGGAGGGGCTGATCACTGGGCTGAGACCTGGAAGGATGTATAAGCCGCTTCCTGCCTTCTTTGGAGGACGAGTCTCAACTCTCCTTGACTTGGCTTCCTGTTTGTGATGTTGTGAGGAGCTGCCTCCAAGTAAATAAATCTTTCCCTCGTAAATTGCGAAGGTTGGGTATTTTGTCACAGCAACAAATAAGTAACTTAGACACCCGTAGACCCAGCAATCAAAAAGTACAATGATACAGACAGAGATTGTTGTTTTAAATGTCCTAACTCTTGAAAAAGAAAGTTTCAAGGCTTTAACAATTTAGTAACAGTTTCTGGCTTCCTGTTATACTAACAAGGGAGATGTCAGGTCCCAGACCTACATAGGTGTCCAGCTCTGGCTGCAGGAACATTATCTTGTTGTCATGTTATCATTTACCGTTAGCTGCTTCTTCTGTAAAGATATACCATTTCCATTTAGACTAGCGATTAATTGAAGTTTTCTCTTTAATAAAAATGCTTCTATTAAGTAAACAATGCTGTGGGGGTATAAATACATGACAAAAGATACGAGTATCACTTGAATGAAATTAGGGAAACATTGCTTCATGGACTTTAGGATTATAGGTTATAAAAAAACAAAACCCTATATATGTAAATCATATGAAGGTATTAAATATAGTTATGTAAATATATATATATATATATATATATATATATATATATATATATATATACATATAAACTTTCGTACCCACTTCTTGTGGTATGTTTTGTTTTCTATGCTTTTTTAGGAAAAAAACTGACACACAGGGTCTAAGTAATTGGCCAGAACTCCCATGTAGAAAGCTGCAGAGTGGGGATTTGAACCAGAGGCGTTTGGGCTGCACAGTTCACGCTTGTAAGAATGGAGCTGTCCTGCAACCAGAAGCCTGGCTAAGCCCATGAATGGCGACCGGTATTGTGAGCGATTAGCGTCAATCCGTGAACTTGGGTCGTGGAAGCATTAGTCAAGCGTTTCTCTTTGTAAATGAAAGGGATGAGGACAAAACCAAAATCCAGTGAATTTAGTAGAAATGAGCTAAGTGGAAAATTCCAAGATGACGTTTCTTAAACGCTGCGTCCTCTGGGATCCCAGGGAGGGCTGAGCCAGGGATCCCGCGAACCTAAAAGAATGCCCCATGGGAGATGCAAGTGCAGGAAGCGTGGGCTTCTTTTTGCAGTCGCAGCAGAGGGGCTGGAAGAATGCTTTAGACTGTCTGTACCTTTGAGATGGGGTGGAAATCCTGCTTTTCAAAGGGAAAGTTGAGACATAAGAACTAAAAACAGGGATTATTGAGGATTCCTCACAAAAAGGATTAGGGAATTGAGGAGGAAAGATCAAAAAGACTTAAACCCAAAATACTCTCCAGATCTCTTGATGGACTGAATTTTTTACCGAGCTGTGGAATTTCCAGACCTCTCTCAATTAAATGGCTTTTTATATGGGAATTAATATCAGGAAATAAAAAGGGCCCAGAAGCTCAGAAAAATGATGACAGAAGAACTAAAAATTATGACTCAGTTGTATCATTTTTGCCCAGCAAAAATTTATTCTAGGTTTGATTTGACTTTCATAAGATATACTCTATCTTTTTTCTCGTAAGTGTACAACTTTTCAAAGCAGCTGATGTAGATGATTTTAGTTGATCGTTCCAATTATCCTGAGCAAGAAGTGGGAAAGTACCTTGTTACTACTTCTAGGTTAAGGCAGTTGCGTCATAAGACATTATGATTCTGTGTGATGTAATAGGATCCCAGTCTACAATGACATTTAGTGAATGGCTACCACAGTGCTAGGCATGCCATGGGCTAGGCATGCCACTGCTACTGCTAGGTGACGCTCACATTTGAACTGGAGGATTTGGGGCTTGCAAGGATGGTGCTCTCAGTGCAACCCAGGAGCCTAGCTGAGCCTGGCTAGGTCTCCCCAGGGAAGTACTGGGGCAACTTGCTGCATGCTGAGTTCAGAAACCAGCTGTCCCTCCCTCACAAAAGCTTCAGAGAACCCATCACGCCCATTTCTTCCCAAAGTGGGCGTATTTACACCACAGAAATTGGCGAATGCTAGATATCAGGGCTTGGTTAGGTTGTGGCCAAGTTTTTGTTAAATACTTAGCAGCGCACTACCAGACCCCTGCTTGGTGATCTTCAGGGTTGCATTGGAACCAGGCTGTCGGATCCAGGTTCTTCTCTTCCCGCTTCTCAATCATGCCCGTTTGTTCTGGGCAACATCCAAGAACGCAGTCAGCCTCCTGTTATCTGCCAGGAGCAGGAGACCAAAGTGCCCTGGAGGGGGCTCCATTATTAATTTTCACGGAAAAGTACAGAAATGATGCCGAGATGAAAAATCCTTGTTTTGTAATCTGGGCCTCAATGTATAGGCTTTGTGCTAACTGGATGTGGGCTTCATGCCTTTGTTCTTGTTTGCAACAGTGATTTTTATGCTATGAAAACTACCTTCCTACCTACCCCAGGAACTGATGGTGATTAGGCCACAGAGCAGAAGGAATCATAAACCGAAGATGTCCCTGATTATGCCATGGCCTTGAAGGAGCACACAGGAAGGTTGTGCCAGATATATGTGGTTTCTGTCCCACTTGTGCTACTTTGGCCAAAGTGCCTCAACTAAGGCACAGTCTGACTCTGACAATGATGACAGTTGGGCTGCCGAGGGGGCTGAGGAGCCGAGGCTATTGAAGACGGCCTCATAGTAAACTTTCAGCATGTTGTCAAGCCTTTGTGCTGAGGAATCAAGTGAGTATTTGTACACATTCATGGGGAAAAGTCAGTCATAGTCAGAAGCTCAGATGAATTCACTGGTGGGTGTGGAGCAGGACTTGGGATGGGCTCTAGAAGGCACTCCTGCGAGGCTAGAGTGGCTGCTGCATTCAGAAATGTTCCTGACCAATGGCCAAAGTCTCCCATGGCCACCATGGAGATTTAAGACACAGGTCATTCAAGAGCCACTGTCTCTACCTCCTGTCCGTGATGGGCTTAGTGGCCCACTGGGCTTTGGATTTATCACCTGTAGTGTGTGGGCCGAGATCATGTGTTTCTCCTACATATATGTTCCAGTGCCTCTGTAGTTCTATGGAGACTTTTTCCTACCACAGGCTGACATCCAGTGACCAAAGATGTCCTTTCTTAAGGGACAATTCTGGAATCACTCTGACACAAATTCAATTTTGTTCTTTTCCTTAAAAAAAACCTACACTGTCTTTCTGTCATTTACATAGCTTCATCTTCAGAAATTAATAATTTTGAGTGGAGTGTCAACATCCAGTCAGTTTGATGGGAAGGAAGGGGGCCCCTCAAGGCTGAAGCAATAGTTCCCCCCTGCCCAGCCTTGGGCAGTACTCCGACTCAGCAGGGTGTGCTATGAGAAAACAGGGCTGCAGGTTCTGTGTGAAAACCATTTATTCTAGAATTTATCACGGGGGAACGGAATGTGCAGCCCGTATGGGGCAGGGCTACTGCTGGCTTTGATTCGGGCACAACTCGTACATGTGTAGCCTTCAGAGTTGTTCCTTTAGACACTGGGGAAGTATTCTATGAGCCATACAATAACATTAAATAACATTAATACTTTTTTTCCCTGATCATTATTATAGATTCTGTGGCATGTAACTAGCAATTCTGATTGAACTTCTAAGTTGGCTTTGAATAATTTTGATTGGTGCTTTTAGAACTGGCTAGCTTCCTCCATCACGGACTAGTGAACTTTCCTTCAGTTTTCATGTTCTTAAGGGGACATAACACTGTGGCTTTCCCCCATCTGTGACTCTTACCTCAACAAGCATCAAACATGTAGGCCAAAGGTTGCCCAAGTTTTATATAAAGGGCAAGACAGAAGATAGTTGAGGTTTCATGGGCCACATGTCTGCTGCAATCTTCTAACTCGGACATTGCAGCACAAGACAATCATAAATGATGTATAAGCAAATGTCTGGGTTTGCTGGTTCCTGACACGGAGTAGCCCTTTGGAGATCACAGCCAGCAAGACAGACCTGTGACAAGGGACACCAACCCTGGGTTGAGTCCTGGCTCTGATGCTGGCTGCCTAATCTCCTTGGACAGGCATGTTCACCTCCTGTATTTATTCTTCTGCATATATCCAGGATAAAACCAATCATCCTTGGTCCTAGTTTACATGGATCCAATGAAGTAACAGATCTCAGAGGATTTTGACAATGTTGAACATGTTTTTAAAATATGAGGGACTCTTATTGTAATTATAGTTTTATTCCCCAATACACATGAGCTCTGGGAGATGAAAGCTATGTATTTTAGGCTTGAATTTTTGTTTTCTAGTGCATTACCTTTCACATTGTAGATTTCTTATACATGTTTATGAAATTAATAAAAATACTTCTTGAGTAAGAAAACTATTTTAACTTAGTTTTAGACGTGTGTTAAGATATTTGAATTATCAATCACAAATCCACCAGCATGAGTGGCTAAAAGTTAATAGTATAAATCTATGCAGTTATGCCCACAGACTTAAATGCATATAAGGAAACTATGAATGAGTACAGTGAGCTTGGGATCAGGCAGGAAGTGGTGGAGACAGTGGAAACTGAGGACAGTATGTCCTTCGCAAAGGGGGAGAAGATGGTCACGGCTCCAGCTAGTTTCACAGACAATTCTACAAGAGAGGCTGAAAATCTGGATTTAAAGCATATTTCTCTGATATTTGAGTGCCAAGCTAAGCCCCTAAATTGAAAGCTGAGAAACTTTGCTCTCAGCCCATGTGTAACTCTTCACATAGTTTCTAGAAGATACACATTAAAGTTACCATTTTTAAAAAAAGCAACGTAGGGAATTCTTAGATTCCATTGCATTGGGATTCCTTGACTGTAATGAGCAGTCTTTGTCACTACTGTAAAATTTCTAATCATTTCAATTTTTGATGATTCTTTGATCACAGCATCACGTCTCTTAGGACTTATCTGGTTGCTTGTTCCAGATTTCCATATATCCACATGATGTCCCTCTTGGGGTCGCTCTGGTCTCACCTCAGGTGTCCGTGGTTGTGTCCTCCCTGTATGATTTCTCTATTAATAAAGTAGCCTTTCTCCCTACTGCTGTCCCTTTCTTCCTTTTGCCACTCAGCAACATCGACAAATTTTGTTTATATTTGCACGTGGCCAGTCCTCATCGAGAGGGTACCACCCGAAGAATGAGGCACGGTCCCGATTGGTTCATCACTGGGTTCCTTGAGCCCGGAGAGTCCGGCAATGGTAGCACGTGCTCAGGGAACAGCGAGAGGTTCTGCTAATCAGAACTGACAAGACTTGCTAGGACTGTGGCAAAAACAGGGTCATGAAAACAAATTTCTGCTAACATAAACCAAGCATCAATATAAGCCAGACACTGGCTATCGATATGGGAAAATAATCTCCAAATCCGTTTAAGGGCAGAGGGTGACATTCTATCAGAAACTCACCGCTTGCCTCAAAGGACTATTGCACTGACCACTTAGAAATCAGCTTGAAGACTGCAAACTGCGCTGGCAGACGAAGGGGGAGTAATTGACAGTTATTTTCGCAGACAATAAAGGTTTCCATTTTGAAATGGTTGTGGAGAAAAAAAGATTCTAGGAGTCATTAAAAGTTTTAAAGGTTCAGGTTGAGTAATTCAGGTTAAATAAGAAAAATATTGACTTCTAAAAAATGACTTCTTCTTTCATCCACCATGAATTTTATGTGTTGCCAAGGTGACATTAACACAAAGAAATAATTTCAGAAGGGAAAGAAATTCAAAATTCTGCTGTAACTCTTTCATGTGTCCTAAGCTCCTTGCCAGCCTTAGTCTGTGTGCATGTGTCGGACAATGAAGCAAGACTTTGTCTTGTGGGGACGCTCAGTGGAGAAGCTACAGCTGCTTACTCTGTGGGGGCAGGGCCCATCTCATCCTCTGAGCTCCCAGTAGATCTCAGGGTGCACATGCCACTTCCACTGCGCTTGCAGTGTGGTCCCCTACTCACCCCGGACATGTGAACGGCAATTCCTGAAAGGTGAGTTGATGCACCATAATGCCACCCTGCGGGGACCAGACCCCGAGTGAGCCCACCCTGATGGAGCTCAAGGGAAGACCAGCAACTAGGGAACAGACTATTGAAAACTGACACTTAGCAAAAGGACAATGCAATTCCTTGATAAACACAAACTCTTCTCGTGATTTTATCTTTGTTGCTCTTCTTCACAGAGTTCGGTATATCAAATGTGCTGACTGTGTGCTGATTCGCGGCATGAAGAAATAATCTGATGTTATTCCTAGTGACAAGACAGAATGCCTCAATGGTGCCTGCCTACACTGTCCCCTCGTGGCGCTTGGCCATGCTAAGGCCCGGGGCCGCCTTTACAGGACTTCCTTGGCCCCTCTATCCTGAGGGAAGGACAGTGTCATGGTCATCTTAGGATCCTTGGTGGCCGGCTGAGGGATTGCCATCTGGTCACCAGTTCAGAAGTGTTGTGAATCTGAATGAACCTGCGGAAGACATAACTTCTTTAGGACTCACATCTGAGAGAAGGTGGCTATTTCTACCCTCACGAGAAAATCTCAAGGTGACAGCCCCAACAGAAACCAAGTAGATTTATTTTTCATGCTCTCGCTCAAGAAAATGCTGTGAAAAATGGTGTGCAGTGGTAGCTGGCTGGAGAACCCTTCATCTTACCCTGAGCTGTCTCCTTCCTTCCTTCGCACTTTCCTCTTCATGTGTTCAGCCCTGATGCCTCTGACTGGAAAGTCTTGTACTCGCCTCACAAAGCCGTGTGACAGAATTTTCCTTTAATTAGTTCATTGATAACGGCAAAGATAATTCTAATCATTAATACACTACTCATCCCACTGAAGACAAACAGAAGCGGCAAGAAGTACTTGTAGTTTTAAAACACTTGAAAACAAGAATCCAGGAAGGTCAAGCTCAACAACCTTTTGGTGTGATTGATTAATGGCAAGGAGTACATTTCACCAGGCCTGAGAAACAAATGCTGGCAAAAGCCATGCCCCACCGTGCTACTGTGTACACCTGTCATCATGGAAATCAGCTCATTATTATGCGGTGATTTAAAAAAATCTGTTTTTCTCAAGTACCAAATGCTTCATGAGGGCAGGAATTATGTTTATCTGGTTTTCTGAGTCTAGAGTGGTTAGTCTGTTGGTTCAGTCTCTCTCTCTCTCTCTTTAGCACTGGAGATTTGAAAGCAGGGAGCACTGACCCACATTCTCAGCCTTTTAAATTTATTTTTTATTTTTATTATCTTTTAATTTTGAGAAAGAGCTTTACTAAATTGCCTGAGCCGGGCTTGAACTCTCCATACTTCTGCCTTGGCCTCCTGAGCCCTCTTGGCTCAGTCTCTCTTTTGCGTGTGTGTACACACACACACACACACACACACACACACAATGTTTTTTTTTTTTTTTTGAGACAGACTCTCTCTGTAGCCCAGGCTGGTCCTGAACTCACTATGGAACTCAGGCTGGCCTTAGATTCACTGCAATCCTCCTGTCTCAGCCTCCCAAGTCCTGGGATTACGGGTGTGTGCCACCACGCTCAGTTTATGTGGTTCTGGGGAATCAAACTCGATTACTTAGCGCTCGCTAGGCACGTGCTTTAACCACTGAGCCATTCCTCCATCCCAGGCTCAGCCTCTTGAGTAGCTGGGATTACAAGTGAGCACCACTCTTCTGGGCTCCAACACATAGTTGCTGAATGAAAGCATACTCAAAACTCACAGGTGTTTTGCAGATCTCCTGAGAGTAATTGTAATCCGAATGGTTCAGAGCATCACTTCCCAAAATGGTGGGCACCAGCGCCATTTCTCAAATGTTGAGCTGACCCACTGTTTACCAGAAAATTCCCATGAGGTTTGAATGTGCACTGAAGAATGTCAAAATGTTATCTACATGTTGGAGCAAAATTAATGCTACTGTAGCTCAGCTCATCCAGTTAACGGGCTGCGTCCGTGTGCCTCTGTCCCTGTGACTCCACAAGCGCTCTGTAGCCAGGGAAAAGACATTTCACTTTTTAAAATCGTGGCTCTCACTTTGTGTGGGCTCACACACTTCCTCCACTCTCGAGTCTGGGAAATGGTCAGGGCTCCAAGACCCCAAAAGTCTGGGCAATGCCTGGGGCCACCATGCGCCTCCCTCTCCTCCACCTCCACGCAGAGTCAGGATGCAGAGCAGGGGGGCCAAAATGCAGCGCTGGCCCTCGTGACAGAGCCGGGCTGTCTGGGATCATTTCCTCCACTGCCTTTCGTATCACTGAACTGAAACGATCAGGCCTGTCAAGAGCAAGGGCCCCGGATGAAAGGCCAGTGCATTAAGACAGAGCGTAATTGCCAGGTTCTGAGTTGCTGACATTAATCGTTTTACTGAAAGAAGACAGTAGAGTCCCCTCTCCTCTCTCTCTCTCCCTCGGTGTCGCTCTTTTTCTATCTCACTGCCAACATGCAAGAGTTATGGGGGGATGGGGGAGGGAAAACCCACCACCAACACGCTTTGCTAATTAAAAGTAATATGTTTTCCCATTTTTTGGCAATATGATAACACAAAACACTTACTTGGGGGCCACAAGGGGAAACAAACTGAGACACATAAAAAATGTTTTGTGTTCATCCAAGCACAGCTATGTTAATGCGTATTATCCCATTAATGCACGTCAACATCGGGCCCGGCTCACCAATGCAAGCAAGAAGCATACACTTATCATCATTTGATAACATGTTTAATGACAGATTGACGGGAGATTTGCAAATGTGAACTGGCATCAGTGTTGCTAACTTCAGCTTCTGCCGCCGCCTCTGCTATGCCAGCATATTTATGTGCATAATTTGATTTCTCAGCCACACTGTTAGTACATTTTTAATATTAACTATGCACGAACAGACAGCCGAACTTAAGTTTCACTGATGGTTGGAGTTCATTAGATTGAAAAAGATGGGCATGTGTGACGAAGATGGAGGTGGCGGGCCCACATCTGAGGAGCAGCACTTAGCAGGCGCGCTCCGTCCTCGGCAAGCCAGGGCTACACGCTGCCTGCTGTCGTTGGAGGTGGCAAGGCTCTGAGGAAGGAAGGAAAAAGCAGAGGAAAAGGAGGAAAGCCCAGCCCCGGGCATTTGGACAGGAAGTTCGCAGAGCCGTGGGGACTGCCAGACCTTGTTTGCTTTCCTAAGTGCCACCTCCTTTCACCCAAATTCATCAAGACACCGCTCCTGCCCCTTCTGCTTACGAGACTCAATTATAGAGAGCAGGTGAGTACTGACTCCTGTCCCTTCCCCAGGACCCCACATCGTGGTCCAATGGCTTGGGGAAACCGGCCCTCGTGGAAAGAGAGCTCTTCAGTCAAGTCAGAGAGGCCACCGGCTTGTACATTTTTCTTTTCTCATCACAAAACAGTTACACGGCCTGGATGAACGGCTGTCCTGATATAACTCATGTCTTCAAGTTCCCAGTGGGCTGAAGGGTGTCTTTGACATCAGAGAGTGGAAAAACTTGAAGACGGAAGACCAAAAATTGGAAGTGCCAAGCCCTAGTGCTTTAAAAAATACCAAAATAAGCAAACAAACAAAAAACTCAGCAAGAATATTACTTTCTCATGAAGGATGCTCCTGACCACTCAAACAAAGCAGACTTCCTTTTCTCTGTCCCTTGGTCCTGCCCATGGCACAGCATTGAGATTGGGAGCTTTGATTGGCGGCTGTGGTCTCGCCATTGGGACCGATCAGCACAGAAGTTCCGTGAGGGCGGAGCTTGGCTGCTACTCATTTCTCCATGCCAGTGCTCAGCATCGCTCCTTAGCATCATTTGCATTTAAAAATTTGTTAACTAAGCGAGAAAGAAGAATGGAAAAATCTTCGGTCCTACTGGGGAGGGGGGTCTATAAGTAAGGAGGAACAGGTGGCCTGAGCCTCCCTCTGAATCCTTACTCTCAGGTGACGGGTACATATTTCATACTGAAGCCATGTTAGTGCCTGGGCGTTTATTGCCTCTGGTATTAATTTGGTTATTTGCCATATTATTTCTTGAGAAGTCACTTCATGCTATTAGCTGTAATTTTTGAATTTTACAATCTAAATTGACTTGTTATAGAAATGCTTTATGAAAAGACTTGTTGTGGAGGTGGTCAAGAAAAAGTGACGCTGTTGCATGGTTTTAATGAAAACATTGATGTCATGAAGATTTTGGGGAGGGTGTGGTATGTGCAGGATTCACACCTGAGGTCCCCAAGGGCATACTGGTGAGGAAGGAGAGACATAGCCATGTGCACACAGTGGTGACCTGTTTTGCATATAACAGCCAGAGTCACCTGTAGACATGCCAATTGGGTTATATATACTACTTCTCTGTTTAAAACACTTTGGTGTACTATAAAAAAATCTAGGCTTATCACCATTGCCTGCCAAATGGGTCTGGGCTAAGATTTCAGACTTATTTTACCCCAGATCTCTCAGAAGTCCAAGGACACTGGCCTTCCTTCAACTTTCCCCGGAACTGGCCTTCCCCATCCCCCCCCCCCCCCCCCCCCCCCCCCCCCCCACCCATGTACTCCCAGTTTTTACCTCGCCTCAACACCCTTGCTCCTGTTCTGGCTGAAGCCTCCTTCTCATCTATTTATAAATTGGCTCTTTCAAAAAATCCACCATACAAATGAGATTCCTGTGTCCTTATGTTTATAGCAGCACAGTGAGCAACAGCTAAATTGTGGAAGATGTCAAAACATCCACCAACAGACCAATGGCTACAAAAACTGTGGTATATGTGCACCGTGGAGTACTACTCTGCCACAAAGGCAGACAGATTTGAGTCATTGAGAGGTAAGTGGACACAACTGAGACAGTTTTGTTTGGCGTAGTGAATCAGACTTAGAAAGTTAATTATCATATGGTTTCACTAATATGAAAAACCCAGAATATAAACAAGTAATCCAATCAAATGGCAGAGATGTTGCGGGAGGTGTGGGGGCATTGAGGGAGAAGGGGAGAGGAGTGGAGGGGAAGGGAAGGTGAGGCTGACACAACATATACACGCACACAATTCTCACGTTCAATGTAACCACAGCATGGGGCATTTACATACTAATAAAAATGGGGGAGAATTTCTTCCTGAAATAAATTGATACCACTGCCTCCCAGACCATCAGAACTTTAGTTCCTGCAGGTGATTTGAAATGGTTTTATTTATTTTCTTATTTCCTGTCTATCTCTTCCAACTAGAATATAAGATCTACGAGGCAAGAGAAAACACCATTCTGTTCACTGCTGCACCCTGGAGCCTAGTGCAACGCCAGACACAAGAAGGGACACAAGTAGCTGATATCACGCAGCTGTAAATCTTAGGAAGAGAATGAAACAAAGTGGTGAGAAAAAGGCGTCAGTCAGTGGCAGGTTGCTTGAGAGCAGGAGCTGTACAACCTAACACGCGAGCCAAATCTAGCCTGCCATCATTTTTCTAGGAACTACCAACTTAAGAACAATTTTTACATTTTTAAATGGTTAAAAAAATAAAGGATACCATTTTATAACATGACGATCACATGGAATTCAAATTTCAGTGTCCACTGAGTGAATTTTACTGGAACTTATCCCACTGCCATTCGTGTATATATTATCCATTACTGTTTTTATGCTATGATGGTAAATTAAAGCGTTGTAACAACAATTGTGTGGTCCATATGGTAAAAATATTTACAGTCTGACGAGTCTGATGATTCCTGTTCTAGGTAAGATTTTCTGAGTCATGTCCTTAAAGATGATTTTATGCTGAGATTTGAAAGATAAAAATGACTACCATAAAGATTATATTCGAAGTGAATCTGAGGTAGAATAAAACACTGGTAACATGGTAGCTCCACTCACTGGGATGTGGACTTGCAAGTGTGACTTTGATGCTGCGATTTGAGCACTGGCAAATTGAAGCAGGGTACTAAGCAGAGTTGGAAAGACCTAAATATGGCCGCTGTCTCATCGATCCTGGCAAGAGTAGAGTGCGGTCAAACAACGTGGCTGATATGGAAACAGAAGTGGAGGAGATCAAGAAGGAATGACTCTATGGAGGTCAGACAGGAGCAGTCAGGGAGGAGGGGCAGGGTGGGAAGACAGACAAGAGAAAGCAGAGGGCACAGGAACTCTATGCCAGGGCACCGAGAGAGTAGCGGCTCTGGCCGTCATTGCAGAATCGGAAACATTGTCAGATGTCATGAGAGGAGATAGTCTAGGACAGGCTTCAACAAGCTTAGTTGGATGCAGGGTCATTTTTCTACCAGGGTACAATGACATCTCATCCCCTCTAGGTGACCATTCTCAGTTCTAGATGCACACTGGTGACTCTAATCCATTTCCAATGGGTACAAATCTACCCAGGACAAAGAGAGCACCCTGTTCTTGCAGCCTGAGGCATTGCTTCCACCTCTGTGTCCTGACAAGCCACTAGACCAGCATAGAGTCTGATCAGCATTCTCAGGAGTTAGGCACTTTTCCCGAGGAACTCCTAAACTGGTGCATATAACCCTGGAGCTGGTCCATGCAATCCTGCTATTTGCCCAAGCATGAAGACACCAGATGATATCTGAGCTAAGGGAAGACCAGCCACGTCATGACATCACACATTCTTCAAAACCAAGATTTTTTCCGGGCCTGACATCAACGCGGTCCTTGGATGAGCTGACAAATTTCTTGTTTTATTTAGCTAAGTTTGACTTGGTTTGCAGCCAATGGCAAACAAGAGATTTGATAAACCCGATTTGGAGGTAATGTACCCAACAGCTTAAACTACAGTTCCCAAAATAATCATATGACCAATCTCTTCAGAGTTAAGAAAGGTATTAAGCTGGGTCAGGAGGAGGACCTACTGTCTTAAAAGCCAGTCAAAGGACTTGAAATGAGAGAATCTACTAGGGGCAGTAGAAATAACAGGGTTGGTGTCACCCTTCCTTCAAGTAGTCTCAGCAAAGTCATGTTGTATTCTAGGCTACTCTTGTGGTTTCGATCAGGAATGTCCCCCCCAAAAGTCTCATGTATTCGAATGTTTATTCATGGAACCATGTGCTGTTGGGAAATTGGGGCCTTGTCTGGAGGGGTGGATTACAGGCATGTAAACTGGGTTACAGGTGTGTAGTGGGGATTTACCACACCTTCCACACCTGGATCCAGGAGGGGCTGATCACTGGGAGGAGACCTGGAAGGATATATAAGCTGCTTTCTGCCTTCCTTGGGGACTTATCTCAACTTGGCTCAACTTGTCTTGACCTGGCTTCCTGTTTGTGACGTCATGAGAAGCTGCCTCCACCTCTGCCTCTGCCATGTACTTCCAGTGCTGCCGGCCGCCCCTGAATGGACTGTGACCTTCTGAAACCGTGAGCTAAAATAAGCCTTTTCTTTCCTAAATTTGTGGATGTTGGGTATTGAGTAGTAGCAATGAAAAAGTAACTGAGACCGCTACCTCTTGCTTTCTTAGATTTTGAGGCTTCCCTCTGCCTCTGCCTTCACCATTTGCCCTGTTGATCCTCTTTCATGGATGATTTGGACTGACTTACCATCTTGGTTAAACTTGACCTTGTGCAATAAGCTAGGATCTCCTTGACAGTCCATGAAACTTCTTAACAAAGGACAGAGTGCCAAGTGGGCTCAAATTCAGGGCTAAAACTAACAGAAGCAAACTATTTGGAGAACTTCAAACATGCCAGGCACTGTGCTTGAAGCAATGGGTCTCAAAGTGTGGTCTCTGGATCTATACCATGGGTATTATCTAGTGACATAGTAGCAATTCAAATTATTTGGCCAATCCTGGACTTATTCGGTCTGCCACTCTGCGGAAGGGGCTTAGCCCTCTGGAATAGATAAACTTTCCAGGTAATTCTGCCACATGCTGAAGACATAGGACCACTGGCTTGAAGCATCACCTGGACTGTCTCTTTGATCCCTTTCCATTAAGCCCTGATGTAGGACAGCTGTTTCCATTTAATAGGTGAGGAAACTCCATCTGAGAGAAGTTAGGACAGTAGCTGTTGCTAGGAAGTAGTGGAACCTGGGTTCCCAAGCCGGGCAGCCTGGGTGGTGCCTCTCTCCAGTAATTCCCAACAAGCGTGGACAGACTCACCCAGCACCATGTACCCAAGCCAGCGCTGGCCTCAGATTCACTTGGGTGCAGTGAGATTCATCATCTTTCTGCCAACTCTAGTGAGCATTAGGACAATTTCTCAATCTCAAGCAACTTTCCACTTAAAAAAATAGCTTCTAGAAAAATAGAAAAGAGCCACAGAACTTAATCTCAGCTTCCCACAAAACCTCAACGCGGGTCCACAGTGGTCTGGAGGGCCACTCAGCAAACCAGGGACCTGCGATCACCAGCCTGCACCCACCTTCCTAAGAACCCCCCCCCCCCCCCCCACACACACTTCTAAGCCCGGTTGTGTGCATTTCCTCCCCGCAGAGACTGTGGTCACAGATGCCACGTTGCTCCCTGAGATTTATAGGCAGTTGCTAATGTTCAGTTATAATTCCCCATTTCAGATATGGAAATAGCTCATAATATTCAACACAAGGGCCTCTCTACAGTGATATATAATTTAAAAATTAACTTGAGGACAGAGGAGACTCAGCATTTTTGAACTGGGAACTTAGAGGCTCAGAGGTCAGAGCTTGATAAGGTGAGCTCAAGGAACTGGATGGGTTATTAAGCAAATGCCTCTGTCACATGTGCCCATGACTTCAGTGTTTACCAGCGTCTTCCAGCTCGCTTGCCATTGTCAAAGTGCAAGCCCACAAACGGTGTATTTTTATTAGGGTGCTTCTTCCCGTTGCTAGGGATGTTCTCTAATTCTTGACACAGACCTTTGCAATATAAAGCATGCTGTCGGAAAGCAAGCAATGCAGGAAAAAAAAAAAATCAGTGTTTGACCTCCAAGGCCTAAAAGACAAGACCAAAATCAGCTTATGGAAACACAGGGGTAATGGTAGCTCTGGCTCGTGACATGGTTGGCTCTGGGTGGAAACGGACCCGGAGGACTTTGGACCATAATGTGCAACATACCCACCTTGCACAAAAGGGACAAAGCCTGTGATGGGCACGGAGAAAATGAGGCAGGGTAAGAGACAATGAACTAGCACAGAAGGAAAGACGGGTCTTTTTTCTTTTGTCTGTGCAACGTCTGAGACTTGTATTTGGTGCTTGTATTGGTTCAACCCTTCATGGCCTTGTGACCAAGTCACTGTTCCCTGGTCTGCTCCAGCATCAAGTGGTTACAATTATGGATTGCAAATTTATTGACATTTGACATGTACATCAGCTTTCCTCTGACCAACAGAACTCTCTGCTGCCAAACAGAACAATTATGGAGGATTTCAGCAGTCAGGGGGAGGCCAAAAAGGTCATTAAATCATTTTGAGAAAGCAATGCGCTCCTCCATTTCACCTCACCAGTAAATCTTCCATAGGAGTTGGGACCACCTAGTGTGCATGCCTGGAGGAGGGGTGCTGAGTTCCACAAGAGAGGGGAAATAAAGTTGGGATTGAAATATGGGGAGGTGAGCACATTTAACCTTAGTTTGTATTTCATAATTCTTGGGGAAGTATAAATAAGTGGTTTACTTTTACCATAATAGTTTCTTCTTGGGAAGCAGTAGGTAATGGAGAGTTTAAGAGCTGGGGCTGGTCCTAAGGGACAGTAGGAGAGTTTGTCCTTCTTCCCTAGATCCTGCCAGGACCTCCAGATATGAAGCTGGTAAGATGTCCACATATGTCCACATATTCTTTGTTAACTCCCAGCTCTGACACGGACCTCAGACGTGGCTACTCTGTTCACATTTCTTCTGCCTGGGAGGGTCTTCCCCCGTGTGCTACATGCTTGGCTCCTTCTCAGAAACCTCATCTTGGTCTCCTGATGCCTCTACTTCCAGTAGGTGGCCCTGGCACAATTTAAGGCATTTTCTTGCATTTCTTTGATTACCCTTCACTCCAAAAATTATTGCTTCTATTTACGTGCTCAATAAATGTTAGCTGTTAGTAATGTTACCAAGCTTTGTTCTCTGATTAGGATGGGAAGCCGATGTTTCTCTTATTCTCTCTTGTAGCCAGTCCAGGGTCTGGCTTCTAGAAGGTTCTCCAAGAGTATTACTAAATAAAGAAAAGACTGAAGGTCTAGAGACACTCAGCTCATTCACCTGGGAGCCCTTACTGACTGCTCCTGTGAGCACTTACACCTTGGAAAAAGACCTTTCTTAACGCAATGCACAAACCTGTAGTAGAGTGCTAGTCCTCTGAACGAATCATTTATATGAGATACTGAAAATGTTTCTTACTTTCTCATTCTTTCCTGGGTGTTGCAAAGTCTGATGATTTCTTCACTTGGGCTGCTGTTCCGTGTTTGGCACTGGACTAAGCGTTTTTCATACTTTGTCTACGTGATCTCACGGATGGTGACATAAGTATTACTGTCATCTCACCACACAGGACTTGTTAAAAGGAAGTCTAATGGCCCCCTAAATACTTTCTCACCCTCCTTCCAATATTTAAACTCTGTGTTCTGAAAAATACAATGCTGAACCCATGAGACCCACTCTCTGCTCTGCTGGAGCCTATTCCCAAATGTGGTGTTGGCATCCAGGGGGAACTTGAGGCTCAGGTGAAAGTCCAGTCATTCAGTTCCCATCATAACAATGTCAATGTCATGGAAAGAACACTCTAGTATCTCAACAAAGCATCAAACATCTGTCTCTACAAAGCAGAAAATAACAGCACCATCTAAGGCCGTGACATGTGTGTTCACTGGCCCCTCACCTGCTCAGCGTCTCCTCTCTGCCTCCTCTCTCCCCCGAACTGGGCCCTAGCCATGCTGAACGTGTGCATTTTCTAGAAGGCCCTATGCCTCCCTCCCTCACACAGTTTTACTCTTGCCATTCCATGATACTTCTCACCTCTTTTCCACTTGGTTAGTACGTCATTGGAGTTCTAGGCTCACCCTAGATTCCATCACATCTGGGTGAACTTTTTTGAGGTGCCTCATCCCCCAATGGCCCAGAACTTTCCCTGTGACATCACTGAATACAGGCTAAGCCTTGGTGGCTTTTGTCTTTCTTCAGGGGTGGGTTATGCACATTATGTGACAGGTCCAAATTCCATACTGCCCATCCCTGTGATCCTACTACCAACTAATTCCTAACACATAAAAGACACCAACTAGGTCATGAATGCTACCCATACTAAGCTTTCCCAAATGGAAGTTCCTGAGACAGGAGCTGTGACTTGGTTCTAGCACATCAAAATGCTATTGGTGCTATTATGATTACAATTGTTAGAGACATTCACTCATCCTCAATATTAGGGGTGCTGCGTCTTAATGATGAGGATAGCTCTTGTTAAGTGAGGACTTCCGTGGGCCTGGTAATGGTCTCTGCAGGCAGCTGGTAGTCTTGCTTTAATTTTATCCCTACAACTGCATGTGAGATCGGCCTTTGTATAGCCACTTGACAAAAGAGGTAGCTAAGATTCAGAGGGGTGGTGTGACCTGATTTACCCAGTGACTCAGCCTCTGTACATTTCCTAGGCATTGGGAGATCCCCACCCACTGTGGCAGTAGGACAGACCTGTCCTCTACTCCCAAGTTGGCTCTTCTATGGCCTCTTATGCTCCTGGGATGGTGAGGTCTTGATTGGTCTCCTCACTTCTAAGCCAGAGCAAAGACGACCCGATAGGGACCCATCTCCATGGTTACAGCACACAGGAGAATCTGAAGGAAGGCGGCAAAGGCGAGAGTGGAGGCTCCAGCAAACATGAGGGGAGGAAGGAGTCAGAAACAATTAAACGTGACAAAATTCTCTGGTGAACAAAAATAGAATTATTTGACTGTGAAATCGAGTAATGTAGCATTGAAAATAACATAAGTTGAAACATCACTTTTTCCCCCCATCGATAAAAAAATACTGGATAGAATCATGCACATTGAAAATGCCAATTTGCTGGAGGGCTTGAGTCGTAGAAAGTTGCCTGTGCCAAGGACATGGGTTTTGGAGCCTCTTAAATATCCCCCTGGTTCCCTTGCCCATTCGCCTCTCACTCCAGAGTCACTGGCAGGTCTGCCCCACACACCTGGGTGAAGTACAGTGCAGAACTTGATCTAGAGATACCAGAAATATGCTGGGAGAACTTTGGGCCAACATTCTGTCCTCTGGCCAGTCATTCAGTTGGCCATACTTCATTTCTAGGCCTGCACTTCCCAGCCCATTGGCCTTGCGGGTGACCTCACCTCTGTGAGGGCCAGCTTCTTTGCCTGAAAGCTGAGGTGTATCATACAGTTCTAAACTCTAGAGGGTTTAGGGGTAAACTTAACAGACACCACACACGAAGGATGTAACACATTGTGCCTCCACTGTCTGGGCTGTCAGGAGACAAGGACTGGGCTCTGCTGCTCCATGTCTGGCTGAGGGCCATCCAGGGACACCCAGTCGTAGGCACTGAGGATGTTCTGCATATGTAGACACAACAGACCCAGGAGCCAAGGTGAGGTAGGAGGGGTGCAGTCTATGGAAGAGCACTGCAGGTGCTTCCATTAGGAGAGCAAACACACACCAGCCAGGCATGGGGGACAGGCATATAGTATTCCTATGAGGACTCTAAGGTATCTCTATGGTATCCTTGGGGGATACCTGAGGAGTTTCACTCGGACCAGATTACTGCCTGACTTCTACTTTTACAGAACAATTCCCAATTACTCAAAGTTAAAATTGTGAAAAATAATAGTGTCCATTTACCTCGCAGAGGTGATGTTAAGTTATGTCTAATTCTTTCATTAAAGAGAAGTGCATTCCAGCCATTGTTACTGATAAAATTATCCAAGTGGCGATATGAAGGAGCACTCAATAGATGCTCCTCCTCTGTGGACACCAATGAAAACAGACGAAGCAACCTTCTAAGTGCCATTGTGATCACACGTGGCCAACACCGTCACCTCGTTGTCACTGTACACCATCACCATTGTTATCAACTGAACTGAAGATTGTGGTGCAGAGGTTGCTAAGCGTGGCTGGGCCACCAGAAAATTTGTGCATCAGGGGATATTTTCAATGTGGCTGGTTGCAGGGAGAAGGGGGAAGACAGAAGGAAGGAAGTGGCAGGATAATTTCATATCCCAACCCTTATCAGGGCTGTGTATTTTCTTTTTTTCCCCCTCTTAGAGCTGTTTTAGATAAATCTGTGCTCACAGCCTCCTTATTTATTCAAATAAGATGGCACAATCCATCCCACATCTTGATGGAAGCCTTAAGCAAATGAAGGGGATTCTTTTGAGGCAAGCAATCAAGATGAGGGTGACAGAGAGGAAACTGAAGGTCATCAAGCACCTGCCTTGTGGGCTAGATCCAGTGTTAAGCACTCACGGAAGCTACTTACCTAATCCTGACCCAGACCTGAATGGGAAAAGGGCACTTCCAGGCCCTTGACAGCCACTTAGTTGGTGCCAACTCTTTAATTAATACGAATGGCAATTTTTTTGAGTTTTCACAGCATTGCTGAAAGATTACTACTGTTAACTGCGTTTTAGAAATAAGGAAACTGGTAAAAAGAGAGAATAAGTTGGTCAGCCTCAGCTAGTAAACGGTGTTGCTAGGATTCAACTTAGGTGTGCTTGAGCCTAAAGTCCACTCTGACAACCATGGGTAAGGTTTGCCAAGCGCTTGCAAAGACTCTGTCTTTAGTCTTCATAATGGCCTGATGGAGAAGGGTAGTTGATTCCACTTGACCCACGAGTGAACCAAGGTTTAATAAGACTAATTAGCCACCCACACAGAGCTTTAAAGTCATTGTCCTCCCTTGTTTACTGATGATCATACTTGTTCTGAATACGGAGCACCTGAAGTCAGCTCAATGTGCATCCCTCCAGGAAAGGTGAAGCTATGCAGATATTTGAACCTTGGAAGACGGGCTCTGAAGACCCCACATGGCTGCCTGACGATCACCTAAAATCGATCTTCTAAGTTATGCCATTGCCTGGCCTGGAAGTCTTCCTTCCCTTCACCCGTTGATCTTTGCCTCATATTGGCTGTCCCATGTCACCCTCAAGCCCCAAAGTGCAGGAACATCTGGATTTCCCAGTTATAAGAAGATATCCTTCCTTCCTTAGGTCCTTATCCCTTTGACTTAATATCAGAATGAATTGTAAGCAATCCAAATTTGGGTCTGTGTCTTGCACAATCCCTCTTCCTATTAGCTTATGACATATACACCTGGGGCTCTAAAACGAGGCCAGAAAGACGTTTTTGGTCAGGAGACATCCAAGCACATTTCTTTCCTGTTCAAATTCCACACCTTCTCTGCACAGGGCTCTTAATGACTCCTCAGCCAAGCCAACTCCTTGGCCACACTGTATGACCTTTGCTTTCTGTCACCCAAAGTTGGCCAGGTTAAGAATAAAAGCTCTGATGAAATTGGATTCCAGCTTCAAAATTTACTGCCTGGGGGACCGTGGACATATCCCCTGAACTCCTAAAGCTCCAGGTTTCTTAGTGGCAAAAAAAAAAAAAAAAAAAAAAAAAAAAAAAAAAAATGGTACAAAACGAGCCATTTCAAAAAGTTGTTGAAAGAACGAGAGAGGGTACTGTGTGAAAAGTGCTTAGCCTCTGCTTAGTGCCTGTGAAACATTCCAAGCATATCGGTGTTGGCTAGTGTCTCCACACTTGTGAATCCCTTACCTGGTTTCATTTGTGAAGCATGAATATCTGACTTTGACCATAGCATGCATCTCACGCCCAGTGGCCATCTTGACATACTGATTTGTTGCTACAAGTGAGAGATTATGTAGGTGACAAGAGACATGGGGTGAAAAGACATGCATTCAGAGTCTGTCCTGCCATCTTCTCTCACCACTGACTGTGACCTGGGCATCTTTCGTTGTTTTTAAGCCTCAGTTCTCTTATTACGTAAGATGGGTAAATACCAGTCATCGTGTAAGCTTGTTGAAAGATGTTAGCAAATGGTGCCCTTAAGGAGTTGAGCACAGCCTGATATTTTAGGAGAAACCCAGGAAGTGGAGCTTCTTTTAATATTCTCTCTCTCTTTCTATTCTCTCCAACTAACTGGTGTTTTTTCAGGCTCCATACGTATCCTTGTTCCCACTCATCACAGACCTAGGCGCGTGCACCACCTGCTCTGTCTGGATCCTGCTTCCTGTTACACTGAGTTAACACTCAGTGGCTTACCATCTCCCCATGCCTCTGGTAAACACTCAATAGTTATTTAGTGAAGTCATGAGAAATAGATTATATTTTTATAGCTGTTAGCCCTAATATTAGTAATGATTCTCACCACTAGTAGTGGCATGTTCTTAAGTCACTGCTGCCTTTTTCATGTTCAACGCTGTTCAAATTATGACTTTGAAATAATGAAGCATAATTTCAATAAAAAAGAGGAAATAAAAATCATTGTTTGCATGTTGGAAAAATCCAAGGCAAACAGTTTCTCATATGAGGTGAGGCGACACACGCTTAGTGCGAAACAGAGACAGCTCTGTTGCCCCGGCCGGCAGTCAGGGGAATGCGTGGAGCCTTGCGGCTTCAGCCTTGGCAGAACTCAAGCCCGCAGGTGTCCAATCTGTGGCAAGAAGAGAACAAGTCCTGGTGTGGGACAGAACACACAACAAACTCACCTTTTAGTTTTCAAATTTCCTTTCCTGTTGTTCCTCTTTCCTGCCATTTCTCTGTTTCACATCCTCCCCCCCGTGCCTCCCATCTTTGGGTCAGCACACCTGCTCAGAAAGCCTCCCCTGTCTTCATGTCTCCTCTGTCCCCCAGCCCTTGGGCTGGTTAGTCACTTCTTCTCTGGATCTCGTAGAAGCCACTAAGCCACTCAGGAAGCCACAGAGAGCTTCCTCCTCAGAGTGAAGTGAAGAGGGTGTCAAGCAGCACCTCTGGAGCCTTACTCTAAGGCTGGGGACCAAGACTCTCAAAGGCCGGGGGCTCATGTTCTTCACTGGTTTATTCCCAATGACTAGTAAATATCTAAGACGTGCCTAGTAAACAGTGGAAGGAAAAAGGAAGAGAGGAAGACAGAAGGAGAGTGGGCGGGAGCGGAACATTTCTCCTCCATTGTCCCCTGGGCCTCTCGGACCTGAAGAAGTCTTTCTGGATCTCTGCTCACGGGTGGGAACATTTTGAATAAGGGAATGTCAAATCATTCGCTTGTGTGGATGTGAAACCTCACTTTCTCTCAAACATGACATCAAGAAATGAGCAAAAATCATCAGGTATGTCAGAACTGGGCCTCTCCCACAGGAAGCAGCTACAGCGTGGCACTGACTCTCAATGGTAATCAAGCACCAGGCCCTTATTAGGGAGCCTGTGAAGTGGCGTTCACTGCCATGGTGCCGTTAAGCAAGAGGAAAGGAAGCGCTGCTCACGGCGGGGGTGGGGCCCACAGGGAAGCTTACAGAAGAGGAGCAAGACACTGGTTCCCGCGTTACTTCTGACTGCCAGCCAGACCTCCCTCACTACTCACATAAGCTGTGTCCCGCTGCCAGCTCACCCCACGCTCCCTGCTCAACTCCAGCACTCCTCAAAGAGCTCTCTCCTGCCTTCTCATGGCCTGGGCCTTCAGGTTTTGTTTCCAGTGCTCCCCCTGCTCCCCCAGCTGAGCCTCCGGCTACCTGACACATCCTCATATACGCTTGGCCAGCCCTTCCCCTCAGCACCTTGCAGTGGCCCTTCCTTCCTCATGGGGAACCTATCTGTCCTGGGGCTGCTTGGCTGACCTCCGCATGAGGAACTTTTTCTGCTGCTCTAACAGAATATCTGACACTGGGTAAATGACAAAGAACCAACGTGTTTTCTGCAGATAATTCTGGAGGCTACAAGAGGTTACATCGGGCAAGGGCCTTGAGACCATGGACAGCGACATAACGCGCTGAGATGGGAGGCACCCTGTTGTGGGAGAGCAGAAGGAAGAAGTGAAATGTAACCAAGAGCATCCTTCTCACCTGGGTCACCTTCCTGCTGTACCTGACGCATTCCTGCGATAACTCACTCCCGTAACTCACCCACTCTCGTGATACCTGCGCCAGTCCCGAGGTAACTCACTCACTTCCATGATAGCTCAACCCGTGATACCTGACTAACACAACTCTGGATGTCGGCGTTAGTCCTAGTCACCTCTTTAAAGCCCACCTCTTAATATAATTTCAGTAGGTGGCCTATAGTTTTAGAACTCTGGGAGGATGAGGCAGGGGCTTCACAAATTCTAGCTCAGCGGGAACAATTTAGTGACTTGGTAAGAGCCTGTTTCAAAATTTTAAAAAGGTAGAGGGGCTAGCAAGAGTGCAGGGTGGGATGCGAGAATGGACACTCAGGCTAAAGTTGGTACAATTTTAGGAATGGGGAATGTCCCCATTGCTCATTCTGGCCAGGGTTTTGGGTGCACAGGAACATTCTGCTCTTTGTAATAGCTGTCATGGAGGCACAGTTATGCATATTTTAAAATATCAATATGTTAAGCCTTTATATACTTTCAAGGCACCACGCTTGGAAACGTTGATGTTCAATGCACACTGAAGTCGGGAAGGGTGCTGGTGGTGACGTGTAAGGTGCCCTGAGCCCAGACTCCCAGGAGGTTTGGAGAGAGTTGCAGATCTATGGTCCGGCAGAGAGTTGGGGGTCTTGGACACATTCTTTGAGCCTCAGCTTTTTCATCTTTAAAATGAAGATAATATCTACCCTGCAGATTGGCTGTGAGGATTCAAGTCCAAATGCTATAGGCTCAAATTCGTTAGGATTAGACCTCTCACACCATTTCACCCGCTGTATTTATTAGCTATGTGTCCTGTGCTTGAAGCAAGGGAGAGGTGAGAAAAGGAGGAAGGAGTGCACTGTTTGATGAGGAAGGAGGCCTGCCAGTGACCCACTTGTCCTAGTCTGTTGGAGAGTTTCCTGATCTTAGCCTCACGTCTCCCAAGGCCCTCTCTGCCTCATCCTGGGCACCAAGGGCTGCTGAGTGCCCTAGGGAAAGCCATGTCTGCTTTGGTACCCTGTGCAGCAGTCCCAAGCAAAGTTGAAAATGAACAAGCCAGCGAGGGAGGGAGGCAATGTCCTCCGGCCAGTGGGGGTTACAGGACAGAAGAGAGGACATGGCTTCAGCGTATCCATTCGGCTTACCACCAGACTCAGAGACTGCAGACAAGTAGCTTAAGAGTTAAATCTGGTCTCTGACGTATTTGTTTAGCTTGAAGAGTGCTCAAAACAACAACAAAACTAAACCCAATCAAAACACACCAATAAAAACTTCTCAATTCAAATGTTGAGTGTCTTCCCACAAAGATAGAGATTCCTCTCTGGAAAACTGCTGGGGCTACAGAAGGGCTCCTTTCTTTCTGGTGCCACAGCTCCTTCCTAGCCTGCTGGGCCCTTCACGTCCCCTACTGGTTTTGAAGCACTTGTATCATGTGAACACCAGTATTCACGGCTTTCTCTCTCAAAATATTCTGTAGCCTTCATCCTGAATGCTAGATTTGAAGTAAATTTGTGTAATCATGGCTGTGAGGTGTGGGTTGGTGGGACGATTTCGTGACAAATCAAAGAGCAAAAGTCAGCTGGTGTGGTGGCCCACGCCTCTACTCCTAACTCTCTGGGAGGCTGAGGCCAGAGAATGGCAGGTTCTAGTGCAGCCTGGGCCACTTAGTGAGACCCTAGGGTATCACAACACAATAAAAAGGCTGGGGATGTGGCTTAGCACAATGGCTCTGGATTCAATCCCCACTACCACACACACAAAAAAAGTTGGCAAAAATTGATTGAGCGATCAAGTTCTTGGTCATTGTGTTCCAACAACTGAAAGGCATCTCAGTTGGAAAAGAGCTATTTTCGCTTAATTTCACAGCTGACAAATATGGAATCAGCACACTAGAAACACTCTTCGAGCCTGCAAGTGTTACGTGCTTCCTGCTAACAAACAAACAAACAAATAAACATGAATATTCCAGGAGAAAACCAAACCTGAATAACTATGTTCCACATGAATCTGGCATCCTGGGCTTTGGGTTCTTAGAATTCTCTGAAATCCTCAAATGTGACATGTGCCATGGGCTGCCGGCATCCTGCCAGCTTGAGCCTCCTGTGACATTTACACTGGATTTCACGGGGCAACATGACGCGCACTGATTTTTGACAAACTCCAATCATCTGGAGAAGAGCCCAGCAAAAAAGAAGCGCACACGAAATCCCTTCTATTTTGGTACCCTCGCCAGCCACAGCCCCTCATCTCCCTGGCCTACATATCATTTAACAAACTGCCCTGAGATTCTTGCAGGGCGTGGTGTCCTGACTGATTTAAAATCCCCGCATTGCTAAGACTGCATTGTTCCTCATGAAGTTGAGTCATTTTTATGTGAAGTGTCAAGCTCCCTAACAAATAACTCCTGCCACACAAATCAAGTTCCTCGTCGGAGAGCCGCGGCTAAATAGTTTATAGCTTTAATCTGCTCACCGAGGTGTGCAGTCTATGACAGTAATTATAAATGCAAGGAGAAATTATAGCTGAATGCTTTAACTGCATTAGGGGCCGTGTGATGAACAATCATCAGTGCCTGCTCATTTCCAACAATAGAGGGCAAGTTAGTGTCAATGCATTAGAGAGATTTCAGTTCTGCATGGCTTTTTCTCCCATTTACCACGGAATGTCACTTGTCTCCTATAAAGTAGAAAAAAAAAGCATCGCAGAAAGCTTTAAACTTGATAGTTTAAAAAAAAGACAAAGAAAGAAATTCAGGAGAAAACTGTTTATCACGATGAGTCCTATTTTTCTGTTTTCGTTGACGGCAGGTTTGGTTTCAAATTAGCCCATTGAAGGGAACTGCTTGTTTACTTACTAGGGTCCTTTAAAAAATTCCTCCTCAAGCCATTTCTGAGACGCCTTTGTAGAGAAAGAGTCCTTAAGTGAAGGGCAAGTTCAGAATCAGCCCAGGGTTTATGTCCTTGGGTCCCTCTGCTAGCGTCCGGCCTCCGTCTGCACCTACATAAGCTGATGACACAATTCAGCTCTGTTTTCCCCTCCTCACTTTTGTGGAAAGACGTTTTTAATTTAGCTGAAGAATTACACAAATGTATTTTAAAGACATAAATCCATATAAAAAATATGAGCTAATTAAAACATCGCACTCCCTGTCGCTCATGGATTTTCAATTTAGCGAAAGAAAAAAGAATTGCATCTGGTTAAATGAAAAGATGATACCGATGGCAGACTGGAGTAAATGAAAAATAATGTTATTCTATATTAAAGCACCGAATTATACATGTCAGGATTGAATGTTCGAAAGTCCAGATGAGGGGGAAGTACACTGGGGACCAGACCTGTGGACTCCCACAGGAAGTGAAGCCAGACCTTGCTTGGATCAAAGACAAACATCAAGAGAGACCTTGAGTTTGTTTTGTGCTGCTTGAGAAACGCCGGAGTCTTCTACTTGACCCGTATTTTTCTCAATTTTCATTTCATTTCCCTGAAATGAATACCTAAGAGTTAGGATGCTGTATCTATTTTCATTGAAACTTGAGTTGTGTCTTGGTGGGATGCTCGCATGGTAAATGTGTAACCACTTCTCTGAACAAGGTGATTGAAATAAAGAGGACAGAGATGTTCCGTTTCATCTTGCATGTCAACCCTAGGCCCTGGGCATCACCGGCCTCTGTGTGATGGCAGTGTCCCATGATTACGTCACCTAATGATGTCAAGGCTGCCTAAGTTTGTAGATCTATATTTACATGATAATGAAACTGCACAAAAGTGCTTTTCTCAGAATACATCCTTGTCATTAAGTGACGCGTGACCATGTTTGACTTGTGGTTGAAACCTCCCAGAGGCCCAGGGAGCTTTTCATCTTCTCTCAACTCTCACCCACATGTTGCAATCTTTTCTCTGAGCTGCTGAGGGGGTACATACATGCATCTGGCCTTGAGTAGTACCTAGACACCTCAGGAAAAAGAAAGGAACCAAGAAGCCCAAGAAAATTGGGCACTGGCCAATGGGCTAGAATCCCACCTCCCTATTTACTATGTGTTTATGGACCAATCACGAAGCCTTTGGCATTCTAGATTACACGTCTGCAAAATGAGGATGAAGTGGTAACCATGGGTGGCTCATAGGAATAGCCAATGAGTGGCAGTTTTGCTGACATTACTGTAGTTGTTGATGTAATCAAGTAGCCTATTGGGCTTTCAAGGGGAGCACCCAGGTGGAGGTCAGCCTGGAATGACTGGAAGTCCTACGTGCCTCAAGGGCAGTGGCAGAACATGTTAGCACCTGTAGAAACTGTCTAGAGGTCACTTTTTTTTGTGTACCTGATATGAACCAGGGTTCATGGAAAATAATTCTCTGCATTCCTTTGGTTCTCCTAGCCTTCCTGTGATTGACCTCTTCTCCTCTATTTTAACCCCCCATTGACAGATCCTGGACACCAGGTTGCTCCCTGGATTAGTGTCGTACTTGCCGTAAGACCAAGGTTTGGGAAGTTCCCGAAGAATCTTTGTCCCAGTTTTTTTTTTTTTCTTCCTAATGTTGAATCAACCTCACTTTATAAGGCTATTTGGGAGAAGAAAGTGAAATGTTTGCAAAAAGCTTGCTGCAAGGCCTGGCACAGTTTGCTGTTATAATTGGCGCAACTACCAGCTCACTATTTATTAGATTTCCCTCTCTAAATAGAATCTGCTCTACAGTAAAGCACAACTGGTATTTATCAGAGGGTAAGAGGGATATAGAGAGGGAGGTTAGGAAGGAGGGAAGGAGTGAAGGAAGCAGGGGAGAAGGAAGATCTGCATAGTATGTGGAGACGCAGTTGGTGCTTCTTACAGACATTAGCAAATCCAGCATGTTTGGCTTTTCTGGGCTCTCAAACAATCCATGCTGTGAGAGTTGCCAGATTTAGCAAATAAAAATACAGGATGCCCAGATAAAACTGAATCTCAGACAAACAATGGATACTTTCAAAATATGAAGACTGTCCATGCAATATTTGGGATCTACTCACACTAAAAATACATTTGTTGTTTATCTTAAATGCAAATTTAACTGGACAGCCACCTTGTATTTCACCTGGCAACCTTCTATGATTTTCATCCTGAACATGGATTTTTACCAAGCCATCCATAACAAAGGTGGCAGCTCATTGGACCAGAATACATTTTTGCTGACAATTTCAAGGTTAGGTGTGCTGTTAAACTTGTATACGATATTACATGATAATGACTATAATTTCAAATCCTTATGCATTTTAGGCTCAATGATTTACTCTCATTTAATTTCTATTACTCAAGAGCACACGGCTTTTTAAAGGCATATACAAAAACGCATTGAAATTGTTTTAGATTACTTACGTCTTAAAATAGGGATGCACGTATAATATCTTCTAATGAATTTTTAATGAAAAATTGAATTTAACATTTGGCACAGGATTCTTCAGGATTTAAGATATGTCCAAGAAAGGAAAGAAAATTTAGGTCAAAATGTATGCCTTTGGGAAAACACAGACATGATATAGCTCCCAAATTTTCCCTAATATCTTGATATGCTATCTAAAACATCATGTCATTTTATACAATGTGTGCCGTCATGCATACCACCTGAGAATGGAGTTCCAGATAACACTGGTATCATGTTGTGACCATTTAAAAACATAATATGCGTAATTTGAAGCATTAGGCAAAGGTACTGCACAACTGTTGTTCTAGTAGAGACCCCAAGGCTGGAGCTGTCGGTCCCTAAGTGAGCAGAGTGCCAGCATACCGCCTTTACACAGAGGGGGGAACCATATAAGCAAATTGGAATATTTTCTCTAGGAACACAGGCATGCTTAGCACCCACACTGTCATTTCTATGGGCATAACACATGCACACTCCCGTTGCTATGAATGAGTCCTAACTATTCAAATTATCTTTCTGTAATCCTCTTGGAGTCATAGTACAATGGCGTTTATATGAGCACCGCTTTAATATGGTGCTTCGAAAGTCCAAATTAGAAACATTTATTCTGTACAAATGCAGAGAGATGCAACACAGCTACCTTAACTGCTTATTGAACAGACACCTTTTGTACATGTTTCCCCAAATTATTGGCTTATCTCCACTTCCTAGAACAGGTATGGTACGTTTCAGACTTTGACTGAGGATGGATGTGAGCTTCCTTTTTCTTCCTCCTCCTTATTTACATATCGCAGTTAAAAAAATGATTACAAACCTAACAGGTGGAAAATTGGTCTTTATTATAGCATAAAACGAACATTACCTATTTGTCTCCTTTCCCATGGTTTGGATCCACTACTATCGGATTTGAAACAGCTTTCTTTAGGTATTCTGTGTATGTCCACCTTTTTTTTTTTTTTTTAAAGCACCAGAACAGCATAATAGCAAGGTACATAAAATTTAAAATGTTATATAGCAAATAAATAGGATGTTGCAGAGCCCCAAGCTCACGTGTGAATTGAATAGATGCATTTGGGCTTTTCTTTCAAGAGCATGAGCTGAACAAATCATGCTGGAAACCAAGAGATGGATCTGCCGGTAACATTTAATTCTCATGATAAAAACATGCAAACCAACAAAAAAACCCCCCATGGTTTTCATCTGGGCTAGAATGAGAAACTTAGATCTATGTCACTGAGGAAAGTGTCCCGGAGCAGTTACTTTTATGTTTCATTTCATTGGGATCATATCTCACACTCAGTATTTCTCTCTACTTATGTGATGTGAGACCAAAGCCATACCGTGCAAATGCTCCTCTCTACCTGGGGCTCCCCTAGCGTCTCGACCATGTGACTTTGTCATAAAGTCAACTGCTTCCAAGCAAAGGCTCTGACAACAGTGGGTAGCAGAGGTTATACGTTAAAGCTATCGCTAGCATTCTCTATGTTATTGTGGATTAATTGAGAGCAAATTTGTAATCCAGCATGACCTAAACTGGATGGGTAGGCAGGCTGAGTTGCTTCAGTTCATGGTGGACCCTCATGTTGGGGTGTGAACCCAGGTGGAGAACAACCTGTGACTATGTGTGAGGGTTTGTGGGATATAAAGGTGTCATGCTGGAGGAGAAAGAAATGGAGGGAAAGAGAATGCAGAAAGGGAAATGAAAGGTATTTGTTAAGGTTCAGCCTTGTTTCTGCCCAGCATTTGAGAATGGCTTGTGTGAGTAATCCGGCAAGGGATTTGACCTCAGTCTCTGACCTTTTACCTGGAGGTAACATAGTTAGGCATAGAGATTATACAAGGCATGAACTTCTAGGACTCATGATGGGTTTGTCTTGAAACTATAGGACTTTGTATATATTGGGCATAAGAGCACAGAAAGCCATTTGTTTCTTTATATAAAACAAAAATTTCAGGGCATGCAATGCTTCTGTCTTCATTAAAGGTGGACTCTGGCACTGGTCTACCCTCAAGGAAATGAGAAGATGAGAGAGAGAGAGAGAGAGAGAGAGAGAGAGAGAGAGAGAGAGAGAGCGCGCAATCTCCTGTCTTTTCATCTCAGTGACCCGCAAAGAGTATTTTTCTACGGTCTTCTTAAGGGCACATGCTTTTTCATAGGAAAATTAATGTAGGAAATAAAGAGAAAAAGGTGGAGGGTAGCAATTGCTGAAAAAGTAAGCTGCAAAAAGCATTAATTACAAGTAACAATCATAAAGACAACTTTAAGCTGTTTGTGAGCTGACTAGGAAATCTCTGTCTACTAGCGACTGCCTCTAGCAACTCTCCCATCTTCCTTTTGTTGCTCACTTTTTTTTTTTTTTTACCACTTTGTATGTCATCAGGGAAGGTGGGGTGGTGGAATGGAATGATGAGAGAGGTCAGCACTTATTAATTACAGCAAAGGGGCCCCCGGCTAGACCCTAGAGGCTGGGTCTTGGCTTGCTAAGGGGGGTCATGCATCCTAAAGGCCTAAAGCACCGTCATCTATGAACTTCACCTCTCTAAATCCATCTTATTCCATTCCCCCACTCTACACTGGAGGACTTGAGACAATGGTCAGACCTATTTATCACGTTCTGGTCTTTCACAACAACAAGTCTACGGCAGCAAGCTACTGTCCTGCTTGGCCTCGGGAGACATCAGCTGCCTCTAGGCAGACCCAGCTCCCTTTGGCACGCTCCTCGCAAGGCTGCTGTCAACACGGCCTGGGAGCAAACCCATACCTGCAGAGCTATTCTTCATCCACGTCTGTTACAAACTGTGAATGGTGTTCGGGTGACTTGCTGTGCGTTTTGCTTAGGTGGAGTTTTACTGCATGTTTGCTCACAAATGTCCGACAGCACAACTTACACTTGAATTTAGAGTCTGTGTCCTCTTCGCCAGCTATTGTTTCCGGAGACCTCTGAGCCGACGACACCCGGGAGACCTCTTGCTCCACTTTGCTTTGCTGGTCCACGGCCATGCGGGTCATGTCCTTCATGTGGAAACCCAAGTGGGACTCTAAGTGACTGATGTAGGTGGAAGGGGTTCTGAACTGGGAGGCACAGTCACTGCAATAAAAGATGGGGTGTCCTTTGTCCATGTTTTTCAGGAACTTTGTCCCGCCTGTTTTCCTAAGCTGGTACTTGACGTTAGCCAGCCAGTGGCTGATGGTGGTCATTGAGAGTCCTGTAAACTTTGAGATTTGCATACGCTCTTGTGGGCCCAGGTCGGACAGCAAATATTTGCCCTCTGACGTCTGAAAGAGGCTCGAGGCAAACTGGGCTTGCAGAATCAGAAGGTGCTGAGGGTTCCAGTTGGACTGCCGGCCTTTTCTTTTGTGCAGAGTGGACCCCTCGCTGGAGACGTCTTCAAAGCGTCTGACATCCATTTCCAGCTTCACGGGAGGGACCCTCGAGGAAGCGGCAGGCTTCGGGGTGGTTGCTTTGGGGAGGACCTTGACCATGTCGGCGATGTCAGACAGTGCGTGCTTCTGAGGTGGGGACGTACAGGATTGTGCTTGTGAGGACTCGGCTTTTTTGCTTTTGGACTTGGTCAGGTCAATGGGCTGGTCGTTGTTGTCAAACAGGTAGCGCCTGGACACACTGGCTGGCCTCGTGGAGGCAGGACTCAGAACCGGTTTGTCCGCGACACTGACACTGGACTTGTGGAACATGGAAATTGTGCTTGAGCTGGGGCTGGAGCAGGAGGGAGAGCGCAGGGGCTCGGTGGCCTTACCCAGGTGGTTGTTCAAGACAGACTGCAGCGCGCTCAGCGGGTTGATGCACGGGAGGGCGGGAGCGTGGTTGGCAAGCGCACACCCATTGCTCAGAGAAGACACTGGCTCCAAGGGCTGTGGCTTCTCTTTCTCACTGCTCTCTTTTACCAGCTTGTCCTCCTCCTTCGGGGGGCAGGGCTCTACCTTCCTGGACTCCAGCGGAGGTTCGCTTTTGGAGAAAGAATCCCCCTCCTTGTGGCTGAAAGATGACGCCGCCTCTTCGTGGGGACTCTCTTTCCCACACCCCTTCCCTGCTTCACCTTTCTCCTCGGACTCTTTTTTAACTTGAGTGTATGGGGCCAAGTTCGTGGGCACAGAAACGAGTGGCATGACTTTCCACTTTGGTGCAATCGGCCTTAACTTGTTGGTGAGATTAGGTCGAATCTGCAGTACCTGGGAGGCCATGGGCAGAGGCGGCTTGGTGCCCTCTGACAGCTGATAGGCTGCGTGGATGCTTGGGTACGCACTCCAGCTGGGAGCGCCATTTTGGGCTTTGTTGATGGCCGTGGTTACAGTGTTTTCCAGTGACTTCAAAATGTCCCCACCGCCCTTGGAGCCATCTTCTAAGTCTTCCTCCCTCAGATACTGGTACTTTATGGTAGGATCTAAAGGCTTTTGTAGAGGATCCTCGTACTCCTCACTTTTCACAACTTTCTCATCGTGAGGGGGTTCCTCCGTTTCTTCCTGTTTGCTCTCATTTTTAAACTCAGTCGTGGAGGCTGTACAGTCAGACACTGAGTTACTCGACGGCTTGGGAGCCAGAGAATCACTGTTTGGGGTCTCTGACAATGACTGCATTTTCTCCACCGCCAGCGGGTCTAATACCAGCTGCTTCCCTTTCTTGGAGGCAGAGCTGGTGACCTTGAGAAAGTGACCTGTGACCATCATGTGGGTGGTGAGCTGCTGCAAGGTGTCGTGGGAGCTCCCGCACTCCATGCACTTTAGGATCTGAGACTTGCAGGCCTCAAACTGCCACGTGTAGCTGGCACCGTTTTGGTAGCCGTAGCGGTTGTTGGAGGACAACTGCAGACTGGCGTTCTTCTGGGAAGAGAAAGAATCCGCGAACGATCCCGTGGTTGAATCGGGGGAGCAAGGCCGATTGACGTCGAAAACCCGCTTCTTGGCTGGCGCGACCAGTTTGGATGAAATGGTTGGTACTGGCTCCTTCAAAGGCACTTTTTGGTAATGTTTTGTTTTTATCATGTGGACGCTCAAATCTTGGAGGGAATCGAAGGAGTCACCACAAAACATACATTTCAGAACCTTTTGAGCGTCCTCCTTGTCCACATCCTGGAAAGCCCTTTTCCGGGGCTTTGCGTAGCTCGCCGGTCGCAGCTTGTCCTTCTTGCGGTTGTCATCTTGATAGTGGCCGCTTTCATTCATGTGCACTGTCAGCTCGACCAGGGTGTCGTAGGCAGCGCTGCACTGTCGGCAGCGGAACCTGCTGGCCCCCGTGAACACTGTCCCGCACATCTTGCTGCTCTGACGGTACAGCTGGACCGAGCTGAACAGGCTGGGCTTGGAGACGGATCTGGAAGGCAAGTTCTGCTGCAGGCTTTTGGACAGAGCGTCTTGGTGCCAATCAAAATCACTCTTGTTGCTGCCATTTCGGGCGTCGCAGTTTCTCCTCTCGCTATTGGACAGCTTGAAGCCAAGGCCCAGGCCTGACCAGTAGGAATCAGACAGGATGTTGGCATAGACAGCAGTCATTTTATCCATGCAATTGTGTGTTTCGTTCGGGAGCTTGGGGTGTGCGTTCGCTTTCTTGTCCGAGGCATCGCGGCCACAGACGCTCTTGACGTCAGATACCTGGTCACTGGCATCACTCAGCAGAGACTCGTTTTCAGCATCCTGATTGGACAGATGACTTCCTGGAGAGTTCTGGCAGCTGAAGTAGCCTTTCTGCTCTGGGCCTGTTTCTAGTTCCTCATCTGTCCCTGTGTCGTTGCTGCCGTGAAGCTGAGCTACTGAGCCACTATCCTCCTCCTCCTCCTCTTCCTCTTTAATTTCTTCTTCCTCTTTCAGCTGTTCCTCCTGGGCGTAGCCTGTAACAGAAGGAAAAGAGATGAAATAACTTGAGTGAGTTACATTTTCCATCCCAATTTCTGAACTTAGACTAAGTGCTTCCTGTGCTGAACGGAGCCGTAGCGACCTACACTTTTATGAACTGCATGCAATGGGAACAGGGAAAAAGCCAGATGATGCCTTTTGTACCATCCACTACCTTTTCCCTTTTAATTGGCAAGAATCACCATTCCCTGTAAATGCCTTGAATCTCTAGTTAATAATTTTGTGCTTAAGGACTAGTGATTCCTATGAAGGAAATATAAATCCTATTAAAGTCGCAGTAGAGAATGGTATTGTCATATAAGAAAACCAAACTTTGACCTTGACATCTCAGTGGTGAAATTTATCAAAATACTTTGATATATTGGCATACAGTCCTCCAAACATATCAGTTTTGAGTCCTGAGAAGTGATTTGGCTGTACTGCCACTATATCTTTGATAGCCAGTGTGTTTTTGTGGCAGTATTTTTATTTGTAGGGAGCTGCACAGCATGGAGAAAGATTGTGCTGTATGCAAATAAAATCTTCCATTGATAGCTGACAAATTATGTAAGCTCAGAAAATATAATGATTTTTAAAAATAGTGCCAAATGGTATTAGAATAGGAGATTTGGGGACTATCCTATTATTCTCAAACAGGTTTATGAAAACCTTTCCAGACAAGGCTGAAAATACCCTCTCGTTCTTGTTCCTGTAATTTCAAATGCACAGTGATTTGTGGGTACCCGTCACGAAGTGCCAATTATGAGTTTGATTTGTAGATGCAAAATGCTATCGGAGATGCATGCTTTCCCTTCTCCGAAAGGATTTAGGACCAGTAATCACATAGGGAAAATGAAGACACGAGGGAGCGAGTGCAAAGGGAATTAACGGGCAAATCTCCATCAATGGAGATGAGGAGGGTGACTATTTCTGCCCGTTGGTTCATTTCTTCACCTGGCCTTTTGTGGATAAAATCAAAGATGGGACCACTAAAAGGAGATTCGGTCTTGGATTTGCAAAGCATGTGTAATCTTCACGCCATCTCTTCCTCCTGAGCGGCTCTCTCCCTTTTGGTGGCAGGGGGCCAGTTGGAAAAGGCTCTAGAGCAGCTGGTGTTATTTCCATTTGCAAGGATAGTGCTTGGAGGAGGCGTGGTCTTTGCAGAGACCTGCCCTGCCAGGCAGGTGGAGAGGGAGTGCCTGGTGAAGCTAGAAATGAATTAAGAATTGCTGTCTCCTGAGGCCCAAGCGAAGCACTGCAAACACGTGCTTTCATTTTGCCTACTGTCCCTGTTATGGTTTTAATTTCACAGATAAAGACACTGAGGCTTTAAGGATAAGAAATCCACACAAAGTTACAAAGCTAGGATTGCGGATGCGAACCCAGGTCCGTCTGAGGAGATGATCCCATTTTTATTCTGCTGCCAACCGAACAAATAAACTTTTGCCAAGTTCCAAAGGTTGGAGGTTAAGCAGTGAACTTTGATTGAAATGTCACTCAGAAGATAGCTACTTTGGGAGAGAGAATTGTGGGAATTCTGGAGACAAGAGCCCATGATTTTAAGGGCATGATACCATAAAACAAGATGAAATGTAAAAATTCAGTCTAGCCACAAGTTTTATGGTTGTGTTCGTTACTTTATTGTTATTGGTGTGGTGTTTTTTGCTTTCACAGCAAGTCGACAAGTGGATTTTTCATTAAATTGGTGCTGCAGGTCTCTCGTTCCATAAATTGATTCGAAGAAACAAAAACTGCTCGATCTAGTCAAACAACCCCTAATAAGTGGTCACTAGTTGCAAGAAAGCTGTAGCTGAAAATAACTGAATTGAATGGCTGAATTAGATCACTCCGGCATTCTTGTTGCATTTGTTTTTCCCTGCATTAATTTATATGTTTGAAAAAAACCAGTCATACCATAAAGTGAAGGAGAAATGCCATGTAAAAAAATTAATAAGGTGGTTGTTACTTAGCCATGTAGGATACTTCTAAAACCAGGCCAATTTTATGCATTGATCAAGGTTGTTTTGGAGAATAAAATTCTCCAAATTTTATTAATTAAATATGGTCATCTTTAAAAAGGAAAAGAGTGCTGTTATTCTGGGGTAAATACTGAAGCCATGGGCATTAGGTGGGACTATTCCACGCTAAGCTCTATAATCATCTTACTATGGGCAGTGTGATCACAGCAACAAAGAAAAGAGTGTGTGTTTGTATGTGTGTAGGCATACACATACAGGACAAGTGAAGAAATCTGGGTAGACAGAAGCGAGTTTCCTGTCATCAGAATTGATTAGAGGTGTTGCTAGATTTTATTCAGCCTCCCAGTGTTTTTTTGTGCCTAGATTTGGGTCTGATACTTTAGTAGGAACTCAGTGGAAAAGAACTCAGTTTTTGTTTGTTTGTTTGTTTGTTTGTTGCTGAAATATATATGTGTCTGTGAAGGCACACACTCCCATTTGTGTGTGCACACACACACAAGCACACCCAAAATCTGTGCAGCCGGTACAGTCATTTTCAAACAAGAAGAAAAGAACTGTTCTTTATTTCTGCTGACATTTGGAGGCTGAGCTTTCCAGACCAGCCGAACCTCACAATCTACTTTGTCCTTCTAAATGGATTCCCCAGAAGAAAAGTCGGAGACAGCACACGCCTCCCCCACAATACAGATAAAATTTTCTGCTTAATTAGGCGTTGACATGTTTACTATAACCTTTACAGAAGAGTAACTCGTGCTGAGAGACCCTTTTTGTCTGTTTTCTTCTGCAGAACAGACTAAATCTCGTGCACCCGATAAGGTAATGCGTTGAAAAGCTTCATGAAAAAAAAAAGTGCCAGCGCATCTGTCAAAGGCGGCGTATTTTAACAATGGCTGAGGGTTCTAAAAACCACATTTTAATATTATACAACTAAAACTGTTCACTTGACTTAAATGAATTTGTTTGCCACCGGCAGTGGAGGCAAGAGAGAAGGCAGCTGGAGTGTGGGTGATTGGCAAATATCTGTCTCTCTATCAGTGATTTGTTTAATGTGATTGCATCATGTATATAGATCTTGGTCCAAGTGGATGACTGGCAAGCTTATTTTTATGAACACTCATTTAATAAGAGAAAACCATCCATATCATGCCAAGGCAGTGAGAAAGGGTTGCACTCTCTAGAACTTTCCTGTTGGTTTTAGGTCTGACATCAAACTCTGAGATAGTAAATATGCCAGTGCCATGGGCCTGTTACGTTGTCTACTACGGTGACTCAGTGGTCTTCCAATGTCTACTTCCTGTGGTCTGTTGCTAGAACATTCTGTGTATAATGGAATTCTCTGCTGAGAAGTTTCTCCCTGTGAACATTCAGGTTTCAGCCACTTGCCATTTCTAAGAGAGAGTTTCCTAGTCTAGTTCTTTCCCAATCTCTGTTGCCCTATATTGCAACACATTATCCTACTTAACTGAATGCCTGTACACAAGCCAATGATCTTATCTGTTTATCGATCGGTAGTCTCCTCCCACTCAATGTGAAATTAAAATAGCCACCCCTGTGAAGACAGAGCCTTGCTTCCTGATGATTGCTTAGTGACCACAAATAACGTGAACGAAGACACAGATTTTACAACGAAAGAAGGTTGTTGCAGCTGCAAACTCTGGCTCCACAGCAGTGCAGCAGGCTCCTCATGGTTGCATAGATCCATGTCCCCATCCCATATATATCAGAGGTGAATTAGAAACCTCCTCATCAACTTTACCCAACAATAAATTCAGGACACTCCCATGAATCATATTTTCAGACCAAACAAGCTACCGACTTCCTTGATGCCTCACTCTCTGGGCTGCAGATTTATATTTGCAAGTATGAAAATAAGCATCAGGACTCCAAAAACATCAGAAATTATGCTCTTAAGATAAGCAGCCTGTTTCAAAGAAGATTCACACAAGGAATTTTTGAAGTCATGGGCTAATTTTGTCTATGACAGACAAAGATAAACGGCATTAACTGTTATATCGCACACGTTATACAAATATTAGGGGAATCACTTCCTAGATTCTTCAACTGAAAAAACGAGAGTATTATTGGAGAAACAGATCTGTTAAAATCTTTTTACTCTAAAAGTAGGTGGGTAAAATTCAGACTCTTGAATTTTAGAAATGTTCTCATATTAAAGGCTTAAAAATAAAAAGGAAAACTACATTTTATTTTTAAAATGACCAACTCCATTCTTACAAAGACCTCTAGCAAGAATGATTTAAATGAAACTGAAAATAATTCCTGGGAGGCCTTATGTTAGATATCAGACTTTTGCTAGCATATATTTTTGCAGTTGCCTTGAACATCCACAATCGAGTATTTACAGTGAAAACAGTGACAGCTTTTTAAATGGCAGGGGAGGTGGAACAGTTATAACCCAAGAACAATTGAAAACTCAAGAAGGCTGATTTTCAAAAATAAACCAGAATTCGACCAAGATCTCATTTAACAACACACCGGATGGTGACAGGATCATTTTCGCCAATCTACCCTACTAAATGACAGTTTAAAACCACATGAAGATTCTGCAAGTGTGCCAGGCAGATGTAAATGAGGGATGGGGAGGATTTCTTGCCACGTACCCAGTAGGCACGCTAAGCAATGACATGGAGTAGGGCCTCCCTGTCACGAGTCTCCAGTGTTTTGGCGACTGTGGTCTAAAACTCTGTTAGTATGCATATTATTATTGGCACTAATTGGCAGTCTTGTTGGCAGCCGGTGTAGAGAGATAGAAGATTTAGTGCTCCAGGAAGCTGAGCTACTTTTTGATGGTGGTCTGGACCAGAGGGAGGGGCTCTGAGGGCAGGGTTGAGGGATCCTTCTGCTGTTTGTTTCAGGATGCTGTGAAGGGGCCATGGGGACGTTGGCACCACTGCTCTCCTCCACTCATTTATAGAGAACCCAAGTATCCCAAGCCGGAGCTCAGCCTCTCTGCACTTTGGAGAAGCTATCCCAGTCCATGCACATTTCTAAATGGAAAAGATTTCAATAGCAACATGCAACATGAGGCATGTAGATTTCCACCCTGCCTCACTATATAGAGCTCATTGATGTGAGTGTCACTTGTGCACACTGGGGGGCGGGGGTTGTTACCTCTTCTATCTGAATCTCAGAGCCAAACAAGCAGACTTCTGGTGGAAGATGGAATGGGAACAATGAACAGGAAGGCCTCACCCAAGACCCAGAGAGACGGATGCGCAGAAGCAATGCAGAGCGTCTGGGCGTCATCGCGAGCAGCATCTCTCTTTTTTTTTTTCATTTCCTAAAGACTGTTCAGTTAATTGGAACATTTTACATACACGATGAATGCATATCAAGTGGGCTCTGTACAAAAGATACGTTCATTTAAGGTACTTTTGTTGTTGGCCCTTTCTGGAGTCGTTGTCCAGGGTCCTGAAGACAGTGATGTTAGTCTCTACTGTGCTTGTGATTTCCTCTGTGTCTCAGTCATTGCTATAAGGAGACTAAGTCAGGAGAAGATGGCAGTCGGTCAACTTTGTGTGGTTCATCTGCTTATTCCTTTAATTATGAGATATTTATTTTTGCAGCCAGACAAGACGTTTTGGCCAAATTATAAGAGATCTTCCATTATGGTTGTTCTCTGCGGGTCAAGAAGAGGGGAGAGATGCCTTACAGACAGAAGATGGATATGAGATTGGGGGGAAGAGGTCAAAAAGGTCACAGATTTCTTGAGGAAGGTAGGTAACTACTGCGGGCAAAGTTGGGAGATAAACCACCCTCGGTACAAAGATAAGCAGCAATGGATATGAGTGTAGAGAGATGTAGAGAGATAATATTGTGGGCTGTGGGTGCCAGGAACTTTGTGCCCTGTTGTAAAAACACAACTGCAACTCAAGAATATGTCAGAAACTCCTGGTTGCCAGGTATTTTGATTGGCCAGACTCTACAGGTGAAATCAAATATGTAGGGATTGCAACCATCCATTTGCAACTTTGGAACATGGGGAGTTGGGAAGACCAGGTGTAAAGATATGGTGTACTTTTCTGGTTCTCTGTCACACCAGCTCTTTGACCTCAGAGTTTTCATTTGTCTATTTCACGCTGTAGTGATTTTCTTGAGCCAAAATGTAGCATCACTACTCATGTTGTGGTCCTCAGATCGTCAGCATTAGCGTTGATGGCTTTTGAAAAGTACAGAGGCCCTATATAATAGTTAGGAAGAGTCTCTAGCCTACAGAATAGGCATAATGTGATAAGATCTATAGATTCCCATGCTTGAGAAAGTTTGAGAAGCTCTGATGTAAATTACAAAACAGTTAATTAGTAAGGAGCTACTCAGCAATCGACTTCTCTATGCCCATATTCCCAAGTCTGTGTGCGAACCGCCTTTGTGAAAAGACTAAATACCCATTGCCTACAATATGCTCCTAGATTATATTGTTGAGAACACACAGCACAAGAGAGAAGTCAATTGCTGATTCAAGAACTGATCACTTAAGGAGTAGGTAAGATTACCTCACAGGTGTTCAGATGGAGCTTTTCTCAGGCCTGTCATTTACTGTTAGTGCAACTCTGAGAAAATTACTGCAACTTTTACAGGCACAACATTCCCATCTAAAAATTGAGAATAATAATTGTATCTGCTTTGTAAGATTGTTTGGCCTATCAGGTATCACGCCTGTAGGACTACCTCTCAATTTTCTGAGCCCTGTTCTAGGCACATGATACGCATTGTACAACCTAAACTTCAACTGGAGACTAGAGATGGCTGAAATTAGTTGACTTCAGCAGTGTTTGTCATTCCTAAATCTCCTTCCCAGCTGACGACTTTTAGGTGGTATTTGCAATAGACAAGAACCAGCTTTGCCAGTGTCATGCATAAGAGAAAAGCTTCTTCCAGCTTGAGGTTTGTTATTTAATATTAAATCATTTGTACAAGAGCCAATGCTAGATGTGCCAAGAACTTTCGTAAAAGTGATGGGCAGACATCAAACAGCAACTTATTAGGTCATTAGCCATAACGATGTCTGCAATCCTCAAGAATAAAGCAGCCCACAATCTGAGAGAAAAAGGGCTTTGTTAGAGGCCCCAGGCTTTGCATTGAGAGAGATGACTAATGTTCAAAGCAGAAGGTCTCCATGAAAAATGCTTTATTTCAGCCACCTAGAATTTCAGTCCAGCATGTATTATTATTGGGACACGTCTTGGTGACAATTTAAAAAAGCAGAGTGAGAAAATATTCATGGAGTCGGGTGAGAAGGGGACCACTTCAGACGCTTTCTGGTCGCTCCCGTTTAGAAATCATTATCCTTACATTATCCTCGCATCGAGAGAGTCATAAATCAGGAACAGAGGAGGAAAAAAATCAACAAAATAGGAGCAGAGACACAAGCCACATAATAGGACCGGGCTTGCCTATCAGATGGAGAGTTTTAGGCTTTAGCTTTTCAAATGGTAGCAACTATTTCAGCAAAATATGCACACTTATTTTCTATATATTTTTTATGTAAGGATATATAGACACACACACATAGTTCAAGACTAAAAATGTACTTTTTGCCAAGAAAAGGGACACTGAACCATTGTCCAAGACGACTTTCAGAAAGTATACTAAGCCCATGAGCCATCTGTATTTTTTCAGACACATATCCCACTTTTACTTCAAATAAAATTGTTTGCACAGCTACCCCACAAAACTGGAACGTGATCTTGTTTCCTTCTTGCCTGGCTTGAAGTCAAGCATCCTTTTTTTTTTTTGGCAAATGCCACTGTTTTCTCTGAAATATTTCATGCAGATAATGGATAATGACCACTTCTCATCCCCTTTTCTTGAAAGCATCTAACTACATTAGCCAAGAATGAAAAATTTTAACCTGCTTCTTTTGATAAGATCATGGCTGCAACCACTTCCCATTAAGGAAAAAACAAAACAAAACAACAACAACAACAACAACAACAACAACAACAGAGAGAAAGAGAAACACCCACTATTTCCTCCATGCTAAATTGGCGCTGTCAGAAGGAGGTCCTGTTCTGGCTTTTTGGGTGCCAAGTCTTTGCTGTCTCCAGAATCACAGAAGTCCAAGGTGCAAAGGTCTTTTGTGTCCTAAGGCCCATTCCTCGATCGGAGAAGGGCGTTCTGGCTGTGGTGTTCTAGAACCCGACCGTGAGTGGCTTTGATTCTGGCCCTTCTGACCCTTCTTCTTGATGGATTCTGCACCAACACATTCACTGTGACTATCCCTGAGGTAGCCCACAGAGCAGAATTCCTTTCTATTCCTGCCACTTGGAAACTGAACTCCATTTCCATAATGGTACCATCCAATCAAATTGAAGGATGGGGGGAAGTTCCTGTTCAAGGTCTCATGATGGTCTTCCATCCCTCTACCAGCACTCCAGTCAAGTGTCTACTCAGCAGGTATTCAAGCACCTTCAGTGACAGGAGCTCCCATCTTCGAGGCTGCGTGTTATGAAACAAACACATACAAAAAGCTAACTTTTATGAACAGCAAGCCCTTGTGCAAGAGCCGGTGGTCTAACTTCTTTATACAGATTGCAGCATTTATTCCCACAACCATGCTGCCTTTTAACTTCCCTCTGTACAGATGACACTGACTTGCAGAGAGAGTGCTCACAGAGTCACACGGCTGAGTTTGAGTTTCCTAGTCTCTACTCTGCTGGGTTCTTCCCTTTCCCTTGCTTTCTCAGCCTAATTCATTTTCCAGATGTATGGCTTCTATATCCATAATAAACCTAAACTCCACACCCGTCACCTGTCTCCACACCACCGCCTACTCCAGGGAATCACCAGCTCTTCTTCGGTGGATGCTGGAAACTTCCCCCTGGTGGCTACTTTCTAGCGAGCTGCTCTCTGTAGACCTGTGTCCTCAGTGGCCTTCCTGGGTCTTCCTGGGTACTCTGCTTCCAAGCCATCTGGGTCATCCCTGTGTCAGCTGGCCTCTTTCCACCTCGGCCATGTCCCTTTTGCTGAGGACTAGAGAGCTCACGTTCTTCTGCTGTTCCTGAAACTCCTTTACTTGGAAGCTCATTTTCATTCCATGGAGGGCTCCATCTTTTCCTGTATCTAAGTCATCTCGTCCTTTCCACCTCTGTTCCAACACTTGGCTTCAGGGGAGTCATATACCCCAAATTCCCAGGGGTCAATGCTATTTTCTCAGTCCCCACCTTCACCCCTATGGCTCTTATTATTTTGTTCTGTATTAACTTGTCTTCTCCAGGAGACTGGTAGCTTGGTGACAGCTGGTCAAACCCAGCTGGTTTGCTGCTGCTATCCATAGCCCACCTCGTTCAGGTATTTGTTAAGCATACAGATGAATAAAAAGAAAAGATTGGGCTGATGAATGAGTGAATGACCATATCAGCAAAATATAATTTTCTATCTGACAAACGTAGATTTCCAGTCATTGGTAACATGAGTTCCACCGAGGTCAGCAGCTGAGAATGGCTGCAAAGCCAACGTCAGCTGACGCGTTAGGGATCGAGGAGGAGGAAGGTGTTATTCACACTTTCTCTAGTCAGCAGTGGAGCTCATGGAAGGGCAGGCGCTCCTCTGTTTTGTGAGAGGACGTGTTCACCCACCCTCCTGGGGGCTATGCCAGGGGGCTGGCAAGGCTGTGACCTGGAGCTGGATTCCCAGGACAGAACCCTCCTCTGCCACATCTTGCCCTATTACCCTGAGGGGATTAAAATCCTCTGTCATCTCAGTCTCCTCTTCTATATTGCCTGCTTCAAAGATTGCTGCAAACATTAAGAGAGGTGGCTGGAAACAGCCCAGGATGCCCGATGACAATAAGCACGCGATCTATAACCCGCCTCAGTATGACAAGAACAAAAATAACTGTGAGGAGTGACATCCTGGAGCTGGATTTTGCGGGATTTTTAGTATTTATACTTTTAAGTTTGGGCTGAAAAAATCCATTAGGTTCCTTGTATTATTCTCGATCAGTTCCTTCCGGATTCATTTAAATACCCTTATCAGACTGAGTGTAAGACGAGAAACAAACGGACGACAATGTTAATGATCAAAGGGATTCACATTTTTAAACAATGCTGGTAACTCCGCTAAACAAATCCTTACCTACTTCAGTTCTTAATTAACTAGGTTAGATTTTAAATGAAGCCAACTTATATAAAACAACAAATCGGATCTGTGACCAAACCTGGGTGAGGCATTTTTTGGAAATGGCCCAAATTCTGGAAGCCACAGACAGCCTTGATCATCTTGAATCAAGAGTTTGGCTAATCTAGTGGAATGTCCTCTATGGCTTTCTGACCCTTTGATTTTAGGTTAGGAGAGCTTGAGCAGGGTCTCTTCAGGGCTTGTCCCCTTCTCTCTGTCTCAAACTATAAAAGACATGGATAAGGAGGAAGGGCCCCAGGTCACTGTGTCACCGTTCTCCCTGGTCATACCAAAAAGGATCTTCCCTCAGGAGAGGAAAGCAGGGGAGGACACCACTGTGTGGCAATTTTGAGTCTTTCAGTGGTAGACACCAATAAAAAATAGCCTGCAATTTATCTCCGGTCTTGCCCTTGGTATTTTTCCTGGGCTTTTATCAGATGTACCCATCAGCTGTGCTAGGTCTGCATATGTTCCACGATTCCCATTATCTGGTTCTTTGATGTATCCCAAAATATTTTTGACCCAGAATAGTCGTACATAATTTTGGGATACAATGTGAGTTTTCTATAAAGGTGTATGTTGTATAATGATCAGAGGAAGTAACATCTCCATCACCTTAAACATCTATCATTTCCTTGTGGTGAACATATTCAAAATTCTGTCCTCTATTTGGGAAAATGAATGCAAAAATGATTTTCATGAACTTCAGTTACCCTGCAGTACAACACACCACCGCCGTCACTTCCTCTTGTCTAACTGCAGCTGTGTACCTGTTCATCAACCTCCTCCTACCTCCTCGCTAGTCTCCCAGGCTTCTGGCAACCACTATTCCCTCTGGTCCTATGTGATCAGCTTTTTAGCGTCCACACAGGAGTGAGGTCATGGGGTATTTGTCTTTTCTGTGCCTGGCTTCTACTTTTTAAGGCATAAGATCAACTTGGACTGATGTAAGTAAAAATGACATCGCTGGGTTTAGGCTATGTATAAATCTGCTCTCTTACAGGCACTTGGGAGAAAGCCAACAGGACATACATTCTGATCTATGGAAATTTAATTTAATGAGACTCCAGTACCTCTGGACTCCTTTCCCACAAGAACAATCAAGATAACCCATGTGTATATTGCATGTGCTTGGATATCTGGTAATTTGTTTAAAGAGCAGGAAAGTGCACGACACTCCTCCCCCTCCCCCCAAAAATAACCTTCTGTTTTCTTTCTCTTTTATGTTCTTCCACCCTTTAAAAAATCTGGGCATGGGACACTAGCGTGGCCAACCAAACTCTTGCTTCATGGCACTTGAATTCTGACCCCGTGACTCCCATAGGGAACAATTAAAGTGAATCCACTAGGCAAGAGAGAGCGACAGGAGGAGACCATCTTTACTTCTTCTCTCTCCATCTTTATGGGGCCACTGCTGACCTTCTCTTTCAGTGAGCTATTCCTTATTCCTTCCAGAAAATTCCTTGTTTTTATCAAGTTAGTCAATGACAATATTTGTTGCTTACAATCAAAACTCCGCTGTCTGGTAGACGGTGCTTGACACCTACTTTGAGTAAAAAATGAGTTTATTTTAGTGTGAACAGAATGGCTTTCTTAATGTGTTGACATCAAACTGGCCCAAGCTCTTTCTTAATGGTGTTGCCGGGCACTTGGCAGGGGATAGGTGTTGCTATATGATCTAGATGCTGGCACATAAAAAGCATCTTATTTCTGAAAAATATTCACATTTCCTCCAAAGCCAGAGTCTCCCTCATCCAGTTGTACATGTTTCCAGAGTCTGGCTGTATGTATGGAGCTGCTTGAAAATGCCTTTTTGAGACATATCATCCCCCAGTGACTTCAGTGTACCCTTCTAGAGGTTGTCTGCAGTGCTCAAAGTCTATTGTGTCAATAATCTGCATATTTAAGAGTCCCCACATGCTCATTGTGACGATGGATGGGGCTGGTACAGTCTACTGGGTCAAAAATCTGCTTTGAATAGTCTATATACACAGTCGGTTGAGTAAATAACAGCATTTTCAAAAAGCCCCTAAATATATAATAGCATGATAAATTGCATCAGCTCCTGAAGATGCAGCCTCGGTACCGCTGATCAGGAAAATGATATGCGCTTTAACAAGCCACTTACAAATGATCTCATCTTTCCCAGCCGTGGGAGCATTATCTTCTCTGCCATTATATTTTTTCACATGTAGAAGAAAGAAACCCAAACACACGCATACGCACACACTGTGTGTGTATGTGCACGTATGCACACACATTCACTCATGAAGGCACACACACACACAGAAGCATACAAGTACGCTCAGTTCCATTTTGCCCAAATAACCTGAGATTCAGCCAGTTATCCACCTTCAGCGCCAATCATCTGAGAACAGCGGTGTTTCCACTTTGGATTAGAGGTTTCTATCACTACCTGGCTGGGTTTGATTCCTCAGAGTTGAGCTGGGCTGCAAATGCACAAAATCAGCCCTATTGAAATCAGTTACAAGCATTGATTTTGAGCCCTCCCTCAGACCTCATTTTGCTGTGAAGATGGCTTATTCTACACCAGTTCATTGGAATCCTGTTTGCTTACAAGGGGCTTCGGTGTGGACAATGTCCTAACTGCACCTCTAGGCAAGCGCCTTTTTACACACGTTGTTTTGCTGTAGCTTCCTAGCACTGCAGCGGTGGGTGTGACACCATTAGGTCTCAAAGACAAGGAATCTTAGGATTGCAGGAGCTACCCAACTTGCCTAAGACCACAGCCCCAGAACCTGACAGAGCCCAGCTTGGAAGTGAGCTCAACACACCCCAGCGCCCATGCCCTCTCCCGACTGCCTATCCCAGTTCACCCTCATGTGCAAGACACTTTCCCAGCATGCCTTGCTTTGCCCTGGAGACCCCAGTGGACTCCAGGTGCACGCATCTGTTATCAGGCGAGGTACCTCCTAGATAAACTCTGCATTTGGCAAAATCTGATGTTAAAATTACCTAGTGCTTATGGGGGAAAATAAGGACAGGATAAACTTATTTTTTTTTTTAAAGATAAGCAACCCAGGTATAACCAAAAAATAGACAACAAAATACAGGTTCCGTTAAAATATTTGATCAACTCCTAATAAATAAAAGAATGTTACGATGCATACAAGGCATTGTGTTACAAATAAGGGGAAAAAAGGAAGTTTCACAGAAGGACCTTAAGGAGATTGAGGTGGTTGACTTACAGACAGATCCACCTTTAGGAGGATCAGGGAGAGAAGCCATAAGACTTTGGAGGCAGCCTGAGCTAGCAGGGACAGGAAGGTGAGGGGGACAAGCCTTTTACGAGCCCAGGATTCTCTGCAGCTCGCTGTGTTCTGCTGTGCGGGTGAGCTTTGTACTTGGTTGCTGCTCTTCAGTGTTGCTAAACAATGATGTGCCGGGAAAAATTACATGTGAGTCAATGTGATGTGCTCATTATACTCCTATTATTGACCGACTTACCAATCAGGACTGAGCTGATCTGCTTCATAGGAATGTGAGCTGGAACAGAACAGACTTTATTTTATCTTTCATCCTTAAAGACCTTTCATGTTCAACTAACTCAGTTGCTAAAATCCTGGGCACTTCACCAATAAAGTCCTAGAGTTGAATTAATTACTCAAGCAAACCAACTTAAAAAAGATGGTGCATCTAAATCACTTCCCAGCAACAGCGTTTGCATTTGTGAAAACGCTCCCTTCCTTGGTATTGGGGGAGATGAAGCTAGAGCTTCCCTTGAATGTCTTCCAGGACCTACTGTGTGCCGGGTGCAGGGTGAAGGGCTTGGTGTGTCTTTTGTTCTGGAAATACTCCTGCGACACAGGCATTTTTAACTCCAGTTTCGAGGTGCACAGTTGCAGCTAATAAACAGATGAGGCTCTGCAGAGGAAGTGGGCGGGGCAGGAAGTGACGCACACTCTGGATCTAGCGCTTCTGTGTCAGCCCTGGCCCTGATGCCGGAAGTTGCACAGTGTGGTCACCCGGCGCTGCCAGGACCCTGGGTTTCGTCTGAGCTCCTCCTCTTAAACCATCTTGACTCCTCCGGAAATCAACTCCGGTCTTGTCACTTAGAAAATTCTTTCCTCCATTATGGAGTTTTTATTTGTTAGTTTCAAAGGTCTCATGCTAGTCCAGGCTAGTCCCAAACTCCCTAGGCAGCCCAGGCTGGCCTGAAACACATAACAATCCTCCTACCTCAGCCTCCCGAGTGCTGGGTTTACAGGCCTGTGCCACCATGTCCAATTTATGAGGAATCGAACCCAGTGCATGGAGCTTGGTAGGCAAGTGCTCTAACCACTAAGCTGCACCCCAGCCCTTATTTCTGACTTTTTAAAGTTGATGTATGATCATTGTACATATTTACTTGGCATAGTGTAGTATGTTGATGCATAGGTACAAAGTGTGGTGACATCAGGGTAATTAGCATACTGTCATCTCAAACACTTATTTTTTTGTGTGTGGCAACATTCAAAGTCTTGTTTTCTAGCTATTTTGAAATACACAACGAATGGCTGTTGACTTTAGTAACCCTTTCTGTGCTATATAACACCAGAATCTTTTATTAGTACATGTTAGTTATACAGAAAAATGAGCTTTATCTTGGCATATTCCCACATGCACGTAACACACTCTGACCATTTCCCCACCCCCATTCCTCCCTCACTCTTACCCTGATGTTATGGCTTAACCTGAGATGTCCCCCAAGCCTCACGTGTTTGGAAGGCGATTGCCCCACAGGGGTGGTAGATTCATTAGGGAATTAATCCATGATGAGGCCCTGAGCTGTGAGGAGGGGGTCCCGGATTGGAGCAGTGCACCACTGGGCTCCTGCAGGTGCAGCCTGGAAGATTAGAGCCATGTCCTGGCTGTTCCCTTCTCTCTCTGTTTCCTGTCCATCACGTGGTGAGCGACTGACTGCGTGCCGGGCCCTTCCGCTGTGGCCAGGTGACCGTGCGTGGGCTGAGACCTCTTCTCTTTAAGTTGCCGGTATTGAGCATGGTGGCTCAGTGAAGGGAAAGTGTCCAGGACACCTGCCACCTTCTTCGCTTTCTCTTCTCTAATAGCATCGCTCTCTTTTAGGCTTCCACATCAAACAGAAAACATGCAATATTCGTCTTGAGTCTACTTCATTTCACGTAACATGATCGATTTCCAATTCCATTCATTTTCTTGCAAATGACATTGTTCACTTCTCCTTTAGGGCTGGATTATATATATATATATCCCATTTTGTTTACCCATAATCCTGACTGTAGTCTTGTACTTCTTACCATCCCTTTTCTAACTCTATTCTTTTCAGACAATCCTTAATATCTTAGCTTATGGCTTCTCCCAGCTCAAGTTCATCTTGAGCACAGAAAAAGCCATGGCCCTCCAGGGTCCACAGTTTCTTCTGTCTGTTGGCTAACTCTCCATTTGGCCTGTGGCCCTTCTTTCTTCCCTTCCCTGACTTTTTTTTTTTGCTTTATCCACGGTGACCTCTTTGCTTCTCTTTCCATGGGCCAGACACTCCTGTCTTAGGCCCTGTGCTAGCTCTCCCCTCACTGTCTTTCTCTGATCTCCTCGGAGCTGTTTCCTGGAGACGCTTACTGTGATCCCCTAGTTAGCATCTGTACCTGGGCTCCTTTCTCCCTCCACATTCCTGATTCCCTTATCCTTCACTAGTTTTCTGTCGCTACCACACTGCCCAGATTCCAGTTCTCTGTAGAACTGACCTCTTGTTCATCAGGAGCTTCCTTTGTTACTTTCTCTGCTCCAGGGAGCAGGGTCTTTCTCCACTGGACTCAATGGCACAAGTAAGTACCTGTGCATAACATGTAGTAGGCACTCTAATAATACCTGTTGACTGACCCAAGAATAATTTATATATTTTTGGCTGTTCTGGGGATTGAGCTCAGGTCCTTCAGACTGAGCTTCATCTCCAACCTCCCCCCCTTTTTTTTCCCCCCGAAACAAGGTCTTGTTCTGTTTCCAGGCTGTTTCTGAACTCACTATGTAGCCCAGGCTGGCCCCAAACTCTTGGGAATTGTCCTGTCTCAGCCTCTCAAGTGCTGGGATTACAGACATCCACCACCAAGCCCAGCTTATCTGGTCCTGGAGAATCAAACTCAAGGCCCTGTCCTACTAGGCAAGCCCCCTAACCACTGAGCTACTCCCTCGGAGCTCTCTTTATTTATTATTTAATTTTTTGAGTGAAAGCTAAATGGCTAACTCACCCATGTCTGGGCTTGACCTTGGCGACCCAGTTCTTCAGACTTCCGGAATGCTGGGATCACCATGCCAGGCTGAGTCATGAATATTTAAAGGCCCTGGAACATTTCTAACTATAAAATAAGTGAAACTTTTCCACTCATAGAATTCACAGGAGTGGCTGAGTTTGTATCTACATTCTATTTTCTTATAAAGAACATCCTAGGAACGTTGCCATTTACGCTGTGTTCTAGCCTTTAAAGCAGCCTGCTTCCATATCTAGAAGTAAGGTCTAAGAGGAGAAAACAGAGTGCTTGTCATAAAGACGGAGATTCCTCATATCTCTCAGCAGGGCAGGGTCCACAACTGCGCAAGCCCTAGCAATGACATGTGGCCAGGGTGACTGACATGTATCCTAGAATTATATAAGCCAGGCACCTAAAAAGTTATCTGATTAAAAGAAAATTCTAATGTCTGCTCTTTTATACCTTCCTTCATATCTTTGGTCCCAGGACATAAGATGTTTATGATATAGACTCAACTTCCTTTGTTATTATTAAAACTACTTGAAAATATCTGGATTTCTACAGAGGGGTCTCTCTCTGACTGTGTGTCAATTAATCCCTCGCTCCTTCTCTCTCTCTCTCTCTGTGTGTGTTTATGTGTGTGTTACCAAAAACCAAGTCTCCCCACTTGAACAAGTAGAATGGCTTATTGCTTGAGACAAGAAAGATCCCAGCTCTGTTTCTGACTACCTGTGCATTTTTAGGCAAGTTCCTCCAATTCTCTGTGTCTTAGTCTCCTTGCCTGAAAAGTGGGGAGAATTCCAGTGCCAATCTTCAATGGCCACGGGGACAATTTAATTAGAACATGCTACACACCATTCTTTTTCTTCCACTGATTTTTTCCCCCTCTTACTCACATTTCTAGTCTTGGCCCAAAGGTTTTGTATTTTGACGACTTTCCTGGGCCCTTGATTAGGTCAGGATCTTCTCTCTTTATAGTTCCAAGGCATTGTTTTTCTGGTGGTCCTCATTAAGTTGGCCATCAAATGATTATACAGGCAACTGTTCATTTCTTGACTCTGCCACTTAGACTCCATGAGGGCAGGGGTTTGGTGTCTTGAACACGCTTGTGCCTTCTGTATTTTATTTTTTTCAAAGAGACCAAAGCATACATACACTTTCCAAATGGCATTTCATCAATTTCAAGAACTCCCTTTTATATTTTAACATCTCAGAAATTAGGGTGACTCTTACAATCAATGGTTATCTTAAAATGGCTGCCAGGGGGCTTTTGGAAGCTATTTCAAGAATGCCTTAACCAATTTATTTTGCTTATCTTTTCCATTCTATATAAACACAAAAGTGTTACATTTTAAAGATCTTTTAAAAAAGTAAGTCTAAAAGAGTCTTTTGGCAAGTGTAAAATAGAAATTCTAAGTGATAGGAGGAGAGCAGTGTGTCATGGTTTAATTATAAGCATCTTTCTTTCTTAGTGGTGCAAAATGTAAGTACAGCAGCTTCCTGAATGGCCTCTTAGATTAGATAAAATACAGTAATTATTGAGTGGATGAAAAGGTAAAAGTGCCTGGCACAGAAAAAGTGCCCAATAAGTGATTGTGCTATTCTTATGATTATGATTACACAGTTTATGTGGCTAATTCAGGATTTAAAGGAATACTAATATTCTTGCTTAATTCGACAGGCCTCTCAGATGGTAAGGCCTGCTATGTCCTAGCAGAGAGGTAAGCAACAGGTAGTTAGTGTGCCTGTGTCCTCCACCTTTCCCTACAGAGGCTGACAGTCCTGAGCGTGGGGAGGGAAATCGTCTTCTGGGTGTCTTTTCCCTTATGGTCTGCCTGATTTCTTCTCTTAGGCACATAGTAAATGCTCAATAGACATCCATCTAATGTCTGAGGGCAAGGTCCAGGCTATCTATCACCAGGATCATGATGTCCCTTCTAGAGCCCCTTTGCCACATGTCCCACTTCGCTTCTGGGCCCTTGGGCGATTCCACTGAGCAGTGGTCGCAGTACATAGGTCCTCTTCAAGGCCATCTGGTGGTTTCCGGGCCATCTCTTGGCATGACCGCCTCAATGTACTAGCATCGGCTTCATAGACAACCCAAGAAGAGCAGTTCTTCAATAATCCAATTCATCTGTTGCCAGCAGAAGTCAAATCACTTTCCTGCAGATTCTTTCTGAAGGGAGGCCTGGATTGATGTACAAGTGGAGCTAGTTAGAAAGACATTCGATGATTTGTATATGCGGACGTCAAGAGCGCCTTATATCCTCGCGCCCGTCACCCTGTGAGTGATATCCTCCCAACTGTTTATTCCGTTTGTTTTAGCCAAACATAAATAGACTGCAGACATGTCTGGGGCTGAAGGCACTTGCAGAAAATAAGCTCCTTCAACCCCACATACACTGACAGTGGAGACAAACTAAAGTTGCCACTGCTGCTGTGACGAATAGCCTCCCTCCCTCAAGACAGCAAAGCAGACGGAAAGGCCAGCTTCTCTGTGCTTGAAGGACACACAGGGCAAGGGCTTTGAAAACAGCTTTTACTTTAAATCTCTATGGTTAATTTACTTTTAGTCTCTGTGTTTGTTTTTAGGAACCGGAAAATACATTCTTCTTTTATTGATTTTGTTCCTCCTCGTGTACTGGCCTCAGTTTTTCCTCCCCTTCAGCCTATTTGCAGAGGACAGGGCACAGTCCTTTCTGCCGGGCACCCTGCAGGTGTGCCCTCTCCACTCCCATTCTGTGGCACGGAAGGACACAGGTGTGTTTTCCCTGCTGGGACCAGAAAGCCCACTTGGGTCTGTGACTCATAGAGGCAAAGCCACTCCCCAGAGCCTGCTTAGCTGATCTGCTTGGACATCTGGAGGAAAACAGAGGGAACAAGGGAGGGAAAAGAGAGGAAATAAAGCCCCTTATCCCTCAGGACATACAGTGAGTCATGTACTGTAAGGGAAATGACCCAACCACCAGTCTAATTTTCCAGTGTTTACTTACTTCTATCACAGCTGTCCTGAGGGTGGGTTTTGCTAGCATTTGCTTTCAGTGGGACATAGAGCAGCAAGTGGGTGCACAGGCAGTGCTCACCCTTCAGGACGGATGCTGAGACGGGAAGACGGAGTGGGAGAGGGGGGTTGGGTCTGCCTCCCTTCTGGCTCTGGGCTGGTGCCCCCACTCCTTTCTTTTTGCTCCCGGTCTCAGGTGGAGAGATAGGAAAGAGAGGACCACGTTCCCTATGGAAGATTAGTGAGAACAAAGGCGCTCCCTGCCCCTTCATTAGCCGAGTGTCTAGCGGAAGAGCTCAGTAGTGCCCGTGTGCCCTCGTGGCGAGACAGGAACCAGGATGCCCAGGTGTCCCATCTGGGTGGAGATCGGGTCTCTGCAGGCAGGCTTGATATTAAACCAATCAAATGTGCTCACACTATTTAATATTCCAGCACACTTGAACCACTCGTTTTGGAAAGAGTTGTAAGAGAGGGTGAGTTGTGGATACAAAAACACATGGCAGTGTCTGCTAGTTCTGAGCTTGAATCCAAGGCATGGTGGTGGAGCTGGGGTTCCTGTCTGAAGAGTTGTGCGGGGCAATCCAGGGCGAAGGTCACCCGGGTCTGTGACACCCGAGGCCCTTGTGTGTGGGGAATTGATACAAATTGCCATAGTTCATCGTGATTTACTGAGCCCCCGTAGACAGAAGATGCTTTGCACACCAATGGCTCCCGGGCCGGGGTCAAGCCCTGTAAGCAGGCCTTTGGAGGTTCTGGTCTTAGAGACTATAAACTGCCACTCTGTTTCCTGTTGCCAAAGAACCCTGAAAATCAAAGGTGCAATTGCGCTTGAACTCCTGGGTATGGCCAGAGCCATTTCAGACAGTAGAAGATGGTCTCATAAGCTGTGTACTTGGACACTTCCCCACTTCCGTGCTAATGTGTATGGGAAGAGAATGGTCACGGTTTTCTTTGCAGTGGAGGCTGATTTTAATATCTTCAACCCTTCAACCAGGAAGAGAAGAGGACAACTGTGCTCTTTCTCCTTTGGTCATGTGGCAACATCTGGAGATATTTTCATTGTTGCAACTGAATCTGGAATCAGCAGAGATTGCTAAGCTTTCCAGTGTACAGGACAACTCCTCATCAGGGAAGTAGCAGACCCGAAATGTCAATAATGCCGAGGTGAAAAAGGCTGAAAGAATTAAACATCATGCTAGGGTGATATACGCAGAATCTACGTTTAAGCGAGTGCCGTTCACAGCAGCTAGAAACAACCTAGACGCCTGTTAACAGATGAATAGATGTCTACATATACGATGGAATATTACTTAGCCATAAAGAAGAATGAATTCAGCTAGGACCTGTGGTACAGACCTGCAACCCAGCCCTTTGGGAGGCTGAAGCAGGAAGATTGTAAGTTCAAACCCAGTCTTGGCAACTTATGAATTTAGCGATACCCTGTTTTGAAATCAAAAATAAACATGGGCTGAGTGTATTGCTCAGGTGCACACCTGAAGCTCAATCAATAGTATCATTAAAGAAAAAAAAAAAAGAGAACTTGTGTCACTTTCAGGAAAATGAATACGACTGGAGACCATCACTTGAAACAAAGAAAGTCAGATGCAGAAAGTTAAATATTGCATGATTTCTTATTTGAGAAACCTAATATATAGATAAGTTTAAGAGTAAAACAAAGTGGAGACAGAAAGTCAGACTCAGAGACAGAGAGGGGGATGGGCACAAAGGGCTGAAAATGTGTCATATGTACATGTGGGTCTCCCAGGATGGCCGGCCTTGTTCTGTGTTGCAAATGCACACTGAGAGAGAGAGGGAGAGAGAGAGAGAGAGAGAGAGAGAGAGAGAGATGGAGCGGGAAGCCTGTTTAGTCTGCCTTTGAGACACTTGACGGTTTACTATGTCTTAAAACTATTATATCATCTTTAAAAATAATACATCTTACAGATACATTCACATATTAATATCCCCAGAAAATGGGGATAATTAATTATGAGCTCAGGTCCTGAGTATTGTGAAGTTCAATACAAAGAATTTTTGCTAATTTTTTTTTTTCAGGAAAAAAGTCCATAGGAGCTGATTGTTCTCATTCATGGTGCCTTTCCCCTGATTCTGGGCTGAAACCCAAGGCTTTCACACTGAGCTGCATACTTCAATGGTTTTTTATTTATTTTTGGTTTTGAGCCAGGGTCCTACCAGGTCACTAGGTGCCCAGGTTGGGCTTGAACTCGCGATCCTCCTTCCTCAGCCTCCCAGGTGCCCCTGTGCTGCTCCTGGCGACTTTCATGCAGTCCTGTGTGGTAGACTTCCTGAAGCACAGGTTTCTGAGTGAGATTTCAGAAAACCAGGTTGATTGTTTCACAGCTGCTTCCCCCACCCATTTTCTCTGAGTGTGTGTGTTTACTGTAGGACAGTCTACTTCTATATCAAAACATCTAGAGTGATATGACTGAGTAATCAGAATATGAAATTTGTAACTATAAATAGCAGTGGCATGCTGAGTATTAGGACTATGGGTGTCTTTGCTACCTTCTCCTTGCTGGGATACAATGCCCAGCATCTGCAACTTAAGGGAAGGAAGAAAGGTTTATTTTAGCTCACAGTTTCAGAATGTCTCAGTCCCTTCCTGGTTGGCCAGCAGTGGTAGAAGCACATGGCAGAAGCCTAGCTGGAAGAAAGCTGTCCATAGCAGTGTAACAGAAGGCAGAACGAGCGAGGAAGGGCAGAGCTAGCATATACTCTTCCAGGTCAAGCCCCAGTGATCAGTCTCTCTGAGTTAAGCCCTTCCGGGTCAAAGCCCCTGGCAGTCCTCACCTCTTCATAGCACATGAAATCCATAGCTATTCTGCAATACCCAAACCCATGAGGCTTTTGGGAGACATTTCACAACTAAACCCTAACAATTGAACACGAACTTTGCTTTTAAAAACAGACACCATGGTAAACTATTGCAACTTGAGTTCATTAAAAAAAGAAAGAAAAGGAAAAGAGGAAGAAAAAGAAAGAAAAATGAGGAAAAAATACTGTAACAGCTTTCGTCCCTTTGAAGTCACTCCTGATATAGCTCTGAATAGATCCATTCAAGTTCAACTAACATCAGACAAATGTTTAGTGTATCAGAGGAAGCCACAAAAGCAAGGGTTTCATCAATATTTCACAACAGCCTCGGGGAAACTGTAGATTGCAATGCTGTAGGGCAGCTAATGGAATTACACACAAGGGTTTTGTACATTTAAAATAAGCAGCTACTAAAAAAATTACCCTTCAGTTTGATAGAAACTGTATAAAACTGCAGATAGGAAACAATTAAATCGCTCGCAACATTTATCCGTGTCAGTCCGATAGGTCATTTAATAACAGGTATTACTCCGTGTGTGTGTTTTCCTTCCCCATTCCACGAGGCAATAATAAAGATTAACATTTATGAAAAGAAACATAAAATATAGCACAGGCAAATGAATAATTAAAGACAGATTTGAAGAAAACTTGCCACGGTGTGCCCGTGAAGTCTTCTCCACAGTCACGAAATATGTTTATAGGAAATATAATTATAAATGGAGAGTGGCTGCAAGGGAGACCCGGTGACCCTTGTTTGTTTTGATGTGGAAAAAAAATAGCTTTGAAGTATTTCCTGGGAACATGCGGGTTATCCCTGATCTCATACATATATTATCATCTGGTGGGCCGAGCGATTGCCTTTCTCTTTGGGAAGGTTTACAGGGCGCCTGGAACCTGCAAAATGCGATTCAACAAGCAGGTGTACGATCAGCATTTTCTCCCCTACAGGCCTTTGTTGGAGTAAAAAAATCCTCCGTATGAAAGCAAATTGCATTTGCTTAACTGATACTTCAGTGAACCCAAAACTCACCTGGCTTTTCTAAGCCTTCAGACCTGAACAATGACCCTACAATTTATTTAAATTTCACGTTTGCAGACACTGTAAGAGAGTCCAGTCCTCACCAAGGGTGATTTTTGCCTCCCAGAGGACAGGTGGAGGTATCTGGAAGAAGCTTTGTCTCCACCAGGAAGCCTAGTGGGGGTGTGATCCTGGCACTGAGTTGGCAGAGGTCACAGATGCTGCTATACCCCCATCATGCCCCGGGACAGCCTCGTGACAGAGAATTCTCCAGCCCCAAGTGGCAGTACTGCTGAGGTGCAGAATTCCTGTCCTCAATAAACCAGTCGAACACCTGAGCCTTATTAAAGTAATAACAGTACCCTTATTAATAGGACATCCCAACTTCCCAACCATTGTCCGGTTTTGCACATATCTATTAAGGTGCTTCTAGATGGAACTCACGATGCTGAGTCCTTTGGAGAATGAGGATTTGACATGGCCACTGGCTGCAGATTATTCTAATTGAGAGGAGAGACGAATGCATATATACACCGTGTGCACATGGACATTTCATAGCAATAATACTTACAGCTTACTGGACACATAGCAAGTGAGAGGTGCTTTGCATGCATGGCCATGGGACTTATTTTAGCTAAAATAGGTGTGTGTGTGTGTGTGTGTGTGTGTGTGTGCATGCGTGCGTGCGCGCGCACATGTGTTTGCTGTGATGGCAAGGTGCAAGCACCACTCTCCTCTCTCATTTTCAAAGGGGAAGTAAAAGATGACATTCTAGGGGAGAAGGGGAGAACACATCTCACGTGAGAGAAGTTTGGCGTTGAAAGACAGGAGGAAAGCTGTTGGGTAGCTGGATGGGTGGTTGCCTAAGGCAGGGACTATCGAAGAGGAAATTTACTGTGTTTGTTTGATTTGTTTGCTTTTAGAGGGAGAATTTATAAGTCCACGTGGAGAGAGAAGGAAGGGATTACTACGGGATAGGTGAGCATGGATTTGGGTATGGTGGGGAGGGAGAGAGAAGGTTGGGATTATATCTGGCTGGAAGAAATGTCTATTTTCTTCTGAGCTAGCAAGTTAGGAGAAAGGGCTGCAGGAAGAGCCAGGACAACTCTGAGCAGAAGGAGCCAATGGGAGAGGTCTCAGAGGTCTCAAGACTCAGAGTACAGACGGGGGATGAGATCACTCATGGAAGGCAGGGACAAATGGGAAAGGGTTCCCAGGCCAGGGCAGCGCAAGGCAGGAGTGGGGACCTGAAAGAGTCCTGTGGGGTCCCCTGGGTATGCAGTAGAACTTGCCTGATGGGTACCCGTCCCGGCCACCCCTGGAGTCCAGAAGAGAGAGAAAGTGGGTCCTACCTGCCTCTCCTTATTACATCAATATGGAACAGTCATTCCTCAGTTTAAGGAAAAATTGAATCGTTTGATTCTTGGATTCTTGGATGGGCAGAATTGGAAAACTGTTTAGGAGAAATGGGAAGTGCGACACACTGCACACACTTGCCGTGCGTGAGGGCAGCGTGTACCACCCACTCGCAGCAAGGCCAGCCAAAGCGAGCTGGGGGCATTTAGCCCAGGAGCCATATGTCTTGAACTCCCAGTTTACATCCTTTTTAAGACTGTGTGTGCATACACTTCATGAAATATATATGTAATTTTTGTCACATATATTCTTTCTTGCATGTTATAATTTTAGAGTATTAACTATACCTTCGTATAAGTGGGATTGCATTGTAAATACTCCCATAATGAAAAATTTCACATGCATTCCAAAATAACGTAAAATTGAGTGTATTTAAGCCTATTCGTTCTTTCTCTTTGCAATTTAGAGTCACGATGTTACTGCAGAAGCAGCCAGCAAGCAGCCACTTTTCTACTTGTTGAAGAATTCCTTGGCAGCTCTTGCAACATCTCAGGAGGAGACTCATGTCTGGAATTGGGATAGAAGCACATCCTGCAACTTTAGGGAAACTGGTCGGTTTTTCTGAGTTTCCATTTTCTAATCTATAAAACCTAGCTCTAAATAGTTGCTATCCAGGTACTATGATGATATGATTGGCTAAGCAACATAATACCTAATCAGGTACTTTGGGGTCTCCGCGGTGTGAGATCCTTGGGGGTGCTGCTCAGCTACCAGCGCTTTCTCCCACACCCTGTGAGGACACCTGGGGCACACTGGCCTTCCCACTTCCTCTGACCCTTGCCAGGATTTGGCATTCCTTGTGAATATGCGAGTCAATCCGTCACTCAATATTTGTTGAGAGCCTACTGTGTACAAGGGGACCCAGGGGATCTCTGATGGGCTTCCTGTCAATAGAGGTACACACTCAGGACAATTAGCAAGCCTGGTTTGACTTAACCTCTGGTTGGCTTCCTAACAGTGTGACCCCTCAGCACAGGAAGAGGTGAACAGAACAAGAAAGCAGAGTGGATCTGCCTCCCCTATCTCTCTCCATACCCAAAGGGAAATACATGAAACTAATTTAAGCCAGGATCGGTAACCTGTGGCCCACAGGTCAAATGTGACCCACCTATTGTTTTTTTGTCAATAACAGTTACATATTCATTATGGTAGCCGTTGTGCTATGAGGATTGAGTTGATTAGTTGCAACAGAAGCCACACGGCTTGTAAAGCCAAGAATATTTACTTTCTAGCCCTTTATGAGAAAGTTCGATAATCTATCCTTAAGCAATTCTGCAGTCATCTACGATTTTTATGGAGCAAGGGACACACATTTCACCAATAACAAATAAGTTCCCACATTGTAGTTTCAAAACAACATCATGAAAACGGTTCTGTGAATATCCTCATTTTATAGACGGGAAAATTAAGGAGTAGAGAAGCAACTTGCCCAAGGGAGCACAGTGAGTCAGTGGGACATGATCTCAGTTTCATCTTGTTCCACCAGAGCCACTTTCCCTAATCACAGTGTTAGCGTTTCCCCAACTTTAGTCTCCTACGAGGCCACATCACAGTTTATTTTCATATCCTCACTGTCCTCAGGATTCTGCACTAACATTTCCCTCTTTGCTAACGGATTATTGTAGCATTTGTTCCTTTGGCTTTATTCATAGAAGTTATCCTCAAAACAAGTCAGTTGGGAAAGGCTTGTCACATGTATTACAAAACCCTTTCCTTTTGGGGAAACAGTAGTTTCACAAGCAGGCTTAGGAGCACAGACCCGTGTCCCCTTTACTCGGTCTCCCCCAGTGGTAGCAGCTTGCCCTACCAAAGCACACAACCAGAAAATGATTTTGTGCCATCCACCAGCCTGTCTAGTGCCATTTACTAGCCACCGCTGCAATGATGCCTGGTAGGCAAACAGATCACATGGTCATAGAGATACCCTTGACCAACAAAACCTCTACACGAACACAACCAGCAGACTTTTTAACGGCGATGGGACATACCTGAGCTGACCAGCCCAGCAGCCACAAGACTCCTGTGGCTACTGAGTGCTTAAAATATGACTTGCTCAAATAGAATTTTTATAAAAGGAAATTTTCATCCTATTTTCTTTTAGTTGGTTTAGATTTCATTTAAATGGCCACAGGTGCCAAATGGCTTCTTTGCTGGGCAGTGCAACTTGCGGTATTAAGGGTAAAATATTAAACGGAGTTAATTTCTTGTTCACTAGCTCATTTTATCAATGCAAAGACAACCTGAATAATTAAGAATTGTTTTTAAATGGGCTTCTAATGTGTTGGCTTGATTGGTTCCCACTTTGTTCCATAAGTTTGCTGAGTCTCTGATTGGCTCTTGGGCCATCGTGTTAATTGCAGCCACTTTCCTGGGTTTGTTGCGTTATGTGTTAGCATTCAACGTGAGACCCAGTCCGCTTCGGTGTTCCTACTTTTCAAGTGACATCATGACTCTCAGAACACAGGGCTGAGCGACAGGGCCCTTGGGCAGTCACCAGTGAACTGAGACACACTTCCCGTGTGGTGTTATATGCTTTGAAGGGCATAGGGAGGTCCTGTTAGTTACCAGGCGCTTGCCTTCTTTAGGAACGCCCCCATTTCATGTAACTGCTTGGTAATATTCATAAATCTTTGCTGATGAACTGGTCCTGCTTTTGATGAATTTAGCTTGCATCACTGGTATGGAATGGGGTGAGACAGTGAGGCTGAGTGTTGTGGAGAAGCAAGAGCGTTGAAGTTTTTAAAGGTGGCTGGTAACAACGTCACAGATGGAGGAAAAAAATAGCAATGCCGACTTTGGGTACTTGGATATTGGCTTCTAAAAAGTCATTTGGCAGAAGAGGTAAAATTTGTAGAGAAGCTGGGGAGAGTGAATTGCTTGAAAGTTTTTGTTTAGAACCAAATATTTTCCTGGAAATTGGGAAAAGAGCAGTCAATTTCCTCTTCTTCTTTTGCCTAAACATTATGGGCACTGAAAGCTAACTTCTGGCCGTCAGCCACCCACATACTTAGGGACATGTATGCCTTAAAACACAATGCCAGCATGAAGGTCATTACCCTGGCCAGCCTCTTATTTCGCCTAACTTCACGCATCTGTAAGACATTAGCAGTTGCAAGAGATTGATATGATAGTTTGTGAGTAATTTGGATGAACTATAACACTAACCCAGCAAAGTATTATAATTTTAAATGTGTCCAGAAAATAATTGAAATTCTGGCTTAGCTTCATCATAATGCAAACTGCTGGGTATATTTAACAGCTGACTGGCTTAGCATGAATATTGCTTTAGAAATGGGGTCATATTGTTTTTACGAAACAATATTGCTCTCAAACACGTTTAGGAGGGGGAAAAAGCAAGTGATTATGAGTATACTTTTAACCTTTCTGTCTCTTTCTATCTGTGTTTACCCTGGTGATTTAGGCATTTGGTGTTTTTTGAAGGCTTATTCAGAAGGGGCTGGCATTTAAAATAGGCCTGGTAATGAGCCCTTGGCCACCAAATTCCTTCTTGCTGTTACTCTGACACAAAATATGAGTTTCCTATTCATCTGACTGTAGCCTGATCAGAAACAAAAAGGTAAGAACATTCCCTGCTCATCTGTAGCCTGTTACAGATGCCCCCAGGAAATTTGTTTTTATGTGTAGTTGCCAACAGTAAGAGGGGATTTCATATGAAAATCCAGATTTATGGATGTTCCTAAATCAGAGGAATTGTTAACACTGAACCTGTGTTCCTGTGGCTGAACGCAGACTGTCCCCTTGAGATGGAAAAGGACACTTCAATGCATGAGAGTTTCCTCCTGGCCACTGTATTTATTTTTCTTCTATAATCATTTGGGCTTTTGTTTCTTGGTGTCCAATACAATTTTACTCATCCTTCATGCAAAAAAAACGACTAATTGTACCCTATATATGTCAAAGGGACATTGTGGGTCCTCAGCACCTGGCAGGGATTGGCAAGCTTTTCCTGTAAAGGATCACACAGGAAGCATTTTAGACTTTGCAGGTCATATGGGTGCTGTCACAACCACTCAGCTCAGCTGTCATAGCACAACAGCAGCCACAGATGATAGGAAAAGAAACGTGCAGGGCTGGATTCCAATAAAGGTTTATTTATCAAAGTAAGTTGGTCCATGGGCCAACCTGTCACAGAGGTAACATCCCTGACATAACCCCTACACAGTGTCCCTGTCAAGGAATTTTCTTGTCTATGGGGAGCCGTTAGTACACCTATAACTGGCACTCAAACTCTTAGACCAGGACCTTCAAGCGTGTGTGTGCATGCACACGCACGTGTGTGTACGTGTACATCCTGCATTCCTCAGTTTGTTCATTCTAAAATATCTACTGACTCCTGTAGTCATTTGCTCCTACTATCATCACCCCTAAATACTTTCCTCCACAAAAATACAAATATTTAATGCCTTCTCTTTGTGGAAAGTTAGCTAAAATGGGTTATGCTGCTTGCAGAGATTAGGAGGTGCTCCCACTGAAGATGAGCCACCTTCTTCGCAGGTGAGGCAGGCGCCGAGCCTCCGCATGGTTCTTTAGCTTAGGAAGAAACGGTTGTCTAGCCTCCCAGGGAACCTTCACCTTGCTTTTTTAAGTGGTGTGAGGGTGAAGGCCTACTTCTTTCTTATCCTTGTCTTTGGTCTGTCACTCTATGGGTCCTCAGTCCTCATTTTCAAAAATGAGAAGTCATGACTAGATGAGGTTTCTGCATGGTAACTTTGGGCCAAATATGAGGCCATATGTGTGCGTGTGTGTTCATGTGGTTGTGGGTGTATGTATGCATATGTATGTGTATACATATGTACATATGGACTCACACACATATATACGTACACACACACACAGACATTTCATTTGGCTCAGAGCATGTAAACATAAAATGTAAATTAGTTACTGACATTAGGAAATCAGAAGATGTAACCCCACCCCCCTTAAAATAAGATTTTTGGTTGAGTGACTTGCAGATCAGTATTACAGAGCTTGCACCACCCACGCATCTAGTGGGCCGGGCTGCTATGTGATTTCCTTCTTTGATCCTCAGGAGGCCTTATCTGGACTCATTTCACCCACACATTTCTGTTCTCATAAGTCTTTGAGTTTGTGAGCGATGGACCAGATAATATGCAAGATTTCAACACTTCTAGGATTCTAGTCCCTCCAAATTAAGCCCCAGCCCCAGCTTGCTGGCTGCACCATCTTCCGGTACTTGCCAACCCAGGGATGTGTATCTGCAGGTATTGGACCATTGGCGATTTTAACCCTGGGCATTCTATGTATGACTTAGTTACACATCTCACACAAGCCAACTAGGAGACGGATGGACATGAACATTCCAGCCTGTCACAGCTGCAGGAGAGAAAAAAGCAACCACAGTATTTGCTTCCTGATTAAGGGATGTTAGGCTTCACGCATTTGATCTTTCATTGCTGACTAAACTTCTCAACATTGTTCTTGTGTTTAAAAAGTCAGAGGGAGGCACAGAGAGATGGGTGGATGAGGATATCAGTTATTTTTGGGAGAAATCATAGCATTTTAAATAGACTGTGTTTATCGGAAAGTCTTGGGCCAGTGGAGAAATGAGAAATTTGTTTTCTATTGCCATATTGAGAAAAAGGCTCAGAGGTGGGGGGCAGAAGAAAAGCTTGCTGCCATAATAGGTCTCCTTGATGAAAACAGCTACCTCTTGTGATGGGCTGAACACATTGTGGTTCTCATTTTGTCCAGGCCTGCCCTGGCTCATTCATTACACTGGTTTGGTTAGGTCAACATCTGTTACCCCAGATTACTAGACTAAAGTACCAGTCAGTAGTAAGTTGTCTCTAAATCTGGGGCAGAAAACTCATATGCTGAACAGGGACTAGGAAAGTAGCTTCACATTGTTTAATATTTTAGGGGACTCCTTTTTTTTTGAATATTCCTCGGTCTGTCTTCTCTCATGTGAGAGACATTGCTATTATCGACAGGACAGCATTTTAAACTTTTAAGTCGGAAAATGCTTCATCTTCTTCCCAGACATCTAGGAACTCTGCCCAGTCCATCAACTGAACAAAAGAAAAAAATTAGTTTTGTTTCAGATTAAAGACTCCCCTTCCCTTAAGAGCAGTAGGGAGGTGCAAATGTGGTGGTCAACAAAACTCAGGGGCCAACAACAGGTTGTAAAGTTCTCCGCAGTGAACTCTACACCTTCCATTTATGTCACAAACTTTTGTTGTTGTGTTTGTTTGTTATCTTGAGACAGGGTCTCATTCTGTAGTCCAGGTTGGCCCTGAATTCACTGTGTAGCCTAAACTGGCCTAGAACTCACAGCAATCCTCCTGTCTCAGCCTCTGGAGTGCTGGAATGACAGGTGTGCGACACCACGCCCAGCTATTATGTGATGTTAGGAAATCAAACCCAAGGCCTCCTGCTTCCTAGGCAGTGCTCTACTCAGGAAGCTATACGGCCAGCCTTTATGTCACAAACTTAAACCTGTGATTCCCAAAGTCCTTTGGCTTACAGAGACAAGTTGGAGAGATGTGAGATTTTGGGGGAATGATTCTAAAGCTGGATTTGAATAAAGGCCTTTTCTTACATTACCAGAATGCGTAACCTCTCTGATTTGAGACTGGCTGCAGGCAGAAAGTCCCTTTTAAAAATTGGCTTTAATCGGCTGGTAACATTACTATGGGAAACAACTCATTTTTAAAAATGACAATAACACAAATACAGCGATAAACAGCTCCCGGTGTTTGGCCTCAGGGAGATGGTAGAAAGAGGTGGGGAAGGGAGAATCGCTGAGTATGTGGCCTCTCCGGAGGAGGTGACCCTGATAATCTTGTCTTGCACAAATATAGAAACAATGCGGCAGATTTTTGAATTTTGCAAAAGAATGTGGGATTTGAGATGCCCGAGCAAAATCTCCCGGTTGTCAGCTTTTGGCAGTGCCGCTTTCCTTATTGTTATTATTTGTTATTTGCTTGGTGTTCTCTGCGGGCCAAACTAACTAAGTCTGCAGGGCAGTCAGTCGCCCCTTGCCAACTGCTCTAAAGTTGGCTCTGCTTCACGTGTCCCAGTGTTCCTCATCTCTCAATCTGAGCCCTATTAGGTGCCAGCTGGGACTGCAGGGCCTCGCGAGTGAGTGCACACAGCTCTGTTCCTTGAGAGCTGCTTAAAGCAGGTGTTCTAACCACAGGTCAGAGGCCCTCAGCCGGTACACACAGGTTTAGAGAGCAGATTTAGCAAAGAATGAAAGCCAACCCAGTGTCTTCAAAGCATCGGACTCGAGACTATTTGCAAAGGCGGTCTGCGCTCATGCCCCCTTTCACCCGAACCTCTGGTTCTGAGGAATGGTTGGTGGGTTTTCTTCCTTCCGGAAGTGAAGACACATACTTGTGATTGTGTTGCCCAGTGGAGAAGATCAACATTTTGGGGCAAGGAAACCTGAGTGGGTCTCCTTTCACTACGAGTCACATTTACATAATTTCCTTAAACCCCAGCACAAAGCCAATGGGGTATTACCTTGGGGTTCTGTGCAAGCTAAACAGAGAGAACAAATCACAGAGCTTTGTGTTGGTTTACGGAGGTTACTCACTGGGGGTGGGGGTGTGACAGGAAGATCTTGTTTGACCCACACTTTATTTCCAAATCAGAGAAATGTCACACGTAAGGTAGATGCAGTCTATGAGAAATGCTGATGCTACCGGCCTGTGTATGGCGTGGCAGAGCTATCCTGCGGCTGTCCCCTGCCCACTGAACGCCACTGTCCTCGCCCAGGTCCTCGGTTCTCCCTTGCCAGCCCTTCGTAGAGCACCTGGCCCTGCCCGCCTCAAGCCGCTGGAGTGAGCAGTGCCTGGCCTGAGATAATCCAGTCTTCCTTTGGGTTGCTATTCTGATTTCATTGTTCTTTTTTTAACCTTTATTCCCCTGATTGTGAGCTACATATTCGCCTCCCCCAGGCTCAGTGATCTTGTCTTTAAAATGGGAACAATAACACCTCCCTGGCCCAGAGCCCAGGGCCTTCTCTGGTGAGGGAGGCGCCTTCGGCTCCCAGCGTGCCCACGAGTGACGCGTCCGGCCAGCAGAGGGCGCCGGAACGAAAGGCTGCGGGTGGCAGGCCGCAGCTGAGCGCAGGCAGGTGGGCAGCTGGGCAGGTGGAGCTCCCGCATCCTGTCTTTCGCCGCTTGGGAGGACGCATCTTCACAGGGTGGACATGACAGCGAGCAATTACTCATCTGATAGAGCCGCACATCGCCGGCAATGTGACTTTCTGGAATACTTAATGCGACCACAAACTTTCTAATGCAACAGCCTGACAATCAGACGCTCAAAATAACGAATGGGTCCGCTCTGGAGCAGAAAGGAAGGGCCTCTTTGGTAACTGGAGACGCACCGTTTCCAGTTCTGCTCGCTCCCGCGGCCCTGCGTGGATTTCTGGAGTCTGCAGTCAGCCAGTGTCAGTCAGGAGCTAGCAGGCGGGGTGCCCGCGGTGGAACAGGTGGCCACTTCTGGACAGTCCCAACCCAGCAAGACGTAGACAATTGGGAGCAAGTTCAGAGACCGGTAACTCAAGTGATCCAGTGGGGGGACGTCACACCAGGCAGGGTTTGGTAGCCAGCAAAGAGGAGGCTGAGTCACACCTGTGCTGGAGAGCCTTTGCGTGTCCTGATTTTTCCAGCATCCGTGAAAGTATCCAGCCAAATAGACATTCACGTGCATGGCCTTCCCGAATCTGGCTGTGGTCTCCTGTTCCTTCCATAACCCCTCCCTCTCCAGAGACCCACCAGTCTCCACACCCCACTCCTGCTCCATGTTCCAGCTCAACCTGACACTCGCCTTGCCTTCTTTTTCCACCATGAACTGAGGAGTTCCACCCCTGGCCAGGCTGCTGAGCAGGGCAACTATAGGGAGGGCAGGGCGACGGCAGTAGCACCAGCCGTTGCAATGCCAGGGCAAATGACAGGGACGCTGCCTGCATGTTACCTTCACGACACCCTGGGACACTAGTGGCTTACTCTCTTCTTTGTTCTCAGATTCACTTCCGGGTAAGAGAAGGCCGGAGACCAGAGCCCTTCTTTCTTTGAGGTTTAGGCCTGTGGGAAGCTGGCCAGAGAGGAAGGCCTTAGTGAAAGTGGAGGATTCTGGGAAAAGAGGAATCGGACCTGGAGACAAGGATTCTGGTCTGGGGGGAAGAGGTGCAATATGGCCGGAGGCTCAAGCCCAAAGAAAAGACAGGGAATTAATTAGGCCTGGAACCTCTCTCGCAGCCTGCTTGCTTCCCTTCCCCATTACACCACGTTCTTACATTTTTAGTAATGTTCTCTCCCTCATCCTCCCCTCTTGAAGTGAGCCAATCTGGGATGCGTCCATGACAACATGATGGCCGTGGGCTGTAGCCCCAGGGTGCTCAGGGCAAAAGGCAAATGTCTCAGGGAAGCTGCTCAACCTCCGCGGTGTGCCTGGGACCACGCATGAAAGCAGCAAACAGGACATCGTGCCTGGGTTCAAACAGGAGAAGGGAGTGGTAAGGATAATTTTAATACGGTACATACCTATCAAAATTTCTGCTATTTGGGTCTTTGAAGCCTACACCATAATATTGAAATATTGGAGAGCAGTATTATGACCATGAAGAAAAGAGAGAGAGAACAGGGCTGTGGGATCTTAGTCCAGGCAAATGTTTAGTACGTGGAAAGATGCTGTCATGGCTACTTGGCTTTCTACTTTCTTGATAATTAGCCCAAAGCCAAGTTTTTATGAGAAAATAAAAAAAATCAAAACAAACAGAAACTCCAAAAACCCAAACGAAAGTGGTATTTCTGCAGGAAGCTGCTGTCTACCGAGGGGCAGATTTCGTGGGTGTTAATGTCCCAACCTGCCCGGAGGGTCCATTCAGACTTTTCCTACCTTCCCTGTCCCTTGGAAGGTCTTTCCCGGTCTTTCCATGGACTCTTGCCACATCTTTCAGGAAGCTTTCTTCAACCAACCTAATCACAGTTACGCTCCCCACTCAGCCTCAGTGGCCTCTTCTAAAATACTGATGATTTAGCCAGCAATGGTGTATATTGAGGGCTTACTAAGCACCTGCCTCTCGCGAAGGCTTTTCCATAGTCTTTCTAATGCCGGCTGCACTCCTTTCTTGGCTCTCATGGTATTTTTCCTAAAGATTTTCCTGACCACTCCTTGTGGAAGTGCATTTCCCACACCCACAACTCTGCCTGGACTCGGCTTCATTTTTCCTTGCAAAGCATTGACTAACTTGTCAAGCTTTATCGTTTGTTCAATCGTCCATTGTCTGAATTTTCCTACAAAATTGTAACCTCCTTGGGAACAAGTGTCTTCTGTGTTTCCTTCATATTTTTCTTTGGTATCTTGAACAAAGCCCACTACACAGATATAAGTATTTAAATAAGCATTTAATTGTCTCAACTGGAATAATTTCACTCGATTTAAGCTGCTACCTAGTTTTTACTCTACATATCACTTCATGGTGTAAGTTTTGAACTTTTGCTCTGGATTCGAAGCAAGGTAAGGCTAAGACCCATAGCTTATGTGACTCGACTTATTGTGCTGAGGCCCACCTTTAAGAGACAGCCAGGAAATGTTCGTTGAAATAATATAAGGGATGAGATGTATTGTAATAGCAGGCTTGACTTGCTGTCAGGAGGTATGGTCTCCTGACTTTGGAAGTCAGGGTGACACAACAGCTTAATTTGACCCTTTTTTTTTTTTAGGTATTGTTCAAATCTCAAGTGTGAATTGCGGCCATGGAGGTTATTTTATCAGTATTCATTGGCATGAAATTGCAAAAAAAAAAAAAGTCCAATTACTTTGTTGATTAAATCCTTAATGTTATCCCAAATAATGGCATTACCAGAAGAAAGGCAGGCCGTCGCGATAGGAAATGCTTCTCTGTTGAATTTATATGCATGTGCTTGGGTAGCTGCAGCTTGCACTATGTTATATGTTATAGTAGAGAGCTCGATTTCTCTTATTGATGGATTAATTAAACTTTAAGCATTTTTTGCTGTGGGTTTAATCAGCTGTGCAGTCAGCCCAGCTCGGGCATGGATGAGAGCGGGTGCCCATCATGGTGCTGACACATCCAGGTGTAGCCACAGAAGGGACTCAGGGACCAGATATTTTCAAAGACTAAGCCAGACTTCAGGTTGTCATCTTTCATCAGAAAGAGCCAAAAGGTACAATTTTACTTAATTTTTTCAAGACATGAGTAAGGAAATTATAACATACTTTTAACCAGAAATTTCTGATGACTTTAATCTAAGGTAAGTAGACTTTGAGCCTCTTGAAAATTTAAGAGTTCTTGGTTCTTCACATAAGATTGACAAACTCCATAGCCAAGTGAGAACTAGCATTTTATTCTCCATAGTACCATATATGTACTGTGCTGTTCTCACTCTCTTCTCTCTCTTCTTCTCTCTCTTTCTCATGTTTACTGCACTTTTTTGATGAACAAGGCCTTGTTTTGATTCATTCTGGGAGTAGAACTGCCCTGCTTCCAATTGCACCCGAGAGATACAAAGGAAGTCAACCCCGTCGCTCCCCTGGGAGAGCTCGTGCATGGGAGTACACCAGGCCCCAGCCATGGTGAACAGGCCAGCAATGGGCTCTTGACCCAAATCTGAGTTGCGAAATTTCCTTGGCACCCTTGGTGGAAAGCAGTCTGTCCTTCCATGCCGACTTTGAATCTGAGGAAATCACATTTATGAAGAAAGAAAGTTCTAAAAATGGAGCACAAGAACACCCTTGGATTCCTGAATCCGGTTTTATCTGAAGCCAGATTGACCCTTGCACTATTTATTAACAGACTGATAAATTCCTCTGGATACCAGGGCTTATTGCTTGATACCCAACCCATGTCACTCTGAACTTCAAACTGAGAGCTGGGGGCAGTAGAGGCTGCCTAGAAACCTGAGCTGCCACAGAGAAGCTCACTTGCCTCTAACTTCTTACTGAAATTTCATTAGTCAAGAAAATTAAACTCATAGCACAGAGGAAAAGACTGAAAATCAAACTCCACATCCAGTGTCCAGGGGAAACTTGTCCCAGGCCACTGTCTCTTCTTTGGGCTCATCCATCTTCCCTAAAATTCATTTGCCTTTCTCCCGAAGGTGCTTACAGCTCCCCCTCCCCCCTCTCTTCTCAAGACAGTGCTTTAACTTGAGCCATAAGGCTTCCTCTTTTGTGTGACGCATGTGTACACATTAATAAATTTCTGGGCTTTTTCTCTTGCTGATCTGTCTATTGTCATTTTATGTCAGTGGCTCCATTGTTAAATCTTCAGAGGGAATGGCTGAACTTTCTTACTCCAACCTGACAGGGACTTTTCTGTCCTTTGAATGGAGAGTCCCATTACTATATAAACGATCTCCCTCTCCAAATGTGTCCTAATAATTCAGAGTTCCATCGGAAGGATTAAAAATGCAAAAACTAATGTCCGTCACATCTTCCTTTGAAAATGGCTTTGTTTTCTAGTGAAGGATTACAAGAAAGAGTTTCATAGCCAGGATTTGTTAGTATAATTCGCCACAGCTTTTCATTAACAAGAACATACTCTAAATTAGTATCATCATTAAAGAAACCAAATGACAAGAGTTAGATCTCTCCCAAATTTTTTTTTTATTTCTCACAGAAGAAGCAACTCCAATGCCTGCCAGCGTCATGTCATTGCTTGTGTAACACTTAAACTTATTGCAAAGTCATTTCTCTTTCATTTTCTAACACTTCAAGCACCCCGTCACTGAAGCACTTCATGTGGGAGATTCAAGAAAGATGACAACTTACTCAGGAGAGGCCAGAGCTATGTGCGCACCCAGGGCCATGAGTCACAATGTAAGGTCACGTGTGAGCTTGACCTCATGTTTAGATGGGCTCGGCAGTGCAGGAGGTTACAGGCTGGCTGTGACCCTTGTGAGGGGTCCTCATCAGCTTGCCTGCGGGGGCTCCCCCACTCTAATATTAATATTAGGCAGTATTCTTGGCTGGGCATGGCTATGCACCCCTGTAATCCTAGTGCTCTAGGCAGTGGAGGCACAAAGATTGCAAGTTTGAGCCCAGCCCTAGCAACATGGCGCCTTAGAGAGGGGCTGGGAAAGCAGCTCGGAGAGAAAGCCTTGAGTTCAATTCCCAGTGCCAGAAAAAAAATTCTTGATATGATTTTAAACACTTGAACATATTTGAGGCAACACTGAATAGGATTTTATGGGCTCTAAAATTTTCATGGTTTTCATATGAGAACAAATAAAACTTGTCTTTGACCCTGAAAGTTCCTTTTTTTTCCCCTTGGGTTTTAGAAGACATTAGGAGACTTTTAAAGGCTCCTACATGTCATGTAGACCTGGGGCCTATGGTGCCTAATGGGAGTGGGCTGGGGGGCGTAGGGGAATTCCTGTTTTGCTTCGCCTTGTTTCACATACAGAGAAGCTTTTTATCTTTCATCAGAAGTTTAATTTTAAGTGGAGATCTTGGATAACTGTTTAGTGACCTCAGGCAAGGCAAAGGCTGTGGGCTTGTCTCATATGTAAATTGTGCGTAATAATAATCCCTACCTCATAGGGTTACTGCGAGGATTAAATGACTCAATTCAAGTAATGTGCTTAGAAGAGTCTGGCAAACACTGCAAATCACTCAATAAATACCAGCTCCTAATACTACTACTGCTGCTGTTTTTATGATTTCCAGACGGATTCTCTGAGAGCCTAATTATCCATTTGTTTTCTCGTCCTTTTCTTTTTCTTTCCCCCTCTCCGTCCATAAAATATTTCTTGTGAAAAATCGTAACACTGCAGAAATATTTAAAGCAGGAGTCCAAATCTGTACACTCTTAGCACTGTTAGTTGGTGTGAACATATCACGTGCACACACACACACACACACACACACACACACACACACACATGCACACTTTTTTATCTGAAGTCATAACTATGTCACAGCAACTTGTTTCTTCTCTACTGAGCTCCGTGTCAAAGGAATGTTACGTTTCCCCTTTAGAACACGTTTGCAGACGGGCCACTTACCCCCTCCTCCCTGGTGGGGAGCAAATAGTTTCTTTCCCTCTCCAGGAAGAATGGAGAAGAAAGGCGTTGCCATCTTCTCTGCCCCTCCCCAGTGCACAGTTTGCTGTCACCAGGCAGCCTGTGTTCAAGCCTGTTGTCCAACTGTTCTGTCTTTGTGTTCTCCAACGCATGGATTTTTCAAGATATGCGCAAGGGCAGGGGAAATACTGAGAAGCCCATTTTGGCTCAGACGCAAGCCAGATTCTCCCAAGGACAAATGCTGCTGTGACTTTACCCTGACTCAGGGATTTGTGTTACGGCTAGTTTGGAATCCTGGTAGAGGGCTGCTGGCTAGCATACTTAACACAATTTTTTTTTGGTGACTACATACTACGACTGCATCTTAATTAATTTACTTAGACTCTAGTGATGGGCGTTTGTATGATTTTTATTGACCCAAACAGAGTTCAGCTAGTATGGGATGCTGAGTATGGGATGTAAAAATGAGGGTGAAATTATGTGTTTATTGTAAATGTGTCTGTGTGCTATCATCATCGCTGGCTTTTTAATGTCTTTTTTTCTTATGCTAGGGAAGATAATTTCGTACCAAGCCAAAATGGGAGGTAGGACAAGTAGTAGGTGGGTCCTGTGGGTGAGAAGCTCTTAGGGACAAGGAGGTCCCTGTATATAGACAGAAATCCAGAGATTCCCTGGGATCGCTCACAGAGCCGCAAGGAGTTCCAGCGGTACCTAGAGCCCTTTGTTGAGGGGTGCCACCTGGAATAAGGAAATTAACCAACCAAACCAGAGCAGTGTAACGATTAAGGAGGAAGCAGGTGGGGAGGGGGAGCTCGAGGATTTGCCATTTTCTGCTAGTGTGACCTTCTGAGAGTTAGCTAACTGCTTTGATATCTTTTTCTTCTTTCTAAATCAGGGATAGTAGCAATATAACTATAGAGGGTTGTTCAACATCTTACATGGGAAAGTCCTTAATGTAAAGTATCTCAGCACACACTCTGCCTAGCATCCGGGAATCGAGCAAAGCACACTGGGTGTTGTCATTGGGAGGGAGGTGTGCTCTCAGAGGGATTGGCCCAAGTTCTGGACTTGGGGAATTCCTGATCTCAGCCTCCTTACCATTAAGCAAGGTGACTAGTACCCATTACAAAGATTGACCGGAGGATTGAACGAGAAACATGGGGAATACCCGGCACACAGGAGACCACAGCAGACAGGAGCCCCCCATTTTCTCTGTATCTACTAAAGGGAGAGGTAGTTCAGGGTGAAGGACAACAGCTGCACAGCCTGGGTCCCTGCTGATTAGCACCTCCTATTAGGGAGGACTTTGTCTTGGTTTAAGGTTGCATCTTTCGTTAAGCCTTTTCATTTTATGAAGAAAGTCTTGTTAGGTAGAATCCCATCCACCCTTTAGATAATGGGAAACTGGAGGGAGGCTTCTCTTGCCAAAGTGTATTTTTTAAGATGTTGAGGTACTTGCGTTTGAATTAGTTTATTGATCTCTCGATACGATCCACAGCAAAGAGTAGCAGTGGGAATTAGGAAAGCCACAGTCTAGTATCTGGGACCTGGAGAGGATTTCAGCCTTTGCCTTATTAAAGCAGGTTTAGACAGCTCCCACCCAATGGGTAGCAGCTAACAGAACTGGGAGTTAGAAATCCTCCCAGTGTGTGTCTGTAACCCATGATAGGACCAGCTGGGGCTGCCAAGGGCACTTCTCCTCTACGGACCTCATGCTTCCGGGAACTCATCCACCACTTTCTGTCACCAAACTTCAGAACCTCAGAACCTACCAGATGTAAGAGATCGCCGCCACTCCTTCCTGTTTTTTAACTACAATAAAGTAAGATGCTGACCCCCTGCTCTCATTATTGGGTGTGTGGATCTCTCAGCCACCCAGATGCTGGCCAATTCCACTTTCTGCTTTTTGCCGGCCTTTGCTAGCGCAGCAAGGAGCTGTCCCGGTGTGCCTGAATTTCAAACAGGGTTGGCTGAAAGAGGAACAACTGTATGTTTATTAGGGCATCATTATCCCTCTGAACTGCATCATTTATATCCCTGGGAAGAGCCCACACCAGCCAGGTAAGGAGCAGCAGTGTGAGCTGATCATTTGTCAGGCCGGAGCAGGTGGGAAGGGGGTGGTATAAGAAATCACCCGAAAGGCGCCGCAAACTAAAACGGATGGAGGTGGAAGAGTAATAAGAAAGTGATCAGTGAGTCCACCAACAAGGGCAGATAAATCAAGCAGTGCCAGGTGGGAAGGAGTAAAATCAGAGAGATTCAAATTAGCAGGACCCGCAGCTTGTCAAGGCAAGGTTAGGCATGCGCCCTCAGTCACCGATATCCACCAGGGCTGGAGAAGTGCCCAGGAGAAAATGAATCTTCCCAGGGCAGGGAGCTGGAGTGGAGGAGATTTCCTGGAGAGTATCAATTTGGATTATAAAAATCCCAAGGTCTCATGCGCTGACAGTGTGAAAGGTAGAAAAATGGACCAGCCTTCTTGCGACCGCCACTACCCGCGGAGCGCTTGATACTTTTCAAATGTTTGCACATTCACAAAGGGGTGTCCAGTGCTCAGAAAAGCGAGGAGACAGAAGACCCAGCTGCAAAGCCTTGAAGAGATAAGTGTTTCATCCAAATACCCGTGACCTTCGGAGCTCGCGGATGAAATTTTTTCTCCTCTTTATTTGTCTTAACTCTTTAGCAAAGTTTAAGCCGCAGTATTAGGGTCAGAAAAGGAAACACAGAGACTGAGAAAAAGGCGAGACCCCCCCCTCATCGTCACTATCATCAATACTAGCAACCATTACTTTATTTGAGGATCAACACTGTGCTGGGCTCTCTCACACATCTTCTCATCCTCACCAGACTCAGGAGGTGACCGGTACTACCTTTATTTTTCAGACGAAACTGAACCTGTCCCGATGTAAAAGCAAGCACAGTCCCAGCTTTAAGGCTTGCAGTCAATGTGTGGACTCGGAACTATTTGCATCCAGAGCTCACAGGGGTCCCCTGGCCTCTCACTGCTGGGACTTCCTGAGATTTTTGGAATCAGGTGACAGCACTGCAAAGGGGTGAGCATCCACTCACAGGATCTCACCTTTACCCCAACCACCCTCAGAAGTTTATAGATGTGGATACGAATCAGGTCCAGGTGGATGCTCTTGGGTTTCATGGCTGAGAAAACCCAGCAGGACTGGGGATAGAGCTTAGTGGCAGTTTGCTCAGCAAGGGTGAGGCCCTGCATTCTACCCCCAACAGTAGAAAATAAATTTATAAAAAGAAAGAGTTATAAAATCTAGCAGGTAAAGATGAAGCCTTGCGGAGTGGACAATGTTGGCTGCATTTTCACAAAAGGGTGAAGATCAACCTTGATGTGAAAATTAAGAGGACCCAGGATAGGCTTCTTGTCTTTTGGAACTCACCTTGGGTGTTTCAGATGTGTTTCAGGTCGCAAATACGTGGTCTATGCACAATGTAGAAAGAATACATTTATTTTGCACAAAGCAAAATATATCAGCTTGAAAATATTTTCTGTCTTTTGAGTTTTCAGGAAATATTATTTCCAGTGCAAAGCTGGAGAGAAAAGATGATTCTTGGAATTAAATCGCATATGATGTTTTAAGCTCAGGTGGACATTTGAGCCAGTCATTGATTCCACTTAAATTTGGTCAGATTCGCTGTGTTTTCCTTGGTCAGCATTGTAATCAGTTGCTAAAGATTTAGTGTCTGGAAATGTGTGGATAAATCCAGACGAAATCTGTCACGTGCTCACTACGCAGGTCTTAACAAGTTATTTCATCTTCTGAGTCTTAGTTTTCTCATCTGTACAATGGTGATAACATTTTCCCAAAGAGTTATTTTAAGTTTTGTATAACTTCATTATATAAAACAAAAACAAAAGAAGACTTTGTACAGCAGTGCGGCCCATGGTCTGTGCCTGGTCAGTGGTAACTGTGATTGTTTTTATGTCTCTACTATGGTAAAGCATGGACAGGCATGGTAGGACTTAAGCAGAGTTATTCAAGAGAAATCGGATGCTTGTAAATTTAAACGATCCAGTAGTCATATTGAAAAATTAAGAACAAAGGAGTAATTTCATTTTAGTAATATAGTTATTTAAGCTAATATGTGTGAACTGTTATCATAATCAGCACACAATAAATATAAAAATGAATGAAATATCTTGCGTTCTGTGTTTTGGGACAAAGCCTTTCAAGTCCAGGAAGGGCTTTGGCTTGTCACACAGCTCTGCTTCGGCCTGCCACATTTCACGTGCTCAGCAGCCCCACGTGTCAGATCGCTACCTCCTTAGATATTTCAGGCCTGGGGAGTTTGAGATCCCATTCCTACTGCAGAGTTAGCGCCAGGTCCCGTTTCTAGATGTGTTGGATTTGGGCTGTGTGGATAAACAAGCGAATCACCAAGATCTCAGAATCAAAAGAGTGCACATAAAAAATCGGTTTTTAGTTTCTCTGGGTCAGGGCCTGTTCTCCACCTGGCAGCTTGGCTGCCACTGAGTCTGCTTTGTGGGGCAGAGAGCGGATGTTGGGTGCCTGCCATGACTGCCTCCCCACACAGTCCACGCATCTCCCGTACAGCCTGCTTTCCGCGGTTCCCGCAGCTTTGTAGACGTCTTAGTCCGAGACCCCTATACCAAACCGGCAAATTCCCAAGCAGAAGCTACGGTTCGGCTGAGCTCAGACCCAGTTCCCCGTGGAGCAGCTCTGAACTTTGTCCACCCTCCTTCTCCTTTATCTTTAAGGTGAGCTGGGGCCATGAATTCACCCGAGGGAGCAGCTAATGTTATATAAGGACAGGGACAGCTCAGAACATGACAATGACTCATATGGAAAGGGAAGGGAAAAACCAAGCAGCTCACATTGTGTCCCTTGACCTGCCTATGTCTGATTCACAGTGATGGCTTTGTAAAGGGCCTCTGTAGTGAGGGGAGAGGCAGGCCGAATAGAGGGAGTGGCTGATCTTGCTCCTGAAATGAAAAGCACTTTCCCCCTCCCTCTAGAGCCTGGACCTAATACAGGTGGGACCATACATCAAATTTCCAAGTCTAAAGCCATCAAGAAAGAAGTTCAATCTTGCTGGTTTCTTCAGCTAAAGCTGACTTGTTTTCATTGGAGCAAAGCCCCTTCTGGAAGGGAGGCAAGATGGTAAAGGCACCCAGGCAGAGAGTGGACACAGTTCTGAACAGTACCATCAGCCTCTGCGTAGGAATTTGGGTAAATTGCTTAACCCCTCTCAGCCTTACATTCCTCATCTATAAAACGGGTTTAAGAATAGTTTCTACTTCTTAAAGTTTCTGTGAAGAAAGAAATAAAAAAATATATATCATCAAGGTAAGGGCCTAACCCTAACCTTGTAAGTTGTAGTAAGTGCTCAGTAAATGCTAATCATGATTAAAAAGGTAGATAAAATTATAATGCCTACCTAGCTACACTGCAGAGAATCATGCACCAACTTGCGAAGTCTTTGTGTTCAGATTAATTCCTTTTGTGCAAAGGGTTCCAAAGCACTTAGCTAACGTGATGTCTTAAATTTCATTTAGAGAGAAAATGATGCACAGGATATTAAGTTCCTCTCCTACAATGGTGAAGGAGAGGTGTAGTGAGACTATAATTATAAAATCAAAGCCAGCAGGTATTTATTGAGGCCTTACAATGCTCCAATCACCGAGGTAGGTGGTGGGTAAAAGGGATAACAGCTGATGCCTTTGTCCTCGAGCAGCAAGGAAACTAGTTGGGGAGAAGATTAAACAGACACATGACAACAGTCTGTCACCGTTTCTCAGCTTCCACGCTGTCCACATGAGCAACACGTACACAAAGGCAGTCTCTCTTGTTACTCGCAGTGGTTAGCGATGGGAGGAAAGAGAGGCCTCGCTGACCTGTCACAGCTGTGTGCAGGATGGACAGGTTCTGGCCGTTTCTCGCTCCATAGGTCATCTCTCCTCCTGTCCAGCGGTTCTTAACCAGGGGATGTTTGGCAAGGACTTGAGACATTTTTGATTGTCATAGCTGGTGGTGGAAAGAGATGATACAGATACCTACTGGGTTGCTACTGCTAGGCATATTACAGTGTGGAAGACAACTCTTCAAATCAAAGAAAGCATCTGCTTTCAATGTCAGTAGTGCTGAACTTGAGAGACTGCCTGGTGCTCTGATCCAGAATAATGGCACCCCAAAGATGCCCAAATTCTAACCCTAGAACCTATGACTATGTTATGTTATGAGATGTGAGAGACTTTACTGATGGAATGAAATTAAAGATGTTGGGATTGGGAGGTCAGCCCAGATTAACTTTTTAGTAACGATGAGAAAGGACTCAAAGGGCCCAGTAAGAAGAGGACAAGAGGGTCAGAGTTATTACACAAGGCAATCTGACTCAAAAGCAGAGGGCAGAGTGATGCGCCCGTGACGTGAAGAAGGGAGGCAGCCAAGAGCCCAGGAATGTAGGCAGCCTCTGAGGGGTGGGTAGAGGAGGAATCCATGAAGACTTGTAATCTCAGCACTCCCAGAGGCTGAGGAACAGGATTTCATGTCAGAGCCTAATCTAGGCAACTTTGTCTCAAAATTAACAAGGAAAAATGGTCTGGGGATGTAGCCCAGTGCCAAGACTCTGGGCTCAATCACCAGTATGATTAAAAAAAAAAAAAAGACATTTCAATTTAAGTCCAGTGAGACTGATTTCAAATGTCTAGCCTCCAAAAATGTAAGACAACAAATTTCTGTTGTTTTAAGTGGGCTACGGTTGTGGTAATGCATTACAGCACCTACCTGCAACTAAATGGTCTTAAAATTTTTTAAGTCAAAAGAGGTTAGTCTGCTCCAAGCTCTCTGATCATTTCCTATCATTCTCAGAATGAAGAGCTCCCTCCCTGCCTTGTAGGATCACAAATCTGGGCAATGTGGCACTTATCAGTGTTTTGACTCAATTTCTCTCTCTCTCTCTCTCTCTCTCTCTCTCTCTCTCTCTCTCTCTCTCTCTCTCTCAATGGGAAATTTCAAACATGTCTGAACATAAACCCAATTACACAAAGCACAGTCTTGCATTGCTAAACTATTTCTGTGCTCATCAACTCATGGACAATCCTGCTTCATATAAATCTCTAGCCATTGTTCCCACTGGTATTATTTTGAAGCAACTCCTTGAATGTACATCCTTTTATTTATAAATATTTTACTATGTCTTTCTGAAATAAATAAGGTCTTTTTATTTGAAACAGCCATCTCACATCCCCTAAATAATGATAATAACCACCATCTCTTGGTGCCACAAAATGTTCAAAGTTAGAATTTGCAAGCAGCTTGTGGTATACCCTGAGCCTGTCCCCATTCATCTTCCCATCAGCCTTCAATCATAGCTGTGGAACTTGTCACTCAACCCCTCACAAAGAGAATCCTAGTGTTCAATAACATGTTTTGGATGATTGATTCAATCATTCTTTTCAACCCATTGATACTTTCAGAGTTGAGCTCTAAAATCTCTTAATCTGGTACATAATTGCATACCTGAGTTTTATTTCCCCCTTCAGGAATAAATGGCCACAGTTTACTGCATGCATATGTCATGTCAGGTACTGTGATAAGTAATTTACATTCATTTACTCCTAGGGTCATGTGTGCCATTAGCCCTGTTGCTCACTCTCATCAACCTTAGGAAGACTGAGGCTGTGGTGGGCAGGATTCTAGGGTAATTGTTGTTCTTTGTTGTACTTCACACATACCTTCTCCATCAAATACTAATTTAGGTACTCCTAGGAAGGGATTTTTCACATATAATTACGATCCCAAATCAGATGACTTTAAAATATTGAAATGATCCAATCACATGAGACTTTTAAATCTGGGTCTAGACATCAGAAACAAGAAAAAGTCAGAAAGTAATTGTATGGAGGCTGTTATCCCAAAGAGCCACTGTCTCTGTTTTTAAGGATTGGGGGATGAGAGCTTTGAAAACATCTGCACGGAAGAGAACATATTCAAGTGCCTTGACCTTAGTTCTATGCACATTCGTAACAAACACAAACACATGTTTAATGAGCAACTCTTTGCCAAGGTCTCTATGGTGGTTTCGTGTAGAACGTTTTATTTAAGGCCTGCATGTCGCACAGCAGCAGTCAGGTGAGTGCGGGGGCTGATCTAGAATCACGCAGCGAGGGGCTGTCCTAGATGGGGTTTGAATAACGATTTGAGGATGTATGGTCTCAGCACAGATCCTTCACATTTCTTGCTTGATTGAACATTTGGGAGATTAGGATTATCTTCCAGCGTCACGATATATCCCTAAGTCAGTCACCAACATGTTGAAACTCAGACTTCCAGCTGACTAAGGATCTGGCATGGCTCTTAACCTGAAATTTAGGTTTCAATTCGGGATGAACCAGGCACTAACTCAGCCTTAACCATTTACCTGGGGTTGTCTTGGAGCTCCCTTGCACCAGTCATCTCAAAGGTAAAATAAAGGCTTCAGACCACATAATTTTCAGTTTTAAAATGATAAAATCAAGAAAGATAGAGGCATACCAATTTTTCCGTATCTTTTGCTTTAACCAAACTTCCTCATCTAATGTGGCTCAGGAGTCTGACTGTCATAATCTGCATTGTGACCCTTTCACCGAGTGATCTTGTAAACTTGGGCAAGTCTTATCCCTCTGGGCCGTTCTTTTCCTCTCTGCAAAATGAGAAAAGCAGGCCAAAGCCTCTTCCAGGTCTGTTCTGAGGATCCACAGTGACAATGTGTATCAAACAATAAAAGTGTTTCCTGAGGCACTCAATTAGTGTGTCCAGGTCGTTTTATCTCTGCCCCCAATGTTAGAAAACGAAGGCGAGCTCTAGTTTTTGCAAGCAAAACCCATGTACGACTTGAGGGATCGCTGGTTCTTAATGGTTTCTCCACACACCGGGCGGGCTTTCTGTGATTCCAGAGCCCTCACATTACAGCATAAGACGTGTGTGCATGTTGCTACCAACTTCATGGTAGAGCTCTGTCACTGACACTCGGTGTTCTATCAATAGAACATTTCCACATTTTTCTCTGTGAACCATGATGCCCTTTAGATATCAGCCTTGGAAGCTGGAAAACAGGGTCCTTTTGATGGAATCATGGAACAATTCTAGGCCAAAGGAACATTCTATTGCCTGTTGGGTGTCTGTCTAGCTAAAAACCTATTTCCAAGTAGGTGGATTGAATTGTATTGCAAAAGGAGTGTACCTGTTGTTTTTCCTTTGAGCTCAGTGGAAAGAAATCTCCTCCCTCGCTACTGGAGAAAAATCACATAAACTCAAAAGAACAGCCAATTAAAGGTCAGAGATTCAAATGTTTGTCTGCTCTGGCTCCGAATAAATAGGTGGCTGTCAGGTAGGTGCAGCCATTCCTACTACAGCATTTTGTTGAAACTGGAGAGTAGGTTCCTCCATTTGAACTTGGTAACATTTAAATATCAAAAACTTTGTTTTCTAATGAGGAATATATTGAAGGGGGAGAAATAAATTATATGCTTGATGGCAACTGAGGGTTGGGAAAATTAGGGCCATTTCCCACGGTGTGAATATGGTGATTTCAGTTTGCAAGAGTAAATTAAACCTTTGGGAGGATTTGTCTTCCATTAGATTGAACAGCTAAACAGACAGAGAAGATGTTAATGTCATCACCAGAAAACTCCAAAGGTTACAAAGAAAAAGAAAACTTAGTTGTGTTCAAAGACTCCTGGTTTGGACCCACCTACCAAGAAATGCAAAACCCAACATTGCATGTTGAGGATCAAAATAAAAAAAATAGATCGTAATTCCATCGCTATACCATATGTTATTAATGTCTGTCAACACTGTTTAGCCAGCAACTGCTGACAGTTCTGTATTTGCTATCTAAATACATCATAAATAAATCAGTAATGAACCGCTTTGGTAAACCTTCCTCGTTGATTGGAAATACAGATGGAGTAAACAAACTCTCTAAAAGTATATACAACTGTTTAATGTCAAAGACAAAGTCACACTGTTATGTGACAAAACAGGAGGAAACGGATGAGCATGAGAGGAGGGAACATGCCAATCCAGAGTGACAAGGTGGTCAGGGGGCACAGATAGCACTCAGAATCCTCTGCGTGAACCGAGAGCTCCAGGATTAACTGGATATGGGACTTTAGGAAGTGAACTGACTTTTTCCCATGACCAGTAACGGGTAGAAGTTAAGATCATTTATTTAAATTTGCTACTGTTGAAAATCTGGAAGAAACAGGTCTGAGAAATGTTATGCCATTGGAAGCAGAGTGTGTGAGAGTCGCCTGGAGGGCTGGGGGCACAGCTCAGCAGTGAAAGTACTCACTGTTAACAAACCCTGGCTTCTGTTCCCCAGTACCACATGAGCTGGGCATGGTGGTGCATGCCTGCGATCCCAGCACTTAGGAGACTTAGGCAGGAAGATTTCTGTGACTTGGAGACCGTCCTGGGTTCCATAGTGAGTTCAGGACCAGCCAGAATGAGATCCTGTCTCAAAAAAAGCCTGAAATTTAACCAGAGCACACTGAGCCACATATTGTATGAATGAGATCAGTTTTTTGTCTGCTGGTTTTTAAAAAGGTGAGTAATTTGTCTTTCTGATGGCTTCAAATCAGACATCATAAAAGGAAGAGAGACAGCGTTGGGCCACGGTCGGACAGAGAGAGCTGGACTATGTTAATTGAATTGCATTCTCTTTCTCTTTCTAAGGTCTTGCCTGTAATTTAGGGTCCTTGCAAGTGAGAGGAGGAGCTAAGCTGGCAGTCATTAGGCCTTGCATCAGAGGGGCCATGCTGATGAAGAGCTTCACTAGGTGGCGTATTCTAATTCTGGAGAGCACGTTTTAGCAGCAGATTCCCTTGATGCCTCTGGGTTATTGTGTGGGTCAGAATTAAACCTGCAGAGATTTACAGTTATTCTACGGACACACAATGTCTAGCAAGGAGAATTCCTCTCGCTCACTGGGAGGGAAGAGGACACTTAAAGTCGACTATTAATCCCACAAGCTGAACAACTCTCTTCCTCATTGTCAGCGCCTTGAAGATTCTTTTGATCAGCGGCATAAGGCGATCCAGGAGCAAAAACAGAAGAGGTCTTATTGACGGAATTTAAGCAGCTGCAGCTGACTTCGCAACAAGAGGCCCGACACAAGTCCTTTCGGTAACGGGCTGCCGCAGAAGGCAAGAGGGGTCTCCTTGTTATGCCCGACCAGCAGGCCATCGGTGCTGCTCTCAGCACAAAAAAATAGAATACATCATTCCGAATGGGGACATTAATCTGCAGGCTTCCCGTTCCTAAGTCACCTGTAGTTAGGTCTGCAGACACTGTGTATACCGCATAAATCTGCTGGTGAGCAGGGGGTGTGCAGAAGGAGAGGGCTTCCTGTGAAATACTGGGCTGGCAACAGTTTACCTGCCTTCCAAGGCCATTAGGAGGATTCATAGCCCTGGGTCATTTAAAGTTTGAAAAGATCCTTGTGCTATTTCCAAGAAAGATAAAATAAGACGAGCCATTTTTGTCCGCTGAAAGAGAATGCGGCAGGAAGAGAGGGGGCCACGAAAGGTCATCATCTTGGTAAACTGAGGCGTATACATCCTTAGGGATTACTTAAAGCTGAGGTTTTGGAAAATCAAGGACAGGAACACTGTGCTTTCTAGCTTGAAAGCACTCAGGGCCTGTGCCCCTCCGATAACACATTAGAAAGAGGTCCTATTAAAAGCAGGGGGTAGGTCTGTCTGAATGACAATTTCTGGTGCTGCATAATTTTTCACTTGGTTTGCCTTTATATCTCTCAGTGACATAGTTGTTTTCGTCAGCTTACCTGGAGGTGAGCAAAACAGGGCTGCACATGATTCAGGAATAGAATCACTATCAACTGACTGCAGACCGAATAAGTAGATCCCAACCACATGTTTTAAATTAATGACCCTCGATTATTCACTGCAGCCTCCTGCTTGGGACAGAGGCCCCCATTCATTCCCTGGTGGTCACTTGGATTTTACCTCCATTCAAAGGCTTGAGGCGGGGCCATTGAGTGTGATGGTTGCCTGGAACCAGCCAAAGGAGAGATCCGGCTCTCCGGCAAGTCTTGCTAGAACTTCCAGTCTTCGAGCTCATCCCTTGCGACCACCTCCCACCTTCTTGAGTGCGACAGAGGGACAGAGGCTCCGGGGTGATAGAGACGTTAAAAAAAAAGGTGGATGGAGGAGAGAAGTATTAATTTACAAAGCCCAAAATAGCAGCTACTAATGGGCCTTTCCACCGATTCTGTGATCTTCACAAGGTCACAATCAGAACTTGCCTGTGATTGATTCTCAGGAAAAACTCAGCCCTTTGCATCCATAACAGACATTTCCAAGCAGAATAGAGCTGGTTCAGGAACTCATGCATCTCCCAAGTTCCACAAGGCAAGCGTCTCATTCTGCCTGGGACTGGCGGAGCAGGGCCTACACCTCACCCAGGCCTTGATAATTACTGAATTAGGTCGAACAATTAATGCCACTGGCTCCAGGAGTCCTCATCAATTCCTCCAGCTCCCTCAAAGGCCACCTGACAAAGGTTCCTTCTCAGAGAGCGACCCTGAAACACACCCCTAAAGGGTTAAAGGGAATGAGTGACAACCCTTCGGCATGATTTACAACGTGGAGCCCCGTAGTGAAACCAGGACTTGATGGATGATGCTGAAAGTCGGAGACTAACCATAAATCATGTCTTTGAATCACTGACAAAGATAAAGGAGAGAAAGAAAAAGCAGTGGCATTGACATTCACTCTCCCAATAATGTACATTGACTAGTTACAATGCGGAGCCTTAATTAAAAAAAGCCAACTCAAGGTATTCACCTCGGTGGGGAGATCCTACCTCTTGGGAGGCTGCTCTTTGAGACTACAGATCAGAATTTGAGCCTCTTTCAAGAAGGTCACTACTACTGGCAGAAGACGTTCACTGTGGACAACACCAGACTCCCAGCAAGGCCAAACAAATATACCACATCAACAAAACAAAACAATACAAAAACCAAAGAGGCCTGGGGTCTCCGATGCAGAAGCCTGTCATTGTGTTCTTCGTGGAAAGCCATTGTTGAAAACAATCAACATCAAGAGGGAATCAACTGAATGTCATTCAGAATATTATGGTTTTCATCAGAAACCACCAGATCAGGTAAATGACTCACTAGAGAGGTCAGAAGATACCAGTTAGTCAAGCTATGTGTCTCCTGTTTGGAAGCCAGAGCACTGAGTGGGAGGGAGAGAAGGTGCCTTCAGCTTGTCAGCTTTGTCTTTTAGCCAGGATCCAAGATGACACATTGATTCTCCTTCCCTAGGTTCAGAAGAGAGGGCAGATCTCGAGATGGGTGTTCTCTTAGCTCAAGCAGAGACTTGTTTTCCTGTGCCAGAGGTGGAAGCAATCTCAGATATGCCTCCTCAATTATTCTGTGAATATGTGCAGAGCGCCTGAAAGGCTGTTCTTATGCCTTGCGCATTGGAAAGAAAGGTCGGGTGCCTACATTAACTCATTCCATTAAACATACGTATTTAACGTCAGCTGTGGTCTCGGCATCTTGTTGGTTAGATTTGGAGAATATGGCGGTGAAAGAGACAGATCCATCCCTAGTCCACAATTAGGTTATAATGTTGCAGGGAGATGACATATGAAAGAGATAGCAAATGTGATAAAAGAGGGTATAATCAAGGGGCAAGGGAAGTGAGTAGAGAAATCATGACCCACCATCATGAGAGGCCCCAAGGATACATACTCTTGACCCAGCAGAACTGTGACTGGGGACGTGTCTAGAGCAGTGGTCAGCTCAGAAGGGAGCAGGACAAACATTTCTAAAGATGAGAAACATGTTCTCATTTTTCTCTAAATCTCTGGGAAGCCGGTACAAGACCTATTTCTGAGCCTGGGATTTGTAAAAAAAAAAAAAAAAAAAAAAAAAAAAAATCCTACTTTAAAAACCCTTTACCCCAAAGAGGAATGTTAAGATTTTTGTAGACAACGCAGGCAGGTCATTCCTATACTCTGGTTTGGAGCCTCTGCACAACCCCACGGAGACCTTGGCATGGCCTTGCTTCACAGCCACCTGCTGTCTCAGTGGCTCTGCCTACAGGCAAAGATTCTAGAAGATTCCTGCTGTGAACTCTGCACTCCCTTCACATGTTGGCTTCTTAGACCCTAAGAAGAGTGTTGTAGTCTAGCTCTGAGAGAAATTATACTTCTCAGCAGGATCCAGCCAACAAAATGGAAAAGTTGGAAAAATTGTCCAACTATGAAAATCAGAAGGAAGAAACTCAGCTGGTGGGGTGAAAGAGCTGGGCTTTCCTCTGATAGTGTGTCCCTTGGGACAAGTCATCAGGTACCCGGTTCCTCTTCCCCCTATATCAGGCATGTACCCAGAAGAGCTCCTCTGGCTAGCCCTATTCTATGGTCTGCCCTGCCTACTTTCTGGACAGCCAGTTAATTCATAGACAGATTGCTCTTGTTGTTGTGATCACCTGAAAAACCAGAAATCCTTTGTTTATTTCTCAGCTCCATCCACCCTCCAGGGACCGAACTCTGCGTCCTTCTTCCCTTATTCTACATTTGCCAAGCTTTTGCTGCGTGCCAGGTCCTGTGCTAGGAGCTGACAGCCGGAGGAGGAGGTCCCGGTGCCCTGGAAGCTCTCATCGTCATATTTGCAACCAGGGGAGAGCTTGAAGAACTCTGGTGCTTAAATCCTTCGTAAGGTTGCTCTGACACCTGAGTCTTCCTGATGTCTCCCTAGCGATTCCAGGAAAAGCAACCTCTGGACCTCACTGACTGTGTGCCTTGGGCTGGTCGATCATCTACTCTGAACCTCAGTTTCTCCATTCATAAAACTAGGCTCACCACAGGATCTCCTTGTAAGTGTTATTTTGGGTGTAAAGTGTTTTAAATGCTGGCTGTTACAAAATGATCACTGCCATTGTGAAAATGTGGCACACACGAGGATAGGTACAAAACTAAAAAATATCTGACTCTTCATTTTGGGTTTATTAGACTGGAACCAAAGCAACACAAAGCCAGAGAACCTAAGCTTCTTCCTCCAAAAAGAGAAGGGAAAGAAAAGTAATAAGGAAAAAGGGAAGACTCACTAATATTGAAATAATCATGTGTGTATGTGTGCCTGTTCATGTGTGTGTACTTCCCTCTAATGTATGGCATCTCTTTATGTCTACATCAAACTTCCTCACAATGCTTCATGTTCCGTCTTAATGTTTAGTCCTCGTTCGACCACGAATAACGGGACAGAAGGGAAGTAGAATTCAGAAATGAAGGCGCCCAGAACCTCCCTTTTATGTGCTTGTTTGTTAGCTAGTCATACTGGTGATCAACCCCAGGCTGTTCTACCCCTGAACTACATCCCTCGCCTGTTCTACTTTTTTTTTTTTTTGGTGGGGGGACAGGGTCTCATTGGTTGCTCTGGCTGGCCTTGAACTCGTGATCCACTTGCCTCAGGCTCCCAGCTCGCTGGGATTACAAGCATGCGCCACCACACCTGGCTTATCACAGACCACTCAAGGACACCAGTGAAAAAGAATAGAAATAAAAATTAACTGAGGGTGATGATGAAAGCTCCTAAAACCCCATATTCATTGCATAGTGCATAGTCATGAATTATACACGTAACTGATTAACTGCATGTATGATCTTACATATAGAACACATATGGAATAATAGCTTTTATGTGATTTTAAATTACATATATAAGTATATGGATGTGTGTGTGTTTGTGTATTATGTATAACCTATGTTGGCCAATAAGCCACGGGTATGAAGCAAGGAAATTTTAGTGAACTTCTTGCCAATGCACTTGACCTTCTGGGTTCTCCAAGCCACCAGGAAGGTTAACCATTTACTTTATTTGGCTTTCATTAACAGAAGACAATAGTGACATGGAACCATTCACGACTTAACTTAAAAACCGTCCCAAGTAATCAGTGCTGGCGAGGCTGTGGGGAGAAAGGAACCCTCCTGCACTGCTGGTGGGAATGTAAATTCATACAACCACTTTGGGAAGCAGTACGGAGATCTCTCAAAAGCCTGGAAATAAATATCCCCTTCGATCCAGCGACACCTCTCCTGGGAATATATCCAAAAGAGGCCAGAACAACACATAACAGAGATATATGGATACCCATGTTCATAGCAGCACAACTAACAATGGCTAAAATATGGAAGTCACCAAAATACCCATCAACAGACCAATAGATACACAAAATGTGGCATTTATACACAATGGAATACTATGCATCTATAAAGTCCAACAGCGTGGAGGCTTTTGCAGGCAAATGGAAGAAACTTGAGAGCATCATGCTTAGTGAAGTGAGTCAGAAGCAGAAGGTGAAACATCGAATGGTCTCTCTGATATGAGAGACCCGGATCACAACTCCTTTGGAACTTAAGACGAAAGACAAAGTGAAAGAGGGGAGTAGGGTGGGGGGCGAGGGAGGGAGGGGTGGGTAGGGGGAGAGCGAGAAAGCCCTTGTCACCTAGAGGTACAAAATGCTCAATCTCATTGTAAACCTTGAATTTCGCACGTATACATATCAATAAAATGTGGAAAAAAATGAAACTGTCCCAAGGACCAGGGCGACACCCGTGGACACACCCCCTCACAGTCCTCGGAGGCTCAGTAGGCATTCTGCCCTCATCAAGGTGGTGCCCGCTGTTCGTTTCCCGGATGCAGAAGAGTGAGGGTCTCTGGGCTGATCTCCGAAAGACTGGGCTTGGAATCGGCGTTGAGCTGCCTTGAAGCTTTTATGTTGGCTTTGAAGTTCACATACATTAAATCTGCACCATCTATCAATCTTACAGTTACATGTCACTTATGAAAACCTACTGAGTATTGTTTTCATCTTGCCTTACAACAAGCTGCGAAGCCTCATGAATACTGAGCAGGGCTGGAAATACAGCACATCTTTTATTTTTAAAGGTCTCGACAGTTCGGAATGGCAGGATTTCTTTGTTGGGAACGGCACCTCGGCACCCCGATCGGGGCTCTCTTCTCCATTTCCCATTCTGCCCAGGAGCAAGAGGCATGTCACCTTGAATCATTAGTGCGACCAGAGTGGTCCTGCTGCCTGGCTGCCATTTCCTGCTTTTGAACCCTGTTGGGGTACGTCATTAACAGAGGAGTGCGTGGTTCAAGTGGGGCATTATTATTCAGATACGAGCTCCCCACGAAACAAGGCTGAGCTGAGCAGCCTACCTACTTAGCTGCTTCACCAGCTTGCCTGGCCATCCTTATTTTGAAGAGAGAGAGAAAGAATGAAGCCCCTGTAGACAGACAGGCAGACAGGGACACACAGGGAAGACGGAGATGCGTTAAGAATCACCCGAGTGGTCTTGTGTGCGTGGACTCTGCTGTGCTTGGTTTTCCAGGTTTCCCTGACCAGTATTTATTCTACGTGTATTTCACAAGCAGCTGTCTCTTGGACCCCAAGGACACAAGACCTAAAAGGAGCGTGTGTTCCTGCCCAGGTGGAGCCGACTTTCTGAATGTGGTTGGTGACAAGGATTATGGCATCCACTGATCTAAACAAGTGTTTATGGTGTGCCATAATTTCAGACATTTTATAGATATCTGTTCTAAGCCTATGATCAATAACGATTTATTTAATTTTCATAACATCCCTATGAGGTACTCTTATGATTGTGGTTATTACTTGTGGTGAACTTAGGGCCTTACCACTAAGCTATACCCCCAGCCTCCTCTCTCTCTCTCTCTCTCTCTCTCTCTCTCTCTCTTTTAAATTTTGAGACAGGCTCTCACTTGCTTAAACTGGGCCACAAATTTTATTTATTTTTTTAAGACAGGGTCTCACTCTCTAGTCCAGGCAGATCCTGAACTCACTATATAGCCCAGGCTGGCCTGGCCTCGAACTCATGGCAATTCTCATGCATCAGCCTCCTGAGTGCTGAGATTACAGGCATGCCCCACCATGCCTGGCTTAAATGGTTCTGAAATTTGTAATCCTCCTGCCTCAGCCTCTCAGAGTGCTGGGATTGAAGGCCTGAATTAAAGGTACTACAGTAAAGTTTTTATGGAATATTTTCTTCAAAAAATGTTAAGTGAACAGAAGACTCCAGCAATGTGCAATATTGAGCCCACGTTTCCGTTTGGCCATAATTAGCTGGAGAGGAGCAGCATCTACCCTTGATTTTCTGTTTGTATTAGACGAGAACCTAAGAAATCTTGTAGACTTTCTTTCTGTCTTATAATAAGCACTGCTTACTCTGCAAACCCTCTCTCTATTGCTTAAACAAGTATGTTATTTTTTAATTTTGGAAGACACTGTTGGGTAAGGACGCTTCCCTGTCCTGGGGACATCAAAGTGGAGGGTAAGCCCCAGAAAGCAAGCTTTCTTGGCGCTGCCTTGTGTCTCTGGTCATATGTAGATTTTGCACTTAACATTGAAAACTTCATGAACTTTCTGAAAACAGACTGACTGGGAAATTCAGGTCAGGTACTGTTCCGTAAGATGCAGAGCTGGGGGAGAGTTGTGTGTCGCATCATGACTGTCATGACCCAAGCCTGGTTCTCCCTCCTCTTAAAGACAGCAGAGAGAAATGGCATCATGGCCAGCCTGTAAATCTGCATTAAAAGGGGAGCACATTGGGTCTGGCGAATTTTGAGAAGGGAACTGTAGGCACCAAAGTGCCTATTCTGATGGGTTACATGTTGCAATCATGACACACTTAATACCTTCAGGTTCAGAGACAGAATCTTCCCAGTCTGCTTCCTGTCACATTTGCAAGGGTTCTCCTGACCAAGGCCACCAGCCAGGCTTTCAAGAGTCGGTGGTCCTGGCGCGTGAGCCACACTCTCAGAGACTGGTCGCACACAGGGCTAGCCCCTTGCCACCAACTTTCCATTTCCCCGGCGACCTCCCATTCCTTTTCTCTCCAATCCCTTCTTCCCAGAAACGCTCTGTCTAAATAAAATGACTATTTAAGAGCACATATTCCCCCCCCCCCCCTTTCCCTTCAGCATTTCCTGTCCTCGCACCTTAAAAAAAAACAACACTGAGAACTTTTCAACTAAAAGCAACCCCTTGGAGCTCGACTGGCTTCAGATTTCCTAGGCCCTCTGCTAACATCCTGTCGGGTGCTAAAATCCTGCAGCTGTTCGGCTGGGACCACCCAGCTCGCCGCGAACCACATCTGACAGAACGATACTGCTGGCTTCCAGAACTCCTCGCACAGTTATTCTTGGATAAAAGGTACAGCCAAGAGCCAGCCAACTGCTCGCTGCTGCAGAAACAAAGCTGGTCGGGCCATTCATCAAGGCGCGCGACACCGCGTGCCTTAAGCCCAGACACCTCTCCCATTACAACTTTAAACGATAACACGATATTGTATCAGAAATGACAAATGGCGCCGGTGGGGGGCCAACCTATACACAATCGATACCTGCTCAGAAGGTATCATATCGACAGAGCCAACAGTTCTCATAATAGCGGCGTGTTCTTGGTGTCGGACCTAGAGGCCAACACAGCTTGCTAGGGCGAGACGTATTTTTGCCAGTGCTCCGTAGCCCCCAGATGTGTGGCGGTGAGTGTCAAATCATTATCACCATCCTGTATCTATGCTGCACTGGATTCTAAGAGGCATGGGACAGGGAAATTGATAGGTAGCTCCATCGGTAGCTTCAAATTCATTTTGGCTGGGGACGCACAAAGTCAGGGCCCCTAGACCACTAAGTACTCCATGAACAGGTGTAACTGGGGACGTGTCGCCCTAGGGCTTTCTGTTGATCTGGCCACGCAGGATTTTGTAAAACCTTAGAGTCGCGGCTCGCGCCCCACCCCCGAGAGGGGGCGGGGGCAGGCTTTCATGTTTAGGAGGCGGCTGTTATGGCAGTGATGGATGAGGCAAGATTGTTAACACCGGCTGCGCTGCCTCCCTCCCAGTGTTGTTGCATTTAGGTGATGCCAGAATGACTTGGAAGAGGGTGAAGGACTCCCTGAGAAGAAGGTGCAGAGAAGAAGGGTGTAGAAAGGGCCTGCAGGCAGGTGAAAAGGAACCTTCATTACCAATGAGGTGAGCTTGGCTTGGCACTCTGCGCCCACATTGCAAGGTGCTGAGGCTCCAACCTGGGACCACTCGGAGGTCATGAGGTGGATCTGTGCACTCTGGCTGTTTTCTCCTTTGAGCTGACTGCTTGGCCTCAAACCTTCCTACAGTTGCCTGCAGAGTCTTATCAAAGAAAGACACAGGCTTGCAGAGCTTTTGGCCTAGGGTTTTGGATTCAGTATGCTCGAAATTTGTATTATAGGAAATTCTGTAGGCAATGATTTTTTTTATTCCAGCCGGGGTTGAACATCAATGGCTCAAACCAATGCTGTGCTGGTAAATGTTTAATACCTAGATCTTAAGAATGTGCTAAATTGTAGCATTTTCAGATTTCCATGGTATAAGTATTCTGAAAGAGCCGATTGTAAGCAACCACTGATGAAACTGAGAAAGCATGTGTACTGCCGGCTCTAGGTGGTCAAAGTCAAAGCTGATCCTGGCGTGTGACTAGTTTAAATCAAAGGAAAATATGAATAAATGAATTAGAGTGTGGGATGGGGAGGAGCCAAATCAATGATGGTCTCCTACAGGAGACACCAAAAAGTATGACAAACCGTGCATGGTGATGACACACACCTAGAATCTCAGCACCCTGGGGTGCTGAGGTGGGAGGATTACAAGGATGGCCAACTTCTAGCCCAGTTTGGGAAACTTAACAACTTAAACAGATCCCATCTCAAAAATAAAATATAAAAAATGGCTGGGGACGTAGATCTGAGACCCTTGGGTTAGCCCCCAGAATGGGGGCTGGATTTGGCAGGGCGTGTGGCAACAGAGCTGAGGAAAGTCCTCTGTCACTAGGAAACCCAACCACATGCCACATCCCAAGATAGGGCTACTCGATGTCCCTGAATTCATGGCAGTGCTCAACTCGCCCACAGCCACATTGAGTTATGAGAGCTGTGATAAAGGAATAATGGTTTAGAGTTAATAAAATTATTGTACTCTGATGGTAGGTGGAGAAAAGCATCATTTGAAACCCCTTAATTAAATCACTGATTCAGGCAAGAGTTACTAATTAGTGTTGAAACCATTAAGTGAATGGTTGATGAGCAACTGGACATCCATTTAGTGAGAATGCAGAGCCATAAAGATTCCTTCCTTGTCTCCAGGAGGACAGCGTACCTACAATGTGGAGTGGCCGAGTTGCCCTCATCTCACATCAGAGGCAATTTTAGGCCTCGCCAGTTTAGAGTGAACAGATTATGTGTTTTCAGATATATTGCATTACAGCCTAGGTGTTTGTGTTCTGCTAAAACCAAGGAAACAAAAAGTCTAACTTGAACCCTTGAAATTTCTACAGAGGATGGAGGAACAAGTTAACTGACAGGGAGAAGCTCTTTCACAATTTCAAAAAAAGTCATCCTTCCGAACAACTGACTCAGTCTCCCTAGAAATTGGGATCCTAAAAAATAAAGGGAGGGGGGCAATCATGCTAAATTTATGGGGCAAAACACTTGTTCTGATTGGGGCTAGTCTGATTAATTCAGAAAAAAATAACATTTCTGGTACAGTGTAAAAATGTTGAATATGATCATTAGAAAGATAAAAGTTGTTGAAATGGAAAATGGCATTGGTAACTGAAAACAGCAGGAAGGATAATAGCGTAAGTACTAACATTTTGTTTAAAGATACGTATGCACAGAGAATGTTCTGGAAGCATGCATGCTAAGCTGTGATTGAGAATTAGAGGTTTTTGTTTTCTTATTTTTGCTTGACTCTGCTTTCTAATGTTTTACAATTCACACATTTTGTGCCTATTTTTTCTAAAATATTAATTTTAAAGGAGTAAAATGGCCAAAAACCCCCATTCACATCAAGATATTTGGACACTCAGACAAAGTAAGTTGAATCTCTGCATCGTGGATGCCTGGGCTATTCTGGTTTTGCTCACGTTGTGTTGCTAGAACCACAGTCTGGACTGTAGCACATGCTGGTGACCAGTAACTGTTGGCTGAATGGAAATCACAAAGCACTTCAAATTCTGTAAGGGACACGGGCCTTGAAGGTTGGGGTGCAGGGAAGCAAAGGGAGGTTGAGTAGAAAGATGATGTATCTGATGATACTCTGTTGTAGTCACATCACCATGTGAGCCAGAAATGGCAAAATAGAAGCCAGGGAAAACAATGTGAGATTCATTCAGGACAGGATTCAAGTGAGAAGGAACTGGCATTCCATGTCTTCTAGTAGTAAAGAGGGCAGTAATGTTGTTGGAAAGGACTTCCTCACAGAAACATTCTCCAGCACAACAAGGAGATTAGAGCCACTGGTACCACCCCTCCTCCCCGCAAAAGCATCCAGAGGGGTAAGTTAAATTACCAGAATGGCCTTACTGTCACACTTTAATTTCCCTCAAGTGGTTGACTTATCCTGACTGCTCTCGACGCAATACTTTCCTTGACTGAAAACATGAGGCGGTGACAGTGGCTTTGACTTCAGAAAATCAGGCTCTGAGTGGGATAGTCACTCGTCTGCCGAGGGGATTATTTGGTGTTGACAAAAAATTGCTGAGAGATTATGTGCATCAGCTCGCCCTGAGAGATGTCTGAGGAAGCTTGTATATGTGTGTGTGGTTGTGGTTGTGTGGGAGCAATCTATTTATACATACCTAAGAGTCTTGAAACCTGCCAAGTAGAACCATCTACAATTTGAAGAAAGCTTGTCTGCAACCCCCTCAAACTCTCTGGCCACGCCTTCCTCTGGGAACCCATCTGCTGGCTTTTAACTCCTCAGTGTATGGTTTATGGTCAGTATTGCAGGCACAGGCCAGTATGAACCTGACTCAAGAATAACACCTTCAGGGATGGGGGCACAGCTCAGAGGTTAGAGCACTTGCCTAGAAAGCCCAAAGCCTTGGGCTTGATTTTTCCAGTACCATATAAGCTGTGAGTGGTGGCACACACCCGTAATCCAATCCCAATATTTGGGAGGCAGAGGCAGGAGGATTACCTTGAGTGTCAGGCCAGTCGGGTCTATATAGAGTGAGATCTTTCCTCAAAGAAAAAAGAGCAAGGAAGAAACAAAAAGAATACCACCTTCCTTCTGAGATGCAGAGGACATGACCACAGCATGGAAATTCTTGCATTCCAGACCCCTCTGTTTTTTCCATCAATTTTGACTTCAAAGAGGGCTCTTGTGCATCAGAGGACCTGGATGTTCACAAGGGTCACAGAAATCTCCTACCATAATAGCCTTGGAACCTTTTCACATCACCATGGAGTGGAAATTGGGGCATCGGGAAACTTCACTACATTTCAGTAAGTAATAGTTTGTGTCTAAACTTTGGGTACTGACACATCGAATATACTGAGGCTCTATTTTGCTGGTGAAAGGGAGAAGAAAAATGCAGAAGTAAAGGAAGAGGTGCTTACATTGAACCCATCTGGGGACAAGGAGTGACAGGAACCCCCCTGGCAGCGCATTCTTTTTCATTCTGACACACATTTATTAAAGGGAAAAAGGGAGCCTGAGAGGAACCAAATATTACAGATTCTGATTCATCATCAGCAATTATTAAATTAACAACTGTGGTTGATGTACTTAATTTAATCTCATTAGATATTTAATTATTCACAACTATTTGCTTACTGTCCATTTAGGCTACAAGTCTCATGAGGGAAGCCCTGTCCCTTGGCATCCTCTGCATGGGTCAGAGTTCTTTGGACATTTTAATTGAATTAGTGAGTGAGTGAATGAAGCTTCTAAAACTCTTTGGGTAATAAATATTGAAGGGAGAGAAGAAAGAAGGAAGGGAGGGAGGAGGGAAGGGCAGAAGGAAGGAAGGAAGGAGCGCATGGTAGGTGCCCACGAGGCAGTATGGACTGATGCGTAAGTCCTAGAGTGTCGAGAGCAACGTGCAGGAACTGGGGGTTTATGGGTTGTGGCTGTCGCATCTTCACTTGCTTCATTCATTTAGATGTGCTCGTTTTCCCCAACCATGTTACATTGTATTCAATCTTCCCCAGTGACATTGGCCATCTGAACACAGCAGTTAAGGTCTATGAAAGTCTATTCTCCCCCACTATTGGTCCTTGGTGTGTCAAAGGTCCTTTCTGCATTTTCTTGTTCTGCCTTTCTTGTTCTAGCCAATGTATTTGCTTTTGAGAGAGCCCCTGAGCATCTGTGTACGATCTGGGAGAAAGAGAATCCATTCTGACTTTCTCCCAGACTTCTGCTTACTGAGAAAGTGCATCCACTATGGCCACTGTGCAGCAATTCTTGGAACCTCAGTGAAAAGCACAACTCGACCTCCACCCTGGGGCATCTATTGATTTTTTTTTGGGGGGGGACAAAAAAAGTAAATATTAATATGAACAAATTATTTCAGAGAGCGAGCTTTGAAAAAAAAATAAAGGACACAAAGTGTGGAGAGGAAATTCTCCAGCCAGGGTGGCCAGCGAAGATAATAAAAGAGTTAGAGCAATAGTCACAACACAAGGAGGTCGCAACGAGCTTGTGAGTAGAAGGAAGTGAGAGGAGCTAGGCATGCTGGGTGAGGAGGGGCTGGGAAATATGGTCAGAGAGGCAGTTGGGGGCCAAGTCCTGCAGGTGGGAGCTGAGGGTTAGCCAGGGAGGACGGGCAGCCTTTGGAGGGTTTGAGTAGCAGAGGTTGCGGTCTGACTTAAGTTCTATGAGGTGGTAGCTGCGGTTCCCAGAAGCCACCTGTTTAACCCAGCAAGACAACTCCTTGCTCCTAGGCAATGTGTTTGAGTTGGGTGTTAGAAGAAAGTTGGTGCGGTGACCTCCCCACATGAGGTTTCTCCCTTGTGGCTTTATTTGTCCTAAGCAGGCAAAACTGAACCAAAATGGAGAACAGATGCCCTGGTGTGATCCCTGCAGAAAGCTAATAGTTTATCCCATACTTAATTAATTTGTAAAACTGAAATGGAACTCAACTTGGCTGACAGCGACCAAGGCTTTGAAATTTCTCAGTAGTTTCTTTCACTTTATGGTTGTTTGCTTGGAGTGCTCAGCTTCAGACAAAGCCAACCACCCCTCTAGGGAAAATGCCATCATTCTTAGAATTAGAACAAAGTGTGAATAAAGTAATAAATTCTCCCATACACAAAGATGTAATGAAAGATGGATTTTGGTAGTAGTGCTCTTTCTGCCGATGTGCTAATGAGACACAGTGCACAGTTCTACAAAGAGCCTCAAAAGAAGACCCAACACCTTCCCTGTCTCTTTCCTTCTCTACTTTTATTACGGTGTCTCTGAAGCCAGAGAAGTAATTAATAGGAAAAGGACTCCACGCCACCTGAACTTTCCAAAATGGCTGTGACTTCCCGTAAGTGACAGTTAGTGCATCTCTATGCTGCGTCTGGTGAAGTGTGTATTTTTCTCTCAGAAGGTGCCTCTATTACGGCTAGTCTGCACATCATGTGATATTGCAGTTGCTAGGGTAACTCCAATTTTTTTTTAGAGAACAACAGAGTAAATAAGCATGTAAATCGACATTCGTGCTATGTAAATTCTAGCGAATCTGTCGTTGTTACCTTGACAATGACAAAAAAAAAAAAGGCTGGCGTTTGTCTGTGCTGGCCCCTCGTGTGCTCTTCGGTTTAAACTTAAATTGCATAAGTTACACATGTGTATGTGCAGCAGGCCCCATAGGTCACATGGAGCAGCAGTGTTCGGGGGGGCGTGTTTAACAGGAAAGGAAGCCTGGGTGATTGTGATGAGTCCTGTAAGCATCGGGAAGGAGGTGTTGACAGATGAGAGGCAAGAACTTCCTAGGCCGGAAGTGGTCGGGGTCTATTCAGCCATCATGATGAAGGCCCACTCGGGAGGTACCCGAGCTTCCCTGGTGGCTGGACACCTTGTCAGTACCTCCGTGGTTGTCTACCTGATGTCTCAACCAAGACGTGCCTCGCTTCCTTGGCACCCTTGTGCTTCTGACCTCCGGAGGACTGCTTTGTGTGAGGCAACAATTTTGAATGCAGCATGAGTAATTGTGTAAGATTGGATGGACATTTCTAAATATTTTCCATGTATATAATTCCTCCAACCACTTCACATTTTATAATCGAGGTTGGCAGTGGAGGTCAGGATTGGATGTGCCTTGAGCCAACTTGGAAGAATTTCTCAGAAGAATGGAGGAGGCGATGAGGCTGCCAGTGGAGGTTCCCTTTGAGTAAAGACACACTTTTGTAATAAAAAGCATCAGCATTTCCATCAATCAAGGCTGGGATCAAAAAATGCATTAAAAGGGAAAAATGGAAGATAAACCCAGCAGAACACAATCTGTCCAAGCGAAAAGGTTTTGAGTTCATTTCCCTTAAAAAAAATCCTACTGAAGCAGAGCTCACGTCTTTGTGATCGGATACTCTCATCCCCTGTGCAGAGCGCCTATGAAAACTTGTGATCTTAAAATATTAGTTCAAAGAAACCACGCGATGAGACTTCTAGCAAGAGAGAATCTGCAAGGGGTCTACTGTACAGATATGAATTTAAGGCAAGTTTTGCACCTATCTTTTAGCACCTGGGTGCTGACTGTGAAGGAGTGTCAAAATATTCCAATGAAAAATTAACTGCTGTTTTGCTCTGTCTTCACTTGAAGGGCGACTCATGAACCAGTAACAACGATTTCCTGGACGGGACAGCATACGATTGCATTCCCTTCCATCTGAAGCTACCTTGCTTTCATTTTTCACTGGGATTGGGAGGCGACGGCCACTGGTGTGTGCACTCAACATGCAGCCTTTCCACATCACCCTCCCTGGCGAGCGAAGCTTTCATTGAAGGTAGGGTTTGCTTTACATTGGATGGAGTTGTACAACCGAGGAAACTACAACCAAAAGGGGTCAGGGCTAAAAGAAACAAAGACCATGAATGAAGGATGGTGATGTCTTAAGTGATGAGCTCTAGGCTGCCTTCTGCATCTCGGAGTGGCAGGCAGGGGAATCCACAGCTAATTCAAGATCCATCGGTTGCCTTCCTATCAGAGTTCTCTGCAAGTGAAAGTCTGAGCTCTGGGAGGGTGTGCGTGTCACGACAGAAGTTAGCGTGGCATCGCTGTCTGCTTCATCCCAGACGTGATGGGGCCCTTCTACAAGGGGAACAGCAGGGTGGCACAGAAATGGAAGGTAACAGAGGTTAATTTATGGAAATTATCCGGGTCACGTAACCAGGAGGACACATCACGCGGAGTTGTGAGAGAAGTGCAGTCTGTAGAATCTGACTTTAAACAGGTCGTGAGACAATGACAACTTATCGGAAGTCAGGCGACTTTGGGAACAAAACTAACATCGCCGGAGTGCTTACTGGAGGCCAGGCACTGTGCAAAAATGCGGAACAGTGGGAGAGGCGCTGTGATCCCCATAATGTCAGTTCCAGTGTGAAATCCCCCAGGGAGAACAGCAGCGCTGCTTCTACACTGGGCACTCTGGGGATGGCGCGTAGGGGCCATGTTGTGCAAGGGCCTGTGTGTGGTTTTCATTTCTTTAGAAATCAAAAGAAAAATGAAAAACTTTGAGATAGAAATTGTTTATATATGGAATATTAATTTGTCTTCATATTCATGTAATCATAAAACACAATATTTATTTTTAAAAAATAAATAATGGTCCTCACAGTAAAAGATACCATACAAAGCTCCTGAAGAAATCAGAATGCCTAATTCCTGAGGGGCAGAACTGGAATTAAACATCAAGTCTGAAGCTTTGCTTCTCAAATTGTGGTCCAGAGACCAGCAGTGTCAGCGCCACCAGACACCCCTTAGAGACCTAGAATCTCAGGGAACACCAGACTTGTTGACCTGGGGTTCCTGCATTTTAATGAGATGCCCAGGTGATTAATTTGTAAGCTGAAATCTGAGCCGCCTGGACTAAGTCCTCAGTCAGTTGTCTATGCTAACTCTTGTTCTTCTTTGAAGCTACCACAGAGTCAAGCTGTGCTGGGGACCCTAAGCCACCCTGGTTGGGAACAGAGCTTTTCCTCGTATGTGGTTCAGGTACCCTCTTTCCCTCTGTCAGGAAGCCAGGCTACAGAAGTGCATAAAGGAATACACTTCTAAATAAAGTCTAATTTTTTAGATAACAATGTTAATTAAGTCACGAATATTCTGTTACCCTTGACTTACGCCCTGTGAGATAATTAGGGAGTTTTGTACCGGTTGTGGTCGCCTCTATAGTAATCAACGTTGTATATGAAAGATCCCTGGCTTGGAAAGGAGTCCTCGGTTAGGTCTCGCTTGAATTTTCATTATAACAGTGCTTCCTAGCAACTCCCAATTAAGAGGGCTTTAGAGATCTGCCCACTGGCTCCCTGCACTGGGGAGCAAGGTGGGCCAAGCCTAGCAGCCGCTTTCTTCCCTGCGATCCAGGGGCTGTCCCTCCGACACCTGCTGGCTAGAAGCATCCTGTGACTTGTAAAGGTGAGGGCAAGAAACTTGGTCAGTCTAGCGTGTGTTTTTTGAGGTCTTTTAGGGAGAGGGGAGACAGGGAAAGAAAGGTGAAGAGTGTCTAGGATGAAAACTGGGAATAGAGACGGAGAGAGGAAAACTGGAAGATGCCTTTATTACCCAAGGACTGGAACTGAAAGAGGGCAGGTCACTCACTTCAAGCCGGATACCCAGTGAATGGAAGAGCTAGGGGAGAGTTGAACTCTGTCTAGTGACAACTGTCTGGTCAAAAGGCATTGTGTGCGTGTGTGTGTGTGCGTGCGTGTGTGCGTGTGTGTGTTTGTCCTTTGCAGCCTTATCATTATCTGGAATTATCTTGTTTATTTATTTTTTATTTTTCTGTGTGTCTTCTTTGCTAGAAGATAAAGCCCTGTTCTTTCCACTGCAGTCCCCTCTTGCCCAGGCAAGTACCTGGACCGACATAAGCATAGCCTCATTTAGCCGAGTGTGTGCATTAGCAGAGTGAGCAGGCAAGGCCTATGGGACACCCTGTAACCAAGGTCAGGCCCTGTAATCAGTTAGGAAAACATGAACCTGAACTTAGGACTGTGTTATTCCGACATACACTGTGGGTCCACAGCCACATTCACCTCGGACCCCTGCCTCGGCCTCTTGTTGGTGCAGCAGGGATGAGAAGGAAGTCTGACCTTCCCCGAGGGTGGGGGTGGGGCTTTGTGAGAACCAGACAAGATAACGGACCTGGGTACCCTTGGAAAGCAACGCCACACTTCTTCTAAGAAATCCACTGAGAGTGGCCCAGGGATGGCATCTTCCTCAAGGCCCTGGTTGACTTGTGACTCCTGGGCATCGCATCCAAGCTACTGAGGGCCAAGGCAGAAGAAGAAGAAGTTCCATGCCGCCCTCCCACAGCATCCCAGAATGCTCTGCGAGGTACTCTTATCGCATCTCTAATGGTTAGGAAAGGGATGCGTGAGAGAAAAGACATTTGTAAAATTAATAAAAAGACAACATGTGAATAAAAGTTTTCCACATAGACTCCTAAACATGGATGCCGTGCAGCTGCCTAAGAATCTTTCTCCTTGTTTTTATTCTAGTATGGCTTGATTTTCTCCTCTGCCTGCCTTCCTTCCTGCCCCTTGGTTTCTTCTCAGGTCCCCATTTGAGTCTATGGTTTCTCTGATTTATCTAAAATCGTCTCTGAGCAGGTCCCTCCTTGGAATGGGGCATGCCACATTCCATCTCAGGTTTCCCTGGTGCCGAGTGGCACCTGAGGGAGCCTGGGCCCAAGGATGTCCCAGAGGCGTGGCGTGCATGGTGCTATTCTCCGACTACAAGATTGACAACAGAGCTTCATAACATTCTGCTGGACAGGGTCACCACCCTCACTGTACAAGAAGAAGTGGGGGTGCTGGGACCTGTGGCAGGTGGCAACTAGGAGTAGGCCAGGAAAATGGCTTCAGCAACCCCTCCCATGGACCCATACCAACATACTAGGTGCTTAACTCATACCGAAATGCTTTATTATTGTTGGTGAATTTACCAGGCTGCCTAGCAGGTGGATATGACATCATTGATTTGGCCAGTTCTCTAGTGATGCACATTCAGGTGACTTTACTCTATTAAAGCAGTCCCTTTCAGTTACTCCTGTTGTCAACTTGCCTGTGAGGAGGCTGCTCAGAACGGCCATTGCGACCACAGTTCAGGTAAGTGGGTGTTGGACAAGCCCAGGGCCCACTGCTCTTTCAGTATTGGCTCGCTGAATCTTCACAGGACCCTCACAGGACTGGTGCTGTCACCATCCCATTGTACAGAAGAGGAAACTGAGACTTACAAGGATACAGGCTACATCATCAAAGTCTTCTAATCATCAAAGGACTCACGCTCGTGGAGTTGAACAGCCCAGCCTGACTCTCAGGGTTCCTCTCCACCTGCTTTGTGGACTCCAGTTGGGCTCCTTCCGTGAGGTCCACCATGCTTACAGACATGGAATGACAGACTAAGTCCAGACTCAGATCCCCTAATCCTGGCTTTTCCTGTTTCTGGATGTGAAGAATTAGCAAGTTATGGGAATGCCTCAAGCCTCAGTTTCCCCTCTTTTGATGGAAATGGGATTGTTGTGAGGATTTAACAATCTAATCTGGCCCAGAGGCACAGAGTTAATTTTACAAGTGACTCAATCTGAGGTCCCAGACCAAAGACTTCATAGATACTTATGGAGCACGCTCCGTCCCCTCTTTTATTTCTGCCCCGTTTATACCCCCAGAACAGCCTGTGTTTAGTGGATGCTGGCTAAAAAGTGTCAGGATTTTCTTAGACATACCAAATGGCTTAAATTTAGCAAAATAAAACAAAGCAAAGCCTAACCAAAAACAATCCCGGAGTTCAAACTACACCAGTATTTTTAAAATAAAGAGCTAAAGAAAGAGCTGGCCAATCAGAAAGGAAGGCAGCTTGAGGAACAACACTGAAAAAGCTTTAATTAATTAATTGATCATATGTGGCTTACACATGAAATGAGTTGGAAAAGAAACCCCACTCAATTTCTGTCCTGGTCCACTTGAGACTTACACTTTTAACTCAGTAAAACTAGCCACAACTGACATGGCCGAGCACCTAAAGCGGAGAGATGTTTCTTTATAATTCTTCATTTCTGAAATAACTCTTATTTTAGACAAAGGGTGACGTTAAAATGACAGACTTCAGTAGATAAACTGAGATATGTATAAAGCATCTTTTCTGTTCTAGAAAGTTACAATGATTTTTAAGGCTTCACATCTTTGTGACTCTTTTTTTTGGTTCTTTATTTATTCATACAAGGCAAGATGACTTATTAATCTAACTATAAATTTCTTCCTTAGGTTGCAATTTTCATCTGGGGGAAAGCCCTTTTCATATTAATGATCTGTATCATTTGTAGCAGCAATACCTCCCTTCCTTTGTTTAAGAAAAAAAGCAATAATAATGATAGTAATAAAAAAGTACAGACTTTTCCTTCATAGAAAAGTCAATCAGAAAAACAAATGAGGAAGACAGATATTTTGATATCATATTTTGCTTGAGAAAAATCAACAATATTATTTTTATTATATACAGGCAACATATAGCTCATACATACGGCTCCAAATCAATTAATTTAAAGTAATAATTTGTACAAACACCCTCACAAAAATTTTAAAGGGTATTAAACACCCTGTTTTATAAACATAACACTTAATTTAGGGAAAAAAAAACATTTAGAAGGTAATGCATTTAGGATAAGTGCACAACACATGAAAGTAATAAATGAAATTTTCCCAGTTTAGAAAATGAATGTAATTAATTAACATTTAAATTACATTTTTAATTGCAATCATGCCCTCCCAGGGGACTCATAAGGGACCATAATTGCAATTAAAAGCATGTGGATTAGATAATAAAACAATGCACACTGTCTGAAATGTGCGATTTAAAATGGAAAACAGACATTGTTATCGGCACATCTAACTTAATTGTAGCCATAAAGCAAATGTGCTGTACAAAATAAAATTCACATACGGGAACATTTAATTCTGGAGTCTCTTAAAGGGGACACGCTTGAGAGCACATTTTATGACAGGTTCTGCTGGAAACAGCCCTTTAAGGCTTTCGGATCGAGGGCTGGTGCCTTAATGTTTTTGCATTAATAAAAGCCAAGCTGAATGTTCCTATTAAAACACACAGATACATTTAAGTAAGAGATGAAACCCAACGTCTGAATTTAAGCTGCGGCGCGTAATCCCATTAGGTGGACAGTCTGTAAGGCCGTGCCATTTTGAAGCTGTGCTTTCTCCCCCTTCTCCCCCCCCCCCTTTTTTTTCTGTCTTTCCCTTCTCCTGAGAGGAGCAACATGAAAACTACAGGAAATTGCGCCTAGAGAAAGACAAGCTAGAGGCAGCGGGCAGCGCGTGCGGGAGCCGAGCCAGGACGCCACCCCAACACACGGACATCCCTCCCTTAGCCCTGCGAAAGCCGAATGGCTTCTCTTTGGTTGCAGAAAGGCTCCTATTTTAGGACTGTTAAGCTCACCATTAGAAGCCGTTTTGCAAAACCACAGTAGCATTGCTCGAGGAGGACACCTGGCTGTGTCTAGAGACCTTTTCTGATAGACTCAACTCAGGCGCTGGGTGCCCCAGTACCCAGTGAGTAGAAGCCGAGGGTGCTCTCAGCATCCTACAAGGTCCAGACCGGCCTTCGCCACCACTTGGTCACCCTGATTGAAAGGGAGGCTGGCCTGATAATGTCAAGATTAAGAAATCCTTGTTCATTTACAGAGAGGAGAGATGCCAAACTTCTAGCAAAGACGGTTGAATTTGCAGATACACCTGATAGGAAATATAAACTATATCTACCCCAAGAGGGGATGGTCAAGCCCTTTCAGAGTCACATGACAGTAGATCTAGGCGACAGAATTCTGCTTTTGAGACTAAATGTCAATTTCATTTGCTTATGTATGAGGAAGAGCGACTCTGTTTGAAATACAAATGTTAGCTTGGAATCGGAAGCAGGTAACTCTAGACATGCAGTGTAATAGGAGGGCAAAGGTCTAGACTTTGGGGCTAGATAAGATCTCCATTCAAAACTTGCCTCTGGATTATGTGCGGAACTCTGCTCAAGTGTTTCCCTAAAGCCTCCAATTCCATATCCATTCCTCTACTAGGAGTTAGAATGTTCCTGCCATTCACTCTGGTATAAAAATCAGAAACCAGTATCCTTGTACACATAAATATAGGCACTCAATGTATATATACATTCACTATGTGTATATGTGTATTTATATATGCATATACATGCACTGTTCAGATGTACTATAAACGTGTACTATATATAAATAGAGGATATTAGTTGTGTAAATACCTTTATGAGTATTGTATGTAATCTATGGATATATAATATATACGTATATTACTTCTATATAATATATAGAAACACATATGTGGAAAATTTATTAAGTGGTACATAAGTTCCTGTGAAAAAGAAAACTATTCTCCAGGCTTTGAGTTCTTAACACAGAAAAGAACCGATATAAGCTATTTTCTGTTTAAAAAGAAGAGGGGCAGTTCAGCTAACCCCTTTGATATGTTTACATCTAAATACACGCCCAAGTCACCATGTGTGATGCACCTGCACACCAGTTTCTGGAGAGCCTCGTATATGTTGGGGACACACTAACCTTAGGGATCCAGGGGGGAAAAAAGTTGGAAGAAAGGGGCTTCAGGTAGATGACGGAGTATTGGCACTTGGCCCTGAGATGATGGAAATTCGTTGATGGGTTGGGATGTAGGATGAACATCGACAGATTTGCGTCTCTTAAGAGATGACCGTGCCGTGTGGAGTGTTGGTCGAAGGAACATGGTAGCTCAGAGGTAGGGTCCTCGGCAATGACGCCTAGAAGACAATGGCTGCTGTAACCAGGCTTGGAGGGCTTGTCACATTGGAAGAAGAGCTGAAACTAGCTGACCGCGATGTATTTTTTTGTTGTTATTTTTAGAAAATTCCAGAAATGTGAGGTTTAATGACTTGTCACTTTGGAGGGTTGCGAACAGAAAGACGAAAGACCACTTAGATCTGAGCCTGATGACGGCTGGGTGCCTGTCTGTCTACTTCCCTGGGGCAAGTAAATGTCACCAACTCTCCAAGCAGCATCTCCGGGTGGATCTCTTCTTAAGAACTTCCAATGCTTAAGCATGTTCTTGGAAGATGCGCTACAGTACATATTGCTCATTGGTAACCAAACTGTTCAAAGCAACAAGCACCTGGCATTTGGCCACCATTAAGTAAGCTGGCCACATAACACCTAGGATGACGACAAAGGGCCTCTATGTGTTGGTAAAATCCTATTTTTTTGCTCTCTTCCTACAGGAAGACTGTATGTCACAGTTTGTGACCCATCATTATAGGCAGAAGGGATATGACTCACTTCCTGTTGTCTATACTAGGCATGTCCTACTTAAGGATTTTTGCCTTCATTTTTCTTTAATTCTAAAAACTTTTAACATCAAATTACTTATAAACATTAATTGTATTTTATTTGTGGCCCAAGACATTTCCCCTTCACTCAAACCTCCTTCCACTCTCCAAAAAAAAAAAACCCCAAAACAAACAAACAAACAAAACCCCAAAAAAACCAAAACAAAAAGTGAGAGCCAACTGTCCAGCAGGCCACAGGTTGGACGCACTCAGTCTATACCATCTTCAGTGATTCTTAGCCACATGTTCCAGATGATATTGTCACCCAGAAGGAAAGTCACCTCTGATTTGCCACTTGGAAAAGATCACACTGAAGTCTGTATGATTGAAAAATAGATGTGTACTGTTTAGGACCCCTGAAATTTTTGAAGTTTGTTAGGGCAGCTTGCATTGGTTATCCTAAGTAAAACAGGGAGACAGAAAACAAGCTATCTTCTGGGATATGCCCTGGAATCCACATGCACATTCAATCATATTTCCTATTGCTCACCATAAGTTTTCTAAGGTAGACTTTGAGTAGCCAGACACTATTTTTAGCTACAAGATTGGCATGTTTGACTGCATTTTAACGTTTTTGACATTAAACCAAGAATGCATTCTGTTGTTATATACTAGACTCTTTGGAAAAGCCATTGGAAGGAAGGGGGATGGTGGTTGGCTCCCGGAAGAGTTTCGGCGATGTCTAGAGACATTGTTATCTGTCACCACTCAGGGCTGGGGCACTATTGCCATCTAATGGGTGTACCCTACGGTGCAGAGGATGTTTCTCCACTAATGAATGTGATGATCAAAAAAGAGTCCATAATGCCCAGACTGAGAAAACCTGGACTAACCAAATTCAGAGGATGCTTGATGTCAGAGACTAATGCTTGCTTGCTGGCTGGACATAGTCACACACCTGTGATGTTCAAAGTGACAGTGGCCAGACAGCACTAACAGCAGAATGGATCCAGCTGCCTGTGTGTGCCTGTCAAGGTGACGGCTGCCACTCCTTGTCAGCTTGTGTAGTCAACTTGTCAGGAACACCCCAGGGAGCTTCTGTCTGTCACAGGATGTGGAGAGGTACCCTGAAAAGTTCGTCATTCACATGCACTTGACTTCTTTTTCTTCATCTCAAGGTTGGTGTCACTGTCAGTAGACCTGAGAAAAGTCACACTGGGATCTGTGATAGCATTCCACCCTCCTACGTACCCTTTCAGGGTGTAACCAGTGAGAACAGGTATTGCAAAGCCACTATGCTGTGCCTCCTCACCTGTGTGGCCTCCCTAGCATACCAGTGTGTGCTCACCACATGCAGACTGCAGGGATGAAGACACAAACTGCCCCCCAGGTGACCTGGTCTGAGGAACTCCAAAGGGTGCTTAGTAACCAAACATGTTACTACCTCCCTACATCATGACCCAAGGTCTGATCTCAGAGCCTCAAGAGTTGTCTACTCTAGGGATACAGTGACCTCTAGGATCAGATACACACTGGTTTGGAGGCTCGTTTCTCTGCTGTCTCCTTGGGATTTTAGGCAAATGTTTAATGAAATATGTCCACGCCAGTTTCTTTACCTAAACAGTGAAAGTCAGGTACATCACACAGAGCTGATGTGAAGATCAGAAGAGAAAATATGTGTGAGGTGCTCAATTTAGCCTCTTGCTATGCTAGGTATGAAAGAGATAGTTATTAGTCCCATCAACATTCTCCTCTGTGTAGATTGTGCTTAGACAGAATGCCCAGCACCTACAGATTAAAGGAGGAGAGATCTAACTCGGCTCATGGTTTCAGGGGATTCAGTCCATAGTCAGCTCACTCTAATGTAGGAGCATCCTGGTGTGAGGGTGGAGTAGAGAAAGCCACTCAGTAGAAGGTGAAAGCAAAGCTGGGCAACCGTGCTAGAGAGGAAGGAGCCAGGGGCCATATACCATAGCGCCCAAGGACACATCCCCTGTGACCCACCCACGTACACTCCAAAGTGTGCTTTTCTAGTCACCTTGGGTTGCCCTTATGCCAATCAGATTGACAACCAAGCTTAACTGTCACAGAAAAAGTAGACCATACATTACGTAGACTCTGCTTTTTTCTTTACCCTTTGGGCTCCTGCCAACATCTTTCTTCTTCAGAAAAAATAAAGCCAACTCATCCTCACCCCAGGACTTTGCTCTTGCTATTGTCTTCATTTGAAATGCTTTTCCTCCAGACTTTCTGAGTGGCAGACCCCTTCCCAGTGTTTCCATCTCAGCCTACATGCCACTGTCCTCGGTTGTTTCTTAGTCGCTCCCTGCTTTTATTATTAGTCCTTCACTATTACACAGTGAGTTTATTTTCTTTGTTGATACTCATGGGCAAGTAGCATTATCTTATTCACATACTTTTGTTTTGATGTGCCATCTTTATCCCCCCTTCTAATATAGGCTGTGCAGGGGATCCATCTTCTTCAGGGGATGCAGGCACTCCACTTAGAGTGCTTTACACTGAGTTAGTTTTCAATTAACATTTGTTGAATACAACAAACTCAAATTAACTTGATGAAAGTGATACGTTGTAGAAATCTTCTCAATAACAAAACTGGGAACAGGGCCACTGACATAGACATTAAATTGCTAGTACCATCCACGAAAGGCAGAGGCTTCTGGGTTTTTATTTTAAACCACCCTGGGGACATTCTTCCCTTGTATCGTGTCTGCGCAATCATCGTGGGCACACGGGACCACTGAAATGTGTCACTGTCTGAGGCTGGAGTGCCCACCTTGAGCCTTGGTTTCTGGCCAGATGAGTACAGACGACAGGATCGCTGGCTGGCCAATCAGAAAGGAGGTTGGAGTCCAGGTGCTCGAGAGAGTTTGCAGAGTGGGACACGCCTCTGTGTAAGGGCCTGTGGGCAGCTGAGGATGTCTCCGAAGGCCGCCTGATCTCATTTCCAATTGCACCATCAGGTGACTCCATTCTGCTACTACTTCACTTGCCCTGTGAAATGGATCTGGGATACAAACTATGCCTTAACTAGGCAGCTTCCACTCTTGCTGATCTCATTAGTTGCCCAATTGGGTAAGACAAGGTTTTAATTGAATACCAGAAGCTTTATTTTTCTGCCTCAGGCAAATAGTTAACCACATTAGTATGCCACTGACACATGAGATGTTGGTCAGCAGTGAGAAGAACAGAGCCACTTCTGGAGAGAATGGAGGGCCCTGCCATTCCCCAGCTTCACGGGCCCAGCATTTGTAGTTACCTGATGGAGAAACATTCCAACTACCACCATGACAACATGATAGGGATAAATAATGCCTGGGGTAGCTTCATGGCACAATGGAGGACAGTGGGTCAGGACAAGGCCTGGAGACCTACAGGCAGTTCAAATATGGGCTACAGAATTTATGATTTCCTCAGTTTCTTCATTTTCCAGACATTAAAAAAAATGAATAGCACCTTCCTCTAAGGATTGTTGAAAAATTGACTGAGAATGAAGTTGAAGAGCCCAAGCTGAACAGACTCCAGGGCAGGCTTCAAACTTACTCTAAAAGTTACTGGATCTAAGCCTCAGCTTCCTGTGATCATAAAACAATTGTAAAAGAATGCCCAGGGCCAGGATAGCCTTGGGATACTTGGTTACCTAGTTATAGCAATTCAGAAAGGGTTAACACAAAAATCTGGCATTCCTGGGCCTGGGACAAAGTCAGAAAATAATAGATAGTTGCCCAGTTACAACTAACCAATCACTCGACTCCCCTTTAGATCCTACCCAGGCCATTAAGACACCACACTCGGTTGGTCACATCCAAAAGGCTCCGAAAAGGTCATGATTGGGTCATAACAAAAGTTATGGCCACTCTGCCTCGTCAGCATCACCATCATAAAAACTGTGTACTTCTATGTAAATAATGACATACCTGTGTCACATCTCCTAAGACCACCCATGCCCCTATCTCATAAAAACCCTGTTCAGCCTTTGTTCTGGGCTCTCTGCACAGATCCACTGTGTTGGTGATGTCTGAGAGTCCGTGCTTAAGCTTGAATGAAGCCTCCTTATTCTTGCATGCATGACTGGTTCTCTGGTTATTTGGGGCTCCCCGAAATCTGGGCGTAACAGAAATGTGACAGGGAAAGATGTGGGCCCAAAGTGTGACCCTTACCAGATACGCTGGATGTTAGCTGTTGCTTTGATCCACCCATCCATCCATGCATTCATTTATTCATCCACTCGTTCATCCGCCCATCATTCCACTCATTTATCCACCCACCCATCCATCCTCCTATCCGTCCACCCATCCACCCTCACCTGCCCCTGAAACGAGCGTTGCGCTTGAGAGGTCACTAGGCAGAGGTGTTAAAGAGGAGACGTCTGGATGAGATAGCAGGGCTACTTACATGCCCATCACCAAGGACCTCTACATCCCAAACACCAATGACGTCAGGTCTCTCTAAGCTCCTTGTCCCGTGGCAGGCAACATGAGTGGAATGTATGGAGGTGTGGAGATGTGGAGGCCCCCGTGGTGACGGCGCTAACATGACTTAAATGTCAGCCCCGCAGAAAATCTTATTCAAAGGCATTAGGAAGGGATGAGGGGGTAATATGTGGTAGGTGATAACGTCAGTGTTTCAAGCTCAGACTTGGTCTAATCGAAAGCTGGTCTTCCCCTTCAATCCTTCAGTACTGTGCAGTCTGATACGGTAGTAACTAACTCCATCTCACTGTTTCCAATGAAAAGAAAGCACGATCAAATCAAATAAAGCTTTAAGTTTCTCAGTTGCGCTGGCCACATTTCACATGTACAATGGCCACAGGTGGAGAGTGGCTACTGTACTAGACAAGGCAGATAAAGAGCCTCGTCACCATCATAAAAGGTCCCCCACCGGGGAGGAGGGAGGAGGGGCCGCATTGCTACACAGCACTGTGTCATGTAACGTCTAGTTGCTCATCTCAGTTTTACTTCTTACGTATATTTTCCTTAAAGAATATAAGATAATTGTGTGAATGATTTCTGCCTTTTTAGTATCTTTAAAATAGGAAACACTCTGCATATCAGATTATCAACAATCAGGGGCCGGGAGCACAGCTCGGTGGTTATAATGCTTGCCGAACAAGCACAAGGTCCTGGGTTCAATTCCCCAGCACAATATAAGCCAGGTGTAGTGGTGCACACCTACTCTTCCAGCAATTGGGAGGCTGAGGCAGGAGGATTGCCGTGTGTTTGAGGCCAGCCAGGGCTGCATGTGAGTTCAGGACCAGCCTGGACTGCACAGTGTTTCAAAATAAATTACAAACAATCAAAAAAAGAGAGAAAATTGGTAAAGTGGATATTGTGTGCATTTCTGGAAGTAGTGTATTGATTTATCCTCCCTACTGGGGAATAATTTTGCAATAAGAAACTAGGGAAAGCAAATATGCTCACCCTTTGATCCAGTATACAAACTGGATCCTAACGCTAACGTAAATTCCCTAGGTATTTTAAAATAGCAGTTAAAAAGGAAAGAAGCTCTACATAAGAAGATGTTCTCCACACTGGTGTTTATAACAGTAGCCAAATGAAACAAAATGAGTGTCCTGTAACAGAGGAGTGATTAACTATAAACATACACTTGTCCTTGATGATACGATACAAACGTGGTTATTACAATAGAGTGCAACCACTGACTGCAATAATTAAAATGTATTTAAATGAGATAATAATCGGAATATAAAAGTTCACTTGTTTTCAGTGCTGTGTAGCATATTAACCTGAAATTCAGCCACGAAGAATAGCAGATACTTATCATGTCACAGCTTCTGTGGGTCAGGGACCTGGGAAAGACGTGGCTGAGAGAGTCTGGCTGAGGCTCTTCCAAGGCTCCAGGGCAGCCACTGGCTGGATCTCCAGTCTTCTCAAGACTCAAGGCAGCTGAAGAGTCCACGTCTAAGCCCACTCCCATGGCGTTTGACTGGTGGTTTAGTGTGGAATGGTGTCCCAACCTCTCTGCGTATGACATAGCTGTTTACAATGTGGAAAGCGGCTTCCCCTGAATGAGAAAGGGTGTGTGCTTGTGCAAGATGGAGCCCGCCATCTTGTCATGTATTGGAAACGTGGTGCACCTGCCAGATGCTTTTTACTGGGGTGTGCCAGCGAGTCCATCCACTCTGAAGGGGAGAAGGTCACATGGTATGGGACCCTCAGAGGTAGGGGTCATGGTAGTCACCTCAAAGGCTGCTTGTTGCAAACTTCCCACGGACAATAGAATCACACCACTTGAAACAAGAAATAGATTGAGTTCAAAATGTAGAAAAGGGAGGGAGGGAGGTACAAGAGGGGGTGGGTCTTCTTTCTAATGGTAGGACAATGGGCTAATGGCCATACTCTGTTCACTGTTCAACAGTTATGAGCTTTTAACAAGTGTGATGATGGATGCCCTCAGAAAGTGCTATCAAATTGAAAAAAAGTTGAAAATGAAGAGGTGCTATAGTCATTGCTGTTGAAGGACATTTTAATGCTACTTCCCCCTCTGAAATTAGCTTGTTTATTTCTTTATTTTGAGACAGAGTCTTGTTCTATAGTCCAGGATGGTCCTGAACCCAGTATGTAGCTCAGGCTGGGCTGAAACTCAAGGTAGTCTTCCTGCCTCAGCCTCCTTAGTGCTGGGATTACCAGAGTTTGCCTCTATGTCTGGCTACCTTTTATGTGGTGCTATGGAACTGACCAGACTAGGCAAGTGTTCTAATCTTGAGCTATTCCCTCAGCTGCGGAAATCAACTTTCTTATTTTCCAATTTTGTGTGTGTGTGTGTGTGTGTGTGTGTGTGTGTGTGTGTGTGTGTGTGCGTGTTTGGAGGGGGTGGAATCAGACAGTGGTCCCTGTGGTTCATAATGAGAATGTGCTGGATGTATCATGAGTCCTGGCCTACGAATGTGTGCACACCCTAATCCGTCTCCAGCCCTGTCCCTCTCTGCCCACGCTTTCTCCTCTGAATTCCCAGAGAACCCTGTTTTCTCGTGTGTAGAAGGGTGAGGAAGGAAGATGGATGGTCCTGTGGTGGAGGGTAACTCGTGCTTAGCGCTTGACGTAATTTTTTGATGACTGAAACCCGATCCCACTGACTGAGCCCCCAGAGGCTGATCTCATCTTTTGACCATCAGAGAAGCTGAAGTCCAGTTACCAGGAAAGATAAAAGAAAACAAAGAGCCAGTGAGTGGGTCGTGTCTCAGCGTAGAAAGGAACCAGCTTGTCTTTGATCTTGTAGCCAAAGAACATTCCTAATTCTCACAAATGAGGTGGATGAGCCCAAAACGTTCCTGCAGCTGGTCCTCCCCCAGACGCTGCAGAATGCCTCTGAGCTGGGGTTTGGGTAATTTTGCAGAGAAAGGTGCAAATTTAGCATTTTTTCCTTCAGCTATGGTTTCGAGGCAAACCTCACTTATTTACAAAATTGAGCAGAAAAGAATAAGACAATTAACTAAACTCTCTTGGATGCATTACAAAAATAAGTAAAATAAACAACAGCAACACAAATTTGTGTTTGCGGAGCCTGGGCCCTGAGCCAGGCCTCTGTCCTCTGCCTCCGCCACATATCCACAGAGGGTCTCTCTGTGAGGCACTTTCCTGCCCTAGATCTCAGTAGGTTCATCTGACAAGGGATCATCGTACCTACTTGTAGGTGACCACTGAGAACACAGGACCCAATGTGAACAGGAAATGCTGGATGGGGAGTGACTGCTTATTAATACGTGTGACCTTTCTTTACTATAACTCAAATAATGTAATTTATAGTATTTCTATCATCCACAGAGAGTAAAGCCAAGACTTCTCACCACGTGCTCCAAAGACCTACTTGGTCTGTCTTATGATCACTCCACTCCTGCTCGCCATTTCCCGTGTTCCTGTCTTGCTCAGGCCTCAGGGACTATGCACTTGTTATCTCTCTGTCTGGAGCGTTCTTTCTTCAGACACTTCTTTGGCCAGGATTTGTGTCCATATTGAGCTTTCAAGTAAAATATTCCCTTTCAGAAAGCCTACCATAACTTTTGTTTGTTTGTTTGTTTGTTTGTTTTCTCCTGGAAATAACCAGAGTTGATTTTTGCAGCTTGTGATCAGCTGTGTCTAATGGAAGCAAGTGGTGATTTCCATGGGGGAAAATTGCCACTTTGCTCAAGTCTGTCTGTCTTTCTTTTTTCTTTCTTTCTTTCTTTTCCTTTCTTTCTTTCTTTCTTTCTTTCTTTCTTTCTTTCTTTCTCCTTCCTTCCTTCCTTCCTCCCTCCTTCCCTCCCTCTCTTCCTTGCCTCCCTCCCTCCCTCCCTCCCTCCCTCCTTCCTTCCTTCCTTCCTTCCTTCCTTCCTTCCTTCCTTTCCTCCTTCCTTCCTTCCTTCCCTTCTCAATCACCCACCCAGGAGCATTTGCTAGCCTCTCATGGCTTTGTTTTGGATCCTACCCTTGACATGCTTTAGATCAGTGGGCAGTTTCACCTGGCTTATTAGAATCATTCAAAATAAACAGAGTGAGAACAGGGAGTGCATGGAGAAAGAGGTGAAAGCTTCCAGGTGTGTAGCTAGTACCAGGTTAGTCTGAGAAAGCAAGCTGAAGGTAAGTGTCTTCCTGCTGTACTTCTGCAGGGCTACCTGGCTCTAGCAATACTGTGGATGCCTGAATTTGAGAACAGAGATGATTACGGAATGCAGAGCAGAGAGGCTTTGCATGATCAATGATTAGATGCAGCACAGAGTAAGGGCTTTGATGCTGACCCTTGACCCTGTGAAGATGGGAGTTCATATTCTAAGAAAGTGCTGCCCTCTTTAAACCCAGTCAATATTGCTCGATTTTCTTAGGGCAGAGAATACTCTTTAATCTTGGCTTCCAATCCTAGCACATTCAGAAACTTCCCCCTCGACAGCCTGCTCGTCACCTATTCCTCCTCTTGGCCGCTCTTCAGATGCACAGCATCTTGTTTTGGGTTTCCAGGGCCTACCAAGCTCTCTCATACCACCAGGCCCTTGCATGTGCCAGTCCCTCCTTCTGAGCTGCGGGACTTCCATCTCCTCTTCACCAGCTCACCCTTCATCCACTGTCTCCAACTGCCCCAACTAGTACAATGTTACGGTCATTGAACCAATGATGGCCCCTGGCCCAGGGTGTGAGCTCTGCTTTAGCAAGAAATGTGTTGGGTTTCACTCAGCCATGGATATGCTATTGCTATAATAGGTACTGGCTTAGTTTGGTATAGATATTCAACAAATATTTTTGTAATGAGTCTATAAATTTACTTTCAATATGAACTGAAAGAGAAAAACCACAAGAATTTCTATCTTGAGCAATAAACAATTGATTCAAATACTTTCCTTCTTATGAAACTCTTGACTTTCATTTTTTATTTGAAATTGAACAAGGATCACTGCTGTAGGCCTTTATTTTCTACGTATCACTTATTTTCTACAGATGTGTCATGTGCCATCACACCCAGCTTATGTGGTGCTTAAGAATAGAACCCATGGTCCCGCGCTTGCCAGGCAAGAGCTCTTAACTCCCGAGTTACACCTCCAGCCTAACTTTTTGCTTATTTTATTGTGTTTTATTTTATTTTATTGAGATAGGGTCTTGCTTTATAGCCCAGGCTGGTCCTGAACTCACCACGTAGACCAGGCTTGCCTTGGACTCACGGCAATCCTCCTGCCTCAGCTTCCTGAGAAGCTGGGATTACAGGCATGCACCACCATGGCCCGCTTATGCGGTACTGAGGAATTGAATCCAGGGCTTTGAGCTTGCTAGGCAAGTGCTTTAACCATTCCTCTAGCCCCAGCTTAACTCTCGACTTTTTAAACAAGTTATTCAAGAAGTACTTATTCCAGAAAAAAGATTTTACCACCTGCACGTCATACAGGAAGCCAATTACTAGGATATATAAGGTACTGAAGAAGAACAAACCCCTCAAAATTAAAGGCCAAATTAAAAAATGGCAATTGAAATGAATAGACAATTCTCAGATCAAGTAGTACAAACAGCCAGCAAACACATGAAACAATGTTCAACAGCCTTAGCCATCAGAGAAATGCAAATCAAAATATCCTAAGATACCATCTTCCCCCAGTGAGAACGGCACATACCAAGAACTCGAACAGCAACAGTTGCGGCAAGACTGTGGGGAAAAGGGACCACTTTTGCCTTGCTGGTGGGACCATAAACTAGTGTAACTATTATAGAATGCAGTATAGAGATTCCTCAGAAAGCTGAAAATAAAGATTTCATTCAACCCAGTGATATTTCTTTTGGGTACCTTTCCAAAAGAGTTAAAAGCAACATATAATAGGGATACATGTACACGCATGTTTATAGCAACACAATTAACAATAGCTAAATGACTGAAGATGCTGAGATATTCATCAACAGAATAAAGGATACAAAAATGTGGTATATGCACACAATGGAGTAGTACTCTTCCATTAAGGTAGATAGATTTGAAGCATTTGTAGGTAAGTGAATGCAACTTGAGACCACATGCTTTGTGAAGTGAGTCAGACTCAGGAGGGTAAACATCGCATGGTTTCTCTGTTATGAGAAATACAGGCAATTTGTAGACTACAGTGGGTGAGATATTGGGAATCAGGGGGAAGGAGGGAGGGGAAAAGAGAAGCCAAAAAGAGAGAGAAAAAAGGCCCGTAACGTTGTGGTATATACATGAACAAAATTCTCAAGGTTAATGTAATCATTGTTTATCACTTACATATATTTATGCCAATAAGATGGAATAAAAGAAGTATTTATTCATTTTTAATTGACTTTTTTGTTGCTGTCATGGAAAAGAAAAAAAATTTTTTGACACAAGGTCACATTCTATAGTCCAGGCTAATCCTGAACTGAGTGTACAGCCCAGGCTGGCCTAGAACTCATGGCAATCGTCCTGCTTCAGCCTCCTGAGTGCTGAGATTATAGACATGTGCTACCACTTCCACCTAGCATGGTGCTGGGGCTGGAACCTGGGGCCTCTTGCTTCCTCGGCAAGTGCTCTAATCACTAAGCGATGCCCCAGCCCCAGACAGGAAAGATATTATACGCCGCTCATGAACCGTAGCTCACTTACCTTGATGTACTTTATTTTTCTACCTAGAACAGGATCAGTGAACTTTTCTTTTTCCCAGAAGGACCAGACAATAAACCTGTCGAGCCCCACGGGGCCGCCTGGTGTCTGCAGTACACCCTCAACTCTTCCACCGCAGTGCAAATGTCAATACAGACAAAACACAAACAACTGAGCATGGACGCATACCAATAAAACTTTATTTCGAAGTTGGTGTTGGATGGACTTGACCTCTGGGCTGTATTTTGCTGACCTCCTGCATACTCAATAGCAGAGGGGTCAAACTCTAGGCCGTACGGGGCATTCCATATGGGACAGTGTGTGGTAAGGCCCCTGGATCCTCCCACAGCTGTGGCCCATTGTCATCCTCTCAGATTCAGGTTACTGACAAATAAAATGAGGTCAAGGGCACGTGAGAGCATCGGGGGAGAAGCTGTCAACCGAGGAAACGCAGAGGCACAAGCCGTGCTCCGGATGCTTGGCGTGTATTCTAGTTGTTCTTGGCTAGCCTCATTTTCCCTTCACAATTGTGCTACATCGTTTCCTTCAAAACCTGAGCACAGACAGGAAACAGAGGCAGTCACCAGAAAGAACAATTTGGATTTTTAAAGGACTGCTGTTTTGCTCTTACGTGGACCATGGACAGTGGGGGCAAAGGCCAGTGTCAGGAGAGCAACTGTTTCTGGAACTCTAAGAGAGCATACCCCAAAGCTGGGGTGCAGGCCTGTAACCCCAGCACCCTGGGAGACTGAGGTAGGAAGACTGCCAGTTTGGCTCAGCCTGAGCAACTGAGATCTTATTTCAAACTAAAAAAGAAATTTAAAAATTTTTAACAAGGGCTAGAGATATAGTCCAGTGTGAAGGTCATGAGTTCTATCTCCAGTACCAAAAAAACAAAACTAAACTAAACTAAACAAAATCCCCAGAAACAAAACCAGGAATGCAGCTCGGGTGGCCTCGAGCAGGTGGCAGAGGGCTACAGCTGGTTCCCCTGTGGCGGGAAGTTACTTAAGGGCCAGGACCTTGTCCCAGAGGAAGTGTCCTTGGCCCAACACACTGATGGACACAGAGCAGGTGCTTAGAGGATGGAAAGAGAGCAAAAGCCGGACCTGTCCTTCTGAGGCCTGAGAACATCCTGATGACAGGCGTTTGGTGCTCACGACGTGCTGTCAGGGTCCTGTTCTCTTACCTGTTGGCCAAAACTAAAAATTCCTTCACAACCCAAGCATTTCTTCTAGCCTGCCCCTCTGCTGGCCAGCACTCACTCCCACACGGCCCACCGGAAGCTCCCAGCCCGGACCCCGCTGCCCTGCTGCGTCTGCTCTCTCCTTCCCCAGAGTCCATTGCCAGCACCAGGTCAGCCTCTGCATGCACAAGTCAAACAATGCTATGCGCCTGCCCCATGTTTTTTTAACAGAATCATAACGTTTAGAATGAGGCCTAAACTTCTTATCAAGCCCCAAAGATTCTGCACAGTCCCACCTCTGGTGACCTCATGAGCTCTGCTACAGCCCATCAGCCTCCTTGCTGCACCTGAGATAGACACCCGAAGCCTGCTGTGACGCCAGGGCCTTAGCTCTTGCTGGTTCCTTGTCCTGGGATGTCCTTTCCTCAGTGAGCTACGCAACTAACTCTACCACTTCCTTCAGACCTCTGTTCCAACATCACCTCCTCAAATGAGATCTTTGCTGACCATCCCATCTGAAGCAGCTGCAATTTATAACCACTCACTTAGTTTCCAGCTTCTCTTTGTGTCACAGATGCCCAGCACTCTCAGTTAGTGGCAGTGGCTGTCCTTCCGCCTCATGAAAACAGGAACCATTGCTATGCATTGCTATTATAGCTCAGATGTCTAGTGGGCACGGTGGAGGTGTTTAATATATGTTTGTTGAGTGAATAAATGTATCTATTCATCTCTTTCCCCTCTAAAAGAAGTACATTAAAATTATTATAGATAGTTATTAACTTATTTTAACTTAGTATTAAGATAGAATAGATATGTTGACTCAAATTATTACACGAAATACGGTTTCCCTTGGTATAAACCAATCAACATTTACCTGGTCCTTCCTACATCTTCTGTACAATAAAATTTTCATAGCGAAAATAATTTCTTTAAAAATACTGATGGGAACAAATCTACAGAAAGTTCTAGAGAACTGCAAAAGAAAGTGAGTCTTTTCAACCCCAGTGGAGATGTAGATAAAAGGTGGAATCCCTCAAAGCATGGAGTGTTCAATACCCACATGGATGCAAGATCAAGAAAATGTGAGTATAACTTGGGAAACTTGCTTCTTTGCTGATAGAAGGTGGGAAGCTTCCTGCTGTACTGAAAACTGAATAACCTGGCAGTAATGCAGGGAGTTCTGGGTAATCCGAGGGCATCAACAACAGAATCCCTCGTTCTTCTCTTAGGCTGATTGGAGCCAGAAGGCGGCTCTTACTCTCAGAAGCAGTGAAGATCATCAGATCATTTCAATAGCTGTTGTTTCCCTGATCTACAGAAATACTACTTTTCACATGTTTGGCCATTCTCTGAGCATAACTCATTGGGGAAATGTAGTAGGAATAAAAAGAAAAAAGAAGAAAACAGAAATCAAGAAAAAAGTTCTTGTTCTTTCATCCTGAAACAGAGGCCAAATGCCAGTGATCGTTTTCTTTCCAGACTATGCAAAATTTCGTCATCTCTTTGAATCCTGGAAGTTTACACTTCCTTGTGAAACCTGAATTTGGAACCCAGTGTTTTCTTGCTGGGCAACTCAGGTAAAAATCAGAACTTTGTTCCACTTTGATTTAATTTTGGTGCACGGTGACAGCTGTGTATTTAGATTCATCCTTCTGCATGTGAATGTCCAGTTTTCCCAGCACCATTTGCTGAAGAGCCTGTCCTTTTTCCAGTGTTTGCTTTTGACTCCTTTATCAAAGACCAAGCTGAAACACTGAACCTCCTGGTGGACAAATTAGGCAAATATCTAAAAGACATAGGGGTAGGCAAAGACTTTCTTAACAAGACACCAAAAGCAAAAGAAATAGACCCCAGAAATAATAGATGGGATTATGTCAAATTAAAAAGTTTGTGCATTGCAAAGGAAATTATTAACAGTGTAAAAAGAAAACTGACAGGATGGGAAAAACATTCACCACCATTGCCTCAGATAGAAGGCTTGTCTTAATTACCTTTTGTTCCTGTGACTCCATACCCGACATCCACAAATTTAAGGGAGGAAAGATTATTTTAGCTCACAGTTTCAGAAGGTCACAGTCCATCCATGCAGCCGGCAGCAGTGGAAGTACATGGCAGAGGCAGTGGTGGAGGCAGCTTCTCACCACACCACAAACAGGAAGCCAAGTTGAGACTAGTTGAGACTAGTCCTAGTCCAAAGAAGGCAGGAAGCAGTTTATATATCCTTCCAGTTCTCCTCCCAGTGATCAGCCCCTCCTGGATCCAGATGTGGAAGGTGTGGTAAACCCCCACTACACACCGTTAATCCAGTTTACAAGCCTGTAGTCCACCCCTCCAGACTAGGCCCCAATCTCCCAACAGCACATTGTTCCATAGACAATCTGTCACATTTAGATACATTCCACATCCAAACCCGAATAAGGCTCATAAAGGAAAATATAGAGGGAACTGAAGCAGAGGAAGTCCCTCAAAATCAAACATCCAATTGAAAAATGGGCAAAGGAAATGAATAGGCAGTTCTCAGATGAAGAAGTGTAAATGGCCAATAAATACATAAAAATATGTTCAACATCCTTAGCCATAAGAGAAACGCAAATCAAAACATCACTAAGAAAGCATCTAACTCCAGAGAGATTGGCATATATCAAGAACACAAACAGCAATCAGTACTGTCGAGGCTGTGGGGAAAAAGGAGCCCTCCTGCACTGCTGGTGAAAATGTAAACTGGTACAACCACTATGGAAAGCAGTATGGAAGTCTTTCAAAAGACTGGAAATAAATGTCCCTTGGCTCTGGATATTTCATACTATATGGTTCAAGGGATATAAAAGGTGCACAGAAAGCATTGACTGTGGAATACGTGATTGAAATGCAAAAAGAAGATACATAGTTGCTATGGTTTGGATCTGAAGTGTCCCCCAAAAGCCTCAGGTATTTAGGGATAGTGGGATAACTGTGGAACTGTGTGTTATTGCAGACTTGGGCCTAGCTGGAAGGGGCAGCTGCTTGGGGCTTGAACGTGAGGTATTGTGTCAATTTATTGAGGATGGGGTTGCCCAGGGCAAAGCTTTCAGGTGTGTGTTGTTGACTTGTGGGCCAAGAATTGAAGGAGGGTACTCACCCTGAGTGTAGGGGGGGCCCAATGACTGGCTTGAGCTAAATCAAAGTCAGGAAAAAGAAACACTGTCAGAGCTTCTTCCTGGGAAAGCTCTGGCCTTGCGTGACTTGCCAGATACCAACTTGCTCCTTCTTCCCTTGGTTTCTGTCTGCCATGCCGTGAGCAGCTCTTCAGCCTCTGCCACGTGCCTTCACTGTTGCCGGCTGCCCCATGAATGGACCATGTGAGCCCTGAAACTCTGACCTAAGTAAATCTTTCCTCCCTTAAATTGCAGATGCTAGGTATTCTGTCACAGCAATGAAAAAGAAACAGAAAATAGTTTTTGGGTGGAGACTGAAATGCAGGTACTTTCATGGGCTGAGTTGGTGAGATGGCCCTGGATTGTAATCTTTCCAAGCAGACATCATTGTTTTGTGTATATAAATGTAAGAAGATTCTTTACTTCCATAGAGACTATGTTTTCTTTCTTTTTGCTTCAAATACTTTGTTCTCCTTTAAGTTAGTTTCTGTTTCCATGACAGTGATGGGGTGGAAAGAAACATCGTAAAATATGGAGTAGAAGCAGAATAAGAATGATTAATGATGCAGGGGTTCAACCAACAGAGACGGTAGGGAATGGTGAGGACTGTGGCAGGTGGAACGGCTGTCACGTTCTGGGCCAGAGCCTTGTGTTTCCATGAGAAACAGATCAGGAGTCATGTAGTCATGTACTGAATTGTTTAGGACCATTTCTAAGACCTCCTAATATCTAATTTAATTAAATAAAGATTCAAAAAAATACTGGAAAACCATCCGAGAGTGATATCATTTTGTAGATTATAAGCTTGTGACACGGACACAAGTCTTGCGGGTTACAAGTTTGTAACACAGTCAAGTTTGTGACACAGCCTGCAATCGGATGCCACTTCACTAACCAGACAAATCATCATTTCTCCATTGACTTGTGTTCAACCTCTACGGCTAACTCCTCCCAGGAAATGAGATGTGCAGCATTCCCACAAAGGAGGACCTTTAAACCCTTTGCAAGTTTTCCTGGGTCTTTGTCAAAGTGATAAACAAATGAAGTTATTTTCCAAATGACGGTTCCCGGAGGTGGGAGGATTGTGTTTGCACTTAGTCTGGCCTCAGTCTCCAGTGCTTTGACCCAGGTGTCTTCTACTGGTTCCTTACGTCAATTCTGTGTCCTCCTCCTGACCTACGTCCTGCAGGGCTGAACTAGATAGATACAGCCCTTCCACAAGGTCCAATGTCTCGTGGCTTCCCTCTTGGGTTTGTCCAAGTGCTCCTGCCTCAGTCTCCAAGAGTGCTGGAATCAATCACAGGTGTGTGCCACCAGGCCTAGTTTCCACCAGTATCTTTCGGCCAGGCTGCCATAAATGTCACATTCCCTAACCAAAGTTTCTCTCTGTCACTTGTCTCAGATCACTGGAGTGTCTTGCTGGGAACACTATGAACACCACTCCCACCTCTTAACATCCTTTTATTAAATTCTTCCCTATCTCCTCATGCAGTTTGTTTGGTGTTTCCTGCCTGGTCACCCAACTGCTACAATCCAACCGCATACCACTGATTATCAAGAGGAGACTCCTGGAGTGGAATAGCAAGGACCCATTTCCAAAGCAGAATCACAGATGAGCTCACCGAGCAGTCGGCACAGAAGCACTCTGCAAATATTGGCCAGGAAAAGAGATTAACCTTTATTTAGTCAGTGACAAAATAAAGAGATTGATAGTGCTCCAATACCTATCTCAGGAGAGACACTTAGGAAGTCTAACACGTATTAACTACTTTTGTTTTCAACTTGCACCTAGATGACATCTTTGTTATACAGAAGGCAATATTCAGAGATCACAATGTCCAGGTGGAGGGATGGGGTGGCGAACAAATGCCAGTAATGATAACAACAGTGTAAGCAAAGGGTAATTGTTAGATGTGAATGGTTTGGGAAGGAATCTCTGTGGTGTGTATTTCACAGATACTGTGAAATTTGCTTACAACCAGTTTTAAGTGGCTGTGTTCCTGTACTCAGCCTGAGGGTAAAATATCTGACAGTAAGGAACACTCAGTGTGATGTACATGCCATACTTGATGTGATTTAATCTCCTTTCGTGTTCAAAGAAAGAAGTGGCCAGTGAGGGATGGAGTATTCCAGGAAAATGTATTAATTAATTAACTTTGTGGGAGCGCTCAGAAGTTGCTATTTGCATCAGGAGGCTCCACTTCCTGTCTGGATCCGGGCCTTATGGCTTACTTGTTCGATGGAAGGCGGTACAAGTGGGGCTGGATCACAAGAACCTTGGCCTTCCTGCATGGCGGCGTCTGCGGCCTTGAATTCCACGCTGAAAGTCTTAGTGTTGCTACTTGCTTTTAAAGGAGGTCCTTTTCTTAAAACCATCTTACCTTCTACTCCTCCCTCCCTTCCTTCTCTCCTTCCTTGACTCATTCTTTTTGGATTGAATTCAGCTCTGTGTAATAATAGATCAAGAACTTTTACATCGGGTCCCTGTTAAGTAGTTAACTTTCTTTTTTTCGTCCTGGGCTCCCTACATAGCCCAGGCTAGCCGCAGATGCATGACAATCCTCCTGCCACAGTCTCCTGAGTGCTGGGATCACAGATGTGCACCACCACACCCAGTGTATGTGTTGCTGGGGAATCAAACCCAGGGCCTTGAGCTTGCCAGGCAAGTGTCTCAATCATTGAGCTATTCCTCTAGCCCAGTGCCTAATTTCTTAAATCAGTGTGTCTACATTTGCAATCCAGAAGTGCTCAACTCATCTGATCTCCTCAGCATGTCTACCCTTCCCCCTCCCAATCAGAGATGAAGACCTCAGACTTCACAATCTAGCATGAAACATGCATCCTTGCTTGACCAAAATGCACAGCCTTGGGCAAATTACTTGACCTCTCTGTTCAAGGACACTAACTCCAAAACTGGAACATCCCTTGCACAGGGTAGCTCTGAGATCCAAGTGAGGATCATAGGTAAAACAGTTCACACAGGGCCCAGCACAGTTCAGATTACGGAAGTGTTAAATTGTGTTTGTTCCTTTGGTGGCAATGGGGATTTTTTTAACAAAAGGACACTTCCTGTTAAAAAGGAATGATAAGTCTCCTCCTTGGTCCCCGGGAGCCATGTGGTGGCGGCGTTCAAGCCAAAAGTAGAGCGGCTGCAAGAAGATATTCTCGGGCATTTTCAGAGTGTGCTTATGCAAACAGGATGCTGCAGCCGTTGCTTTGGAGAAGGAGCCTGCTGGGAGGTCTCAGCTTTGCTTCGTGATTTATTGGGCCTTCTACTTTTGCTCAATAGGTTTTTCTTGTCTTGGCTCTTCAGTAATTGGGCTGCAAGTCATGCCCTGTACCCTACCAAGTCCGTCTTGGCCCCTCCGAGAGACGGCATGCAAAGAAGTGTAATATTAAAGAGGTTTCCGGCCCTGGTTTCCTCGCTGGCACCAGGAGCACTGGAAGCGGAAGTCTCAAAGGACTTACTTAGCGTGAGCCCACCAGAGCGGAGCCTAAGCGGGGCCTTGCTTGCTCGGTGGCAGCTCCGGAACTTTAAATGCCCCTGGCAGAAACTCCTCCCCGGTCCCTCCCTCTCTTCCTCTCACTCCCTTTTGATGTCCACCCGTTCTTTTAGCCTTTCCTGACAGTAGGTGCAATCGCATTACACACAGCTTTCTTTGGAAAAACCCCCTTCTAATGATCTGGCAGCCTGGAGACACTGAGGCCCAGAAAAAAAAAATTCAATCCCTCTTCCCACTGCTTCCGCAAGCCCCAGTGATAAATGACACCTGTCATTCTGTCACAGACAAGCGCCACAGACCCAGATGTCAGTGATGCATGGCTTACCAGAACAGGAAATCAACTTTTTTTTTTTCTTTCCCAAAGAAAAAAGCCCAAAAGAGCTGACCAGGACATTGTCGGGACGCTGCTTTCAAAGCTCGGCCTCACAGGCTCCCTGAAAGACAGCCTGGAAAAGTTAGAGTTTCGGAACAACACAAACAAATCAGAAATCAAAATAAGAAGAAATGTGTATCTGTGGAGAAGCTGGCATAAAATAAGCTCCGGATTGCGTGTTGGCATTGTTTATTTCCTTGCAGCCCCCTGGATATTAGCCAAATTTTCACCTATTCCCATGATTTATGGAGAGAAAGGTTGATCCTGCTCCATGGGAATTCTACTTTCTTTCTGGAGCTTCAGAAAGAAGTGAGTGGAATCCGAGATTTGTTTGTTAGGGCTAAATTACCCCGTTTTACACTGCCCCCAACACAAAGCAATAACATTGCCAATGCCCCCTGAGGGATTCCCTCTGCAGAGAGATTGTCCCCAGAAGATTAACAACCTTGTCTTTTTATGTTGATGGCAATCACAGGAAAGAGCAGGAGGTGGCCTCTTTATCTTTATTTTTTTCCTATTTTTTTTCTACTCTCAGTCCTCCCGTGATCCATACATATTGAATTCAAAGATCATTTTTTTCCCTTTCTATAAAAAAAAAATCCCACAGTAGTTAGATTTCCCCTGGGCTCTGATTTAAAAGGCAAACTCAGCTACATCATCAAATCAAATCTGAGCACCTACTACTGGGTATCATTTCTGTACTGGTCTCTGAACAGGAAATCAAGAAATGTACAGCTTCGACTCTTCCTACCAGCATTCTTGACCTTTGGATCTACTGACCTTTGGGCTGGACTGCTATCTGCAGTGGGGGCCATCCTGTGCCTTGTCGGGTGCTGAGCAGCACCCTAGGCTTCTCTGTACTAAATACCAGTGGCCCTTCTTCCTAAGTTGATCAAAATGACCCCATGAAAATGTGCGAAAAGTCCCCTGGGAAACCAAGTTGCCCCAGTTGAGATCCATTGGTCTGGAAGTTGGAAATCAAGCCATCAAAGAAAAGAAACATTCATAGGATCAACTGAAGCCAGCAGGTAATTACATAGTAAATGGTATGATATAGAAATTATAAGTGCAAGCACTAAGGTACTTTTCAGAGAGATCTGCATTTACTATGTGCAAATGTATCTACTTAAGTTCGGTAACAGCAACAGAGACAAAACCAACAATTTTGTGATAAGACACATAGACACCATTTATTTTGTGCAGGGCTTGTTTGTAGATATAACTGACCTAGATGAATCCTGGGAGGCCACAGTGAGTTTAAAACAAACAAATAAACAAACAAAATGAATCTTGGTTTTAGACAAGTCACCTCAACGCCACTGGGAAATGGCAGCTACTAATGAAAAATCTCTTTTTCAAGGATGTCACAGAAGGTGAGTTTAATAATAAAACCTTGAAAATTACTAAATTATAATTTATTAAATACTAGTATCAAACTTTTTAGGAGGTTTAAATTTCTGGATTGGATAGAAGAAGTTAAGGCTAAAATTAAGCCCTTGTGTCAACGCCTTCTTTGTAGAAAATAGTGCAGAAACCACTCACATACAGATCTAACTGGAGGTTATATCCACGGCGATATTAGAGACGTTCTCTGACCTGCCCAATAAAATCTGGGATGAAAAGAAAACTAAGCCCAGTTTCTAGACACCATATAAAATATCTGAGGCGGTCACCCATCAATTGTCACTAAAAGAGATCAAAGTTAATTTGGAATATACAGATGGATTTATCCACAGACAAAGCCATTAATGAGAATCACATGGGAAGGCAAAAAAAAAAAGTAATAACCTGAGCAGTGATCACAAAAGGATGAAAACAAAAAGCATGCAATGAATACACTGGGAACACACACATACGCATGCACACACACACACACACACACACACACACACACACACACACACACACACACAAACAAGGTCAGCACAGAAATGGAGGAAGATCAGATCTCAAAGAACCAGAAAGAATCAGAGGCCACTGCAAAATGTACCTACTTCCATTAATCAAGAAAAGTATCTGCAGTGCCCTTATTAAAAAAAAAATCTTTTCAATAGTGGCTTAGTCTTCAAAATTACAGATCAGACAATTCTGGTGGTTGCTACTATTATCAATACAGAAGTGAATACTACTTTCATAAAGATCTTGCAAATGAGAGTGGTTGCCCTTCACCCCCATCCCCGTGCAGGGCTCTGTGCCAGCTAGGGGGATTTACCCTTCGTTGGATTAGTTTGCATCTTGATCAGTTTAAGACCACCCATTCTTTGTTCTCAAAACGCTGCCTTGCCCACCAATAGGGATCCTCATAAAATTTTATGCTGTTATAGGACTTTTCTGTCTCATCTTCACCTCTGGTCTTGTATCATGTGGAGGGCAATTACACATTTATTTATTGCACGTCCCCAAATATAAAACCACGAAAACTATACCAAAGACAGCAGCTTTTCAATCATCCATCAAGATATACCAGTTTCCAAAGACAGTCCTGCACCACATCCTGAAGGTCATTACTCACTCTCGAAAGCTCATTTCAAAGGCCTCCTTCATCTTTTGATATCGTTAGATGGTGTGCACGCCAAAGTGCTGCTTGGGGATCTCAATAACTCGGCACTCTCCCTCTCAAGGCATGATTAGTGGGAGGTATGGGCACCAATTTAGGCTCTGTCGACACAATGCCAAAACAGTCTGTGGAGAAATGAGACCATCTACTGTCCAACTGGCAGTTTTAGCTACACAGGACCAAACCGTGCTGTCTCATTCTGCTCCCCTGCCCACACCACTGACTGATTAGCTGAGTTCATTCTGAGTAGCTGGGAATAGATTTCCTTAACATACTCGATTGGAAATGTACCACAGAGACAACATGGCTTTTGTAGCCCGGCAGTACTCAAACTCTAAAACGGGTCTACAAGCGCTGGCGTTGAGGTGACTTAAGGCCACTGCCCTCCTCACTCCCCTAACGCTCATGCACCTGGACCTTCCTTCTCCGGAAACTTCTAGAGCAACTTCTAGACTTTTTAGTACCATAAAAGAACAACTTTTCTATCAGCTTGTAAGTTTATTCTGAAATGAGACAATCTCTAAATACTTTCTCTTTCTTACCTCATTCAGTCATTACCAATGTCTCTAGGATAATCATTATTGCTGACTACAATTGACTTTGATGACGCCCTCCCACACTCCCCAGGCAAGTACCTCCCCCTACAACATGTGCTGATTACCTACAGGTAAGCCCCTCTTCATCAGCCCTCCCTTCCCTCTCTCTTTCTCCTTCTATTGTTTCCTGGGATCGCCAATCAAAGGAAGTGCTTGTGCTCAGTTTCTTGTTTTAGGGTTTCATTCAGGGGAAAACAAAAATAACCGAAAAACAGACACAGAGTCTCTAAATACCTTGCCCCAGCAAACAAATTTAGGAGGCCATTTTCATACTGATGTATGATGTTCTCAAAGGGCTCTGGTCTTTCTCAACCTCTTTCTTTAAAGGAAAGTCAGTCAAGTTCGTCAGTGCCTTCTGTTCCTACCATGTCCCGGTCAGGGCCATGAGAGAAATGCCTCTTAGGGTTGTCTCAAGGGAACTCTGGGCCGGTTGGACCCGGGGGGATGCAAGCATTGCGACTTCACACATTGTCTTTGGCTCTGGGGGTGCTCAAGGCTGAAATATTTTGTTCCAGTTTCAGTTGGATACATTCCTGTGAAATTGCATTGTTCCTGGCTTCATTTTTATGTTTTCACAAATTAAATTTTGCCATTCCTCTTCCCCTTATCTCCTTTTTAAAAACCATTATTGCCTCGGTGAGCTCTGGATTCAATTCTTCAAAGGAAAAGTTCTTAAAATGCACATATTAAATTATATATATATATATTTACTATATCTCTAACATATTACATGTTATATAACACAAATATAGACTTCATCCTTTACATATTTTAGTACACTTAATATTGTTTGTGTCTCAGCTCTTGAATCAGTGTGCCCATCCACATAAACTCGTATTAAGGGAAAACATAGCCTGCTATTTGGTGTCAGAGTGGATTCGAATCCCAATTCCCTGAATATTATGGATTGTTAGCCAAGTTCCCTAATGTCTGCATGCCTTAGTTTCCTCACTGACATAACACGAAATAATCATAGTACCTGACTCTAGACACATGGTAGGAATGAAAGGAGTGAAAATCCAGTCATTGTTGCAGCATTAAGCAGGTAGCAAAAGCGTTTTATAAGTGTGAGTTCTTCTTACTACAAGTCAAGTCTGAGTCAAGACTATTTCAGTGATTTCTATGAAGAACGTGCTTCTCATTGGCAAGAGCAGTTAATCTAACAAAAGTCAAGGATACATTTACTTTTTTGGCTCTCCATCATAAAGGTCCCTAAACTTTTCAGAAATTTCCTTAGGAAACTATATTAGATTGCGAGTGAGCCTGGAACACCGGCGAGATGAAGTCAGCCTTGTGTGGGCGACTGTTGGGGGCTTCAGTGTTTCCTGTACCTTTCCTCCCATGGGCCCCTGCGTGAATTCTGGCTAAATGGCAGATGTGGTTTCACTCCTAATCGCATTCACATGTTTCTCTTCTGGTAAACAGCGCTTATGCAAAAAATTAGACCAAACACTTGTGTCAAGTGTGGCAAAGCAATGGGTCACGTCAGTACCGGATAAAGCGAAGTTACTCAATGTGATTTAACACACCTTAAGTGAGGCAAAGTGACAAGACACCAGCCCATGGGCAAAAACACTCTAGTTTTTGGCCCAAATGCTCAATATCACCTTACACACCAAGGCAGGATTTGGAATAGCAATACATGGGGCCTTTTCCCCTGACTCTAACAGTATTATGGACTTGTGGGTGGGTTTAGAGAACTTCTCGATGGCCTGATTTCTCTGGGGATTCTTAACCTACTGAATGTATTCTCCAACTCAGTAGGTCACAATCCTGATCAGTTTACAGAAAGGTCACTAATGTATGACAACTTTCAGAGTGAAATGAAAGAATCAGGCAAAGTGGATTTTGGTTCGAACTTGTCGGGATATTTAAACATTTGTTTCCATGCAGTTTTGTGCTCTGCCCCCCTTTTCTGGTAACAAAATCTCCCATTTTCTCAAGACAACATCCTCTCTCTCCATCTATCTACACTTGAAGAAGAGTTTCTCGTGTGATTCAGACCCAACCAATCAGATTGTAACTTGCTTCTGACTACAATGATTTTGGTGGTCATGTGAACTAATTTGGACCAATGAGAAACAATTAGCCTCTTTCCTTCTGGCAACTGGAAGAGATGTGCATGGTATGAACCTGACAGCCTTGTCGAGATGCCAAGACCAGGACCAGGGTTCTGGGAATGAAATGATACAGAGGAGAGATGACCCTTGAAAGACAGTGATGAATGGAACAGAGCTATTTTTCCCCTTGACCTAAATCTTATGTATATTTCAGTCATTAAAAAAAATTGTCTTTTCTCTCTTTTTTTCTTTTTTCTTAAGCCATTTATAGGTGAGTTTTCTGTTGCTAACAGCAGGCAAAAACTCCAAAAGGTCCTGATCTGGGATGTCATGGGGAACTTCTAGGCCAGAAGAAATAGGGGTTATCGTAGAACTTTTAAGCAAAAGCCCTCATGCCACCCCTTTCGCCATTTGCTTCCACCCAAAGATGGAGGGCAAGCCCATGAGCGATTCTATCTGGTACCCTGGGCAGTGGGTGCCATGGTTGTGGGAGAAAATGCTACCTCAGCGCTGGGCTCCATCAGCACTCCCGGTGACGGAGGCCCTGTGGCTTACTCAGCCTTTAACTCCTATCAGCAGAGACACTTCATCACGTTGACACGCTGATACACTGAGTGAATAGGCATGAGCACAGCGAGGTCATGGCCAAGTTAACTGAGAGGATTCTAAAGGACAGGAGTCACTTGGAAAGGGGGCACCTGACAGGGCCAGAGAACGCGACAAACGTTGCTGCACAGGCTTGGGGCCTCGTGGCCGCACACTCCGAGACAGCCCTGATGGTTGAGTTCGAAACAGTTAAATATGGAACTGTCAGCAAGGCCCTGTCTTAATAACCAAACTTGAGGCCTTTTATCCCGGAAGATTTATGAAGTAATTTTAAAGAGATCCAAGCAAACATCTGTCAATAAATTGAATGCCGGCTACAGGATTTACAAGCAAGACAAGAATTTCTCATTAAGTGCACATTAACACGGTGGGGATCATAAATAGGGAGGCCCGGATGCAGAGCCTCTCAGGCTGTCATTAAAACACTATCTAAGAACTAATGAGGATGCGACGGAAGGGTACTAATGACACGTTGGGCTTCCAGCCTTCACCACTCTGTCAAGGCAGCGCCCAAGCAGGCAGCTCTGGGGTCACACTGGCCACTGCCCTGGAGCGGCACCTAGGGGCTCACTGGGCTGGCTTCTAGGGGCTGCCATCTCCACTTTCCCTGGAAACACAGCAGAGGTAGCATGGGTCTCACAAAACTAACATTCCCAATGGAATAAAGCTCCCCAAATTCCCTGGAAGATCAGCTTCCAATGGTCTCAAATGCAGATGGTCCCCAATGTTGGGTGGTTTCGCGTGTGATTTTCTTTTGAATTTAAGATGGTTCAAAAGTGATGTGCAGTCTGTAGAATTCAGACATTGAGTTCTGTCTTTTAATCTTTTCCTGCAGCTCCCACTCGGCACAGGATCACACAGAGAAACAACCGACACTCTACCGCATGCCTTCTTGTTAAGCTAGGATGTTTGGTGAGTAGACTTGTAAAATGCATTTTAGACTTATGACAACCTTCCCATTTGCTGTGGGATTTTGGAAATGTGAACCCATCACAAGTGAGGAACATCTCTGTTTCTGTGCCCCCCATGTCCCATGAGACAGCTGTGCTGAATAACGTTTCCATGGTGCAGGAAGGAACTTCTTGAAACTTCTTTGCTAAACCATGCCTTTGGTAAGGGGAGGGATAAGACTTCCTTGCTGATAGCTCAATATGGCAAAAGAAGAGTTGAGGAAAGATCTGGGAGGCCTGTGGGGTCATATTCTCCCCCTTTTCAACACTTTCCTGAGCTGAGTTTCCCAGAATGCTTTGCCGCCAGAAGTGATGGATACAAAGATTAGAGTCACTGATAGCAGATCTGTGATGGCTCTGGAATGACCGAACTGGAAGCCCAAACAAGTCAAAGGTGGCTCTTTCCAGCTGGGAGATACGAGTGCGTGCCCGGCCAGCCCAGGAAATGTAGCTGAGCGGAAAAATCAAAACCAGGAAATAAATTAGGAAGCCACTGACTGACGGAGGCTGAAGCTCAAATGACTGCCACTCTTTACAAGTATGCTGCTCTATGTTATTAAGTATGTAGTATGTTATTAAGTCATAACCTACTGTAATGTTATACAGATATGTTATACACAAGCAGTCAACCCTCTCTACCTATGGATTCAGCATCCTCAGATCCAACCAACCGTGGAAGGAGATAAAATCACATCTGAATTGAGCATGTACCCACTTTTTTCTTTGCCATTATTTTCTTAACATTATAGTACAACAACTATTCTCCTAGCATTTCCATTGTATTAAAGATTATGAACCATCTAGAGATGATTTAAAGTATAAGGGAGGACCCGTGCGGTTTATATGCAAATACTAGGCCATTTTGTACAAGGGACTTGAGTGTCCATGGGTTTGTGAGTTCGTGGAACGCATCCCCAAGGATAACAAGGGGTGACTCTACTGACTCACGTATTATTCCTTTTGTTCTTCCCATTGCCTGTGTCCTCCTTGACGAACTCGTTAGGAGGCAAGTGTTGTTGCTGTCTTATCTGACACCGCCCCAGACTGTAGCGCAGCACCTGCACAGAGGCAGCTCTTAGCAAGTAGGAAATGAGGCAATGAGTGAATGAATGGGCCTGGGACCCAGCCAGGTTAAAATGCAGCCAAAGAAAAAGACACGCTTGAATGAAAACGAAAATGGGTGAGAACAGAAGATGTCTCTAGCAAGGGCTTTTGAGTGATCAAACTCTGAGAAACGTGCAAAGAAACTTCTGTGGGTACATAGAGCCAATAGGCACATTACACTCTGAGCTCCTGTTATCAGTTCAGGGGACTAAGGACTAGGTACAAAATTATAAAAGGAATTGGAAGAAGAGACTAGGTTTTCACATGATGTTTATGGCTTCAGAAGGGTAAACATTGTGATAATTTATTCTAAATTATAATTGGATCTTTGAGACCTCACCACGTACTACTTACTCTGTTAAGCTCTTCTCTGGCACTAATGATGACGCATTTGGTCACCATCACTTGGACGGAACATGCTGGCTGGCTGTAGAGTATTAGGTTGGCTCTTGCTGGGTGGACAGTGGGAATTTAGGGGATGAAAAAATTGACTCCATGCTGGAACTGGTACCAAGGCAGGGTGGCATAAACAGAGAGGCCAGAGCTGTCCAAAACAAAGGCCTTGCCATGACAGTGCCCCCTGAAGCCGGTGACGTGGCTTCCCCACCTTAATTTGCCAGATCTCTGTCTGCAAGGAAAGGCTGTAAGAATCTCACAGCCAAGTAGGTGGAACAAACAGATGTCCTCTGTTAGGAATCAGCAAGAGCCTGGGACAAGCCATACCCAGGGATGCAGGTGGTAGTGCCAGGAACCAGCAGTCTTTCTCTCTGTCTGGTCCCGTCCAGAGTATGGGGATAAGGAGGCAGAGGGCACACTTTTCTCGTAAGTTCCAGAAATGTTACCAGGAGGCATCTGTGCTCCTGTGTCACTGTTCTCTAAAGGTAAATGTCAGTGTCAACGAAGAAAAAAGGAGTTGCAGCTAAGAAACACCCTGGAAGTCACACAACTTTCTCAGATCCCCTTAGCAGGGAGGACGGGACATCATAATATTGTTTGTAGGGTGAGCTGCCTATGAGACCTCACTGTCATGTAGACATGTACCCATCTGGGAAACACTACCTTTGTTCACTCAGCTGTCACGCGTTTCCTCATTTACTCAGCAAATAACTAATCCCTTTCTTTTGCACACCATGCCCCAGGTAGTTGCCGGAAACCAGAGATATAGGCTCAGTGCTGTGGAGTTTATAATTCTTGCTAAGAGCAGGTGAAGATTCCTGTGGAAGCAGCTGTGATGGCGAGCATCGAAGGCTGTCAGCAGGTCCATGGTGAATCTACCTGAGGGACCTACAGTGGGTTCCCAGAGAGACTGGCACATGCGACCTGGATTCTGAAGGTTGTATAGAAGTCTGCCAGGTAGAAAAGCCAAGGATAAGGGGAATGTTTTGTGGAAGAAGAGCTGGCGGAGAGGAGAAGAGACTGGCTTGAAGGTAGCAGTTGACTCCTATGGGGGAACCGACTAGTGCAATATCTCCAGTGAGGGCGTAAAAGTTTGGACTCTTCCTCTGCTAGTGTTTTCCACTCTTTGGTCTTTTCCATTTCACCTTGGCAATGATTGTCCCATATAGAAACTAACTTAATCATTTGTGTTTTTTCAAGCAGTCCACTTAGAACTACATCATCATCATCATCATCATCATCATCATCACCATCACCATCATCATCATTATTGTTATTATTTGAGACAGGGTCTTGCTCTGTAGCCCAGGCTGGTAAAGAACTCACAGGAATAGCCCAGGCTGGCCTTGGACTCAGGACAATCCGCCTGCCTCAGCCTCCCAAGTGCTGAGATTACAGGCATGTACTACCATCCCAGGTTTGTGTGGTGCTGGAGAATCGAACTGAGTGCTGTGCGCTTACAAGGCAAGTGCTTTAACCGCGGTGTCTTTCCTCCGACCCTGATGCAATTCTAAAAATGTAGTTGTACTATTCAAATAAAATGTAATTATTGTGTACTCCCCTAAACCATCTCACACACTTTAGGAAACATTGCTTGGAAGCCTGGAGTCTGGAATCTCCCAGGAAACGCAGGACCAGATTAGTATTGTGTGTTATAGAGACGTCAGTAGCCAATGAGAAACGTGGATTACAGAGATGCACTGAGACCAGCAAGGAGATGAAGATATTAATGCATTGAGGGGTGACAGAGACCAGGATGGAGCAGCGGCAGGGGGTGGAGAGAGCTTGGGGCCCATCTGAGAGCTGTGTCAGAGGCAGCCCAGACAGGATTCGGTGGCTGAGCTGGGAGAGAGGGCTGATGGCAGTTTTGATGGGCTAGACATGGCTCCTTAATGGAGGGGGCAGTTCCTGACAGCCATTTACAAAATGATTCCGTTTTTATCAGAGTCATTCACAGAAGCCAGAGTCCTGAGCTTTCCAATGCATAAAACACAGTTATGTAAGATGTAGGAGCTGAATTCTTGCTGGCAGATTGCAGCAAGATTCTTCCTGGGGAAAACTATTTACTTGGTATACAGTGTTTCACTGATGAAAAAGAAGAAAAGAAAAGAAAAGAAAGAAAGAAAAATGATGTCATAATCCATCTGTCTGCCCAGCTGTAGATGTTGAGGGCCTAATGGAAGGAGGATCTCTGCTAGCTGATTTCAGTGTATTTTGTAAATTGAATCCTTTGTTTCTGAGGTATTGAAGTGCTGTTATCAACAGTAAGGGCAAATGAATGACCATCGGGGATTTAACTATGGTAAAGCAGGAAGTAGGTAAATGGCTTAATTTCATGAATTTAAATTTCTTAGGGCCCCAAGCCCTGTCCCTGCCTAGGCATAGTGCTGGGGAGGCGCTGAGAGGGACACCCCACCTCCCCCACCAGTGGATGATAACCAATCTGTGCTCCCAGAGGCCTGATCATCTGGTCCCTGTGTTTTGCTTCAATACCAAAGATCTGGGTGTCTTGGCTTAACATGAAAGAAGGGGCCAACAAAACAAAACAAAACAAAACAAACAATAAAAAACCCCAGTCATTTTAATCAGGTAGGAAGAAAAATAAAGGGGGGCGGAAATCGAAACATCCTTTTCCCTTCTTTATTCCTCTGTATTTTTTTTTTCCCATGCCCCTGTCATATGAGGCCTTTCTTTGGGCAAAGCAATTTGCAGCACTTAGAGAATGAAAGGCGAGAGTATCATCCAGCTTGTTTGAGCTACAGGTGAGAAGAGGTTTGCAACCCCAACTGGATGGGAAGAAGTAGGAGCCATGGGAGGTTCCAGGGTGTGGAGGGAGGAGAGCACAGCCAGTGGTTCTCAGAACTAAGGCACAGCTGTGGGTGTTGCCTGAGAAGAAGTTTCTGGCTCCTTTGGTGTCAAACAGGGTGATGGGAGTACTGGCTGAGCCAGGTGTAGGTGACTTAACGAGATACCGGAAGTGGAGCCAAATACACAGGAAGTAGCCAACACGCGGTGAAAGGACTTGTTATTTTTTTCAAAACAGGCACACATTAATTTAAACTCCATAAGAACCAGTTCTCTGAGCCCTTGGTTTTCTCAATATTTTAATTTAGTATATTCATGTTCTAATCGAAACTCCCTACCTAAAACTGAAGCATTAGAAATGGAATCCCAAAACAATCACACTTAACCAACCCTATTTCAAAGTCTTCACTCCTGAGAGAGTGTATCAGCAAAAAGTATTCTACAGCATACTGGTATGTAACTATGGACAGGCATACACACAACACTCATGGACCACAGGCGGCACGCTGGCTGAAAGAAACAGCTTCCTAAGGGAGGTTCCTGTAGGATTCTATCCCTGGGAACCAGCAAGAAGACAGAGCTGTGGTGACAGACAGGAAGTCGCTGCAGATGAGGAGACCAGTGGCCTGGTACTGAGGCATGGGGGGCGGGGGGAGGGTAGTTTTTGGAAAGACAGGACTGGTCTGTCCTCTGCATGGACGGTCACGGCACAAACGTGTACAGCGATTACAATTTGAGCACTTGTACATCAGAAGAAAAAGTGGGTTCTCCCATACGATAATTTTAAAAGTAAAAAGCAACCAAAGCCAAATTTTAAGTCTTTATTACTGGAGATTGCATGACCTTTTCACTTACACAAATCAAAAAATTTAAAAGTAGTGTTACAATTTCAGAGAGAGCGAGGAGAGAGAGAGAGAGAGAGAGTGCAAGAAGATAGGGAGGGAGAGAGAGAGAGAGAGAGAGAGAGAGAGAGAGAGAAGAGAGAGATCCTGGAGAGGAAAATACCTCATATAAATTATATGGAGGAGTAAAGTGTATAAGATCCTTTCCAGGTTATGGATTTGTATTGTAGGGATCAGCCAAAGAGAGAGGTGATAGTGGTTATAGGCTGGGGCAGGGATGAGAGAAGCAGAGAGTGGGGCTGGGGGTAGCCCAGTGTACCGCACTCACCTGGGATGGACACAGGTAAGGTCCCATGCTAGACCCTCAGCACCTCCACCCATGCAAACACGCAAGGGAAGCAGGGGACTAAGTGTAACACTAGCAAACTGGATACAATCATACATTGTAAAATTATATGTATGTGAACACACACAAAGATGTAGCACCACGTACATAATTACATGGCTGTGTGTTCGTGGAGGGATTCCACCAACACTGCGAAGTGGTCAGAGCAAGCTGCGAAGCAGTGTGTACAAGATGCATCTCAGGAGACCGAAGAGACAAGCTGCAAACTCTGAGACGCAAACACTCTGCCCTTCTTGGGTTCCCAGCCCACCTCATCTCAGTTGCGGGCATGGAGAGGGGAATTCAGGGAAAAACATCTTTTTTCTTTGTTATGAAACCCTTCAATTTAATGTCTCAACGTGGGTTGCTTACGTGAATTGGCGAACAAGATTCAATTCTCCTTGCATGTAGTCTTAAAGATAAGGTAGACAACCACTCAATTCTCAGAGACAAAGACTGGGCTACCAGGCCTTGATTGCTTGAGCCTTCTGGGGTTTTCGGAGCACTTGGGTGTGTGTCATCTCAGAGCGCACCATTAACTGGTGTGGCAGTTTACGCCCACCTTAGGGAGGAGGAAACTGAGGCTTAGAGTGGGCGATGTTTGGGCAAAGGCCCCTAACTCTGCAAGTACTTGCATGGATGTCAATGTGTGGTCCCTGAGATGTGCAGCCTAGCTGTTGAAGAGAAATGGAAATCTCATCGCTGTCTGTCAAAGAATGCAAGGGCAGTGTTCTCATAAGGATCTGGGAGGACGGAGTGTTCAAATCTATTTGTTCTCTTAGTCAAAAGGTTAGGCCAAGTGGACCTTCTGGTCCTCAACGCACCCCACAGCCAGTGTCAGGAATGTTGACAAGGACAAAGGGAGAACACGCTGTATGGCTGGCTTTTGATCCTGTGTAGGCCACAGGGTGAGGACAGTTTTCCTAGCACTGTATTTGGCAGTGCAGTAAGATCTACTTAGTTGATTTTTTATTTGTTTTCCTTGGGGCATTGAAGGTACCTAGAACTAAAGACAAACTAAATGTAATGAAAAAGAAAAATACCCAGAACAAAAACAAGAAACACATTTAAAAACATTAGAATTTTTCATCAAAGCTTCCTGTCCAGGATGTGAAGCAAGAACTCCCTCTCTGGAAGTTCGTTTTTCTCTTAACAGTGGTCAGTGTGGTGGTTTCAGTTGGCCGGAGCGACGGTGCCCAGCACAGGGTGGGCAGAGGTGGGGACCCAGGAGCTGGCCCAGAAGGGGTGCATTGTTCTGTGGCTGTCTCTGAAGCCACTGAGGGATGGGAAAGAGGAGATTAATTACAGGAAATGGAGACACATCAAAGGCGAGGACGGAGCAGATCAGAGCTTCTGGCTTGAAGGGACCAAGTTAACAAACAAATGGGGGTCACGTCAAAGTCAATGATGACAGTGGTCAGGACAGGGAGATGTGAAGCCAGATGGGAGAAGGGGAGCTGGTAGGACCCTCAGTCTATTTTTAAATTATTTATTTATTATTGAGTTTATTTTTTGAGGCATGGCCTCGCTTTGTAGTTCAAGTTGATCCCTAACTCGTTATGGAGCCCAGGTTGGCCTTGAACTCATGTCAGCTGCCTCACACTCCCGAGTGCTGGGATTACAGGAATGCCTATCTAATTTTTATGTCGTACTGGAGAATTGAACTCAGGGCTTTGTGCTTGCTAGGCAAAGACTTTAACTGCTGAGCTGCACTGTCCCCCAGTCTTTAAAGAGGGGCCAGTGCCAAGCAATTCTGGGGTTAGACTTAGACCTTTCAGGGGGAAAAAAAGACCAGTAGAATAATGCAATAAATAATATTAAAAAACAGATAGTATTGCTTTTTGTAGAAAAATTGATGCCAGCAAGGAGAGAAAGTAGAGAGAACAATAGGGATATTTTTTAAAAAGGTAGAAAGTAGGTGGTGGAAACTGAATAACAGGGGGAAGATGGTAAGAAGAATCAGTGAAAAAAATAAGTTATAATGGATTTCAAAGGTAAATGTGAACGAACAATATCTTAACCAACATTTAATGTTGAGGCAAACTAAATGTGGGTCCTGTGTCAAATCGTTTGGTGTTTCATGACATTTTTTCTAGCATCATGGGCTTGGCGCTCTGTGATACTGTCACATACCTCAGGCAGGGAGTGTCAAGTCACCACAAACACGAGGGAGAGCAAGAGGGAGAGGGATGCTCTGTGGTTTCCGTAAGTGTGGAGTCTGGGGGGACAACGAAGGTGGGCTGGAGACCACCACGAAGGGCCTTTGAGTCAAGAAGCATTTGGGAAAATATAGCTTCCCACTCGATTGAAATCCTCAGCACCGTCCTGGAAAGAGGCAGCCCTTTCTCAGAACCCAGATCCCAGGACTCGAGCGAGGTGTCTAGGCATCGGCTAGGCGGTGAGTCACGAGAATAGTCGGACCATCGCCTCCCGGGTGGGGACCATGTCAGAGGAACCTTCCCCGTGCCAGACTGCTCCCATCTCCAGGTCCAAGTTCATCCCTGATTTCGTCTCCTACTCTTTCTCTCCCCCTGCTTCTGCTGTCCTCTACTCTGCCTCTAGCTCTGCATTCTCAGCCAAGCTTGCCCACCTAGACAGGAGCTGCCAGTGTGCTTCTCCGTCTCTCTCTGTCTCTCTCTCTCTCCTCTCTCTTTCCCTCTCAAGTACAAATGCTGAAGAACAGATTGAAATGCAACATCGATTAAGGTCCTGGGATGCCACTAAGCACTAATAATACATTATCTTAGCAGTTTCAAATTTCTAGGAAAAGGAATTGCCTTCTTCCTTTCTCTTCTGTTGCAAAATCTGGAAGCCTACAGAGACTCCTCACAAACTGCAGCACGACTGGTACCGGAACACACAGCGAGGGAACACGCGGAGGACGCAGGAGATGCTTCCCAGCGGGGCCTTGCCTTTCCTCCCAACGTTCAAACCACGACGCCACCTCTAATCACGGGTTGGATTTGATGGCACACTCATCAGAGGACCCGGGTGTTCAGCTTTTAACTTATTTTTGCAAAGCAGGTATTTTTGCAAACAAGAATTAGAGAATGGCCTCCAGCTAAATTGCACAGAGTCCCTGCAGAGCAAACCCTTGGAGGGGAGAGTCACCGAAGGAGAAAATGAAGATGACAAGGCTGCTGCTTCTTAATACACATGATCACATTGTCACCATGCATTATTTATTACTTTTCTTTCCCTGATTTATTGTCCCAAAACATGTAATCTAATATGGAGAGGAGCACACACACGCCTTCACAGATGTCACGGTGACTTTCTTAGGTCTCTCACACAAAAAAGCCAAATGCCTGACAAGCCAGGATGCCCGTCCGGCAGGGCTCCACTCGATGTGTTTGTAGAAAACCACCTCGGCTGGCTCTTGTACCATTCCTCTTTCCAGGGTCTCTCGGTCCCTTCTCTTTGGAGGATGCATGAAGAGGAAGAAGTTATTGTCACTGACAGTGAGAATACTAGCCACTGGGTTTCATCACCATTAATGTGTCAGGGGATTAATTTGTGTTACTGATTCTGCACAAAGAAAATAGCATTCGACCTGTTTAGCATACACAGAAAGTGAGGCTCAGAGACCCTATGCAATGTTCCTGAAATCACCCAGCTGGTTCGAGGAGTGGTCATCAGAACTCCAGTACCTGGCCACAAAGTGCTTATTTTAATAGTTAAATAGCCCTGTCCCTATCTGAGGTTGGCCACTGGATGACAGCAGGGCCTAGTTCACATGGAGGTAGCTTGAAATTAGTACTTTAAATTTCTGCTAACACAGGGCCCTTCCACATATGAATTCTTCAGAAGCCAATTAAAACAGAAAACAAAGAAAAGTAGCCTGTGGTTTGAGGCTGTCTTGCACCCCTCTTTCTTTCAGCCCTGCTAAGTTACAGTTCACATGTGATACATGTCACCTCCAAGAAAAACTAACACCCATCATAACATATAGACAGTTACACACTATGCCACTATGGACTGTCTAAAGTCAAATACATTTTTGCTGCTTTTTTGGTATTTCTCCTCTTCTAGTAAGAATTAGCAAGAAGTAGGATATGCTTCCGTAAGGAAACCGCATGTTGCTTCTTTTCCAAGACGTGAGTATTTGAGGCACTGAACTTTTCTGGACTGTCCATGTGAGACTGGCAAATACAACACACAGAGGGGAGTGTGCTGAATCCAATGTGGATTTGTGTTGAAAATAACATGCCAAGCAGCAGGAAACAGGAGCCAGAAAGAACTGGCCCTGGGGTAGAAACAGGGGCCATCCATGCAGACAGCTCGGCCCTGAATGGTGACAAGGCATAGCAAAGTTGCAGTGGTCAAGCAGAGAGCGAACTCTGGGCCTTAAACACTGACCTTCACTCACTGTCTGTGCGTGAGTGTTTTCTGATTAGAATAACGCACCCTACTCCGTGTACAAAATCTGGAACTGATGCAACAGTGTAAAAAGACAACTGCCGACGATGAATCTTTTCGTCACAACGTGAAACATTCTTACCTGCAAGGGTCTCCTTTTTCACTAACTCTGAATCTACATCTGTTTATAGACACACCTGCAAATGGACCGTGATGTTAGAGACTCGATTGTACCTATCATTTTACAAGTTGACTTTTGCTCCCCCTACGTTTTGTTTTGTGAGCATGAATTTTTAGTGGCAGGTGATCCTCCATTGCAGTTTTTGTGAATGTAACTCACTTTTATTATTTTCACTGTTTTATAAATGCTTCACCAGATATAGTTTCCTGTACTTATATATAATACGATATATAATAATATATACAATACACACCATATTTCCTGAGTCTTAGGAACATTTACATTCCTGCCATCGACTATGAGAAAATTGATAACCAGGATTAGTGTGGAAGCACACTGAGCACTGCATCCTGTGGCAAGGAAGTGTCCGAGCTCAATCCTCTCAGGCTTCTCAATGTTGGATATCGATGTACAGATACAAATGATACAGATACTAATGATTTGAAAGCCAGAATCATATAGGAATAGTTATAATGACGATACTTTGCGGTATAAGCTGCTTTTGTTTGGTAATTGATTAAAATTATTTATCTTACACATGAGAGCACTTTATAGCAGTCAATTGTCTTAAAATATAAACAATAGGAAGAAAGAAGAATGACAAATACTAGGTCCAATGGCCCGAGGGAAGTGAGTACAGAGCAAAAACAAACAAGAAAAATCAGGAAAACAACACTTCCGGGGGGTTTCCATCTCCAAGCGCCCTCACAGCTTGGGCATAGGAGCTTTGAGACGGTGGCTCCCACAGTGGGTTGTGACGCTGTCTTCAGCACGATTTGTTTTCCTGAAGACCTGGGCCTTCTTTCTTGTTCCACTAACTTAGGAAGATGACTCAGGCCTTTATCACAGAGGAAGCATCGATGCTTCCTTTAGGGTCGTTTATGAATCACACTCAGGATGAAATCCACCATCCGCAGCTAGGAAATCGCCACAGTGGAGTTTCAACATAATGCTCATTCGCAAATCAAAAGAATGGAGACTTTGGTGTAGAATTTTCCGTCCTAATTAGCACGACCAGGAAGAATAGAAACTTCCTTAGTCCAGGGGCAACAACATGGCGGCCTGGCCCCACTCAGAGGCTGGGCTCCCGGTGGTCTAAACCATGCCTCTACCTCATCCCCACTCTGCAAAGGGGACCACTCATCTCTGGGCTTCACTTTCTTCATTGTCATCTGGGAAGCTCTGACAAGCAGTCTACCTTAGAGAAATGCTGTGGAGATTAAGCGAAATAACGGATGCAAGGCATGGGTCACAGGCCTGGCATGTGGACTGCCCTCCGTAAAACTGCCCACCGTCTTCTCTGATTTTCCCAGAGGTGGGTCATTGTCACCAAGAAAGCCTCACCATGTTACCATCATACCCAAAATAGCCCCTTCGTTCTGGTGAAACTGTGCCTCACTGAGTATTCCTAGATTTTGTTTTTTTTTTGCAGAATACTCACCAGTATTCCACGTAAGTGTATTTGCTTCCCGGTTTGTTCCCTGACTTCCTTGTTTTGAGTGTAAGCCACCTAAGAGGGATGTGTAGGGGGGTCCTTTTCTGTCTCACTGACGGTATATTTTGGGCACCTATCACCACATCTGACACCTATTAAGCACTCTATAAAAGTCTACTCAAAAAATAAGTTAGTTGCTCTTTTTAGACACACACCTACAAGCACGTATATGACCAGGGGCTCAGTTAACTCTTTCATTCATGCCCACTTTTTTCTTTCTTTCCTTTTCCTCTTTCTTTTTGAAGTTTTCTTCTCTCTTCAGGAAATAATTATCAAACCAACCCCTCTGCTGAATGTTGGGGCATATGATCATAAGCAAGACAGACCTCCTCGTGAGAGCCCAGGGTCGGGCCTCTCCGCAACTCACATTCTCTTCTCTTCACCTCTTGTGGATCACTCAGTGTCAGCCTGAGCTGCCTGTGAGGTGGGGATCAGCACGCCCTGCTCAGATTCTTGGGGTGTTTGTCAAGCAGCTGCAAATGACTACCCTACCTGGGACTCCACTGCCTATGGACTTTGAGCTCTGGCCATATTTTACTTTTCTGTAAAATATGCTATTTTGTTTCAAGATCTACTGCTGTCCACCAAAAATACAACTCTGTTACTAACCCTGCCAGCTCCTGAATGATACCTTTGTGGACGCTAAAAACAATTTAATGGCATGTCACAATAGCAATTCACTCTGTTAATAGCCCTGCTCAATAATGCTATATTGCATAAACCTCCTCCAGTTGTCTGACAAATAATTCACCTTTACTCACTCCTGAGTAAGCTCCATTTCACTAACAAATATATTTCTCCCCAAACCTACAAATATTCAGCATCTCTGTCCTGTGACAACAGCTATTTCTTTTTCTTTTTTTGGAGGAGGGGTCAGTGGTATCATGTTTCTATTACCTCTCCTTGGCTTAGTCACAATAACACTCTTTCTATGTGTAGGGCATGAAATTGAGGGACAAGGCACTCCTAATCTCTTGCTTGCGTACTCGAGGATGAGCACCTGGTGACTGTAAGGTGCAGAACACATTTGCTGCTTTGCCGACGTGGCCCCGCTGGCTCCATCCGATGGGTACACGCTGAGACAGAGGGGCCGCGGGTGGGGACCCCAACAGGCTTATTCCTGTTTAACACATCTCCTTGAGTGGAAGTAGGCACAGAAGCTCTTGGGCATCATGGCGCAAGGCTGTGCCCTGGCATTTTATGAATACAGATTTAGAAAACAAACAAAACCCAGCATTCCAGCATTCCTTTTGTACTGGAGTTGAGTCGTTCCTCCATTAACATTGACTCCAAATCAGCCTCTGTGATTTTAACACCAAAACCAACCACAGGTGTCTCTGTATCATACTACAATTGGCACTCAGTACTTCAAAATTATAGTCAATAGTAGATCCCCAATAAACTGTGTTATCTAATGTGTTAATAAGGAAATATACTGATGACTACCTCGATGTTTGTTTTCTAAAATAGTATCATGATAACTGCACTACTAATTAATTATTTTTGTAGCAATCTTTTATACTTTTATTTTAGGCATTTAAGAAGAGTTTTATTTGAAAAAGGGGTCTTTAGACTTCACTAGAAAACCAGGAGGGATGGCCCATGGAATGGAACCCCTGCAGGAAGCAGTGGTAAGGAAAAGGCGGGACTTCCGTCAGGGGAATGGGCTCAGTTGGACCTTGTTGCCACCCTCTTCTTTCTGATCCTCAGATTCTAAAAGCTTCACTGGTATTAAATTCATTTAAACACTGTAGCTGTCCTGTGAGGCTTGTACTCTTACTACTCTATTACAAAAAAGACATCGGGTGCAGAGAAGCTGAGTAATGTGCCTCAAGTCACTCAGCTAGTACATAAGAGAGATGGAGTTGAAGCTCAGGGGACTTTTCCCTCACTGTCACTCACTCGCCTCTTTCTGTTACTGTAGGGTGATAACAGAAGGCAGTGCTCTATATGCCTCATTCATTTATCCCCCCATTAACCTGATAAATAAATATTGTGCTTATGATCAGCCTCCTGCTTTACATAACAAAACTGAGATTAAAAGAGGTCAGGTAAATTGCCTAAAATGGTACAGCTTGGAAGTTGGCACAGCAAGGCCAGCTCCAGGCCACTACCTGCTTTTGTAAATACAGTTTTATTAGCACACAACCATACCCATAGGTTCACCTATTATATATGTCTAATTATGCTTGATAACTAATAGCAAAGCTGGATAAATGCGGTAGATGTCTCTATTGAATGGGTTGCCGAGCCTAAAACATTTGCTATGTGGCTCTTTTACAGCAAGCGTGTTCTGATTCTCTTCTTGGGCACCATGGTGCTAGGCCTGCCCATTGCTGGCTGGGAATGTGGCCCTGAAAAGCGAAGTCATTGCACTTTGAGCACCCTGAGCTATAAAAGGGAGACAGTGCTATCAACATCAAGGGCACTCATGAGGATAAAACGTACGTAGGGTTTAGCATGGCTCCTGGCACACAGTAGGAATCAGAAATTTTGGTTGTTACCATAATTGCTATTATTATCATTGAAATCTGCAGTTAGGTCCTCATATTATACTCTAAGAGATTTAACCATACAAGAAGCCAAGCTGGCCATCCTTGGTTGTCTTGACCCATAAAATCCTAATGTTGAGTTTGCATTTAATTCTTTAAAAATACATTCTGCCTCTCAGATTAGGACCGAGTGACTTCTGCAACAGACTGACCCCTGACCTTTGACCTCTCCCATCAACAGCAACAGCCCCACTCCGGGGACTTTTCATAAGGAATACAGATCAGTCCTCATATGGATTCAAGTGATGGAGACTAATCCTGGGCAACAAGTCACCCAAGTCACCTGATTGAAAGTGAGCACAGGGATTCACGCCATCAGAAATGAGCAACACAAGCCAAAGAGACCTCCAGTGGGTGGAGAAGGAGGGTGTCTGGTAAGACAATAAAATTACACAACATGGATAGATCTCAGAGCGAAAGACACCAGCCCCGTTTCCCTGCTTGTGCCTCCCAGGAAACACTGGCTGATATTCTGAAGGAAGTTGTCTTCCCCAAGCTCTGTCAACAGAGGCAAAGAGAAAATTAAGATGATTACATATGTTTAGGGAAAATTAGAGTGTTTTGGCTTGAAGTTTGCTTTCTCTATCAGCCATATTAAGCAGGCAATTACTCAACACTCCATTTGTCCTGGAAGATGCTGCCTTAATGTGGAGAATACTTTTTATAAGCTCTTCTAAAATACGAAGGCCTGGAGTCCCGTGGGTCAAGTACCGCTTTGGAGTCAGACTCTAGCCCTATGCAAATTGCTTCAGTTCCAGGACTCACAATATAAATTGGGTAGCATTTATAAAAGGGCCCCAACCCTTCTGCCTCCATCTATGGCTGCCAGCAGCTGGCTCTATTGAGTCTTCTTCCTCCATCACTGGGCTTGACATGTGATGTGCTGTCATCTGGGATATTAGCGAATGTGATGCAATCAGAAATTAGAAAAAAAGTTTATTTGAATAGACATGCTTGTATTTCTCCCTACCACTGGTCTATGAAGAAAATGCCTATCACTAGACTGCTACGTGATGAGAAACAGACGTGTTGTGTGGGACCAAGGTGTCGTGCCCATCCCAGGCGATGCTGTCCTAGCTCCTCCCACAGCTGGCCAGGCCTCGTGCATGTCGGTAAGCTCAGACCAGAGCAACAGAGCTTGTGGCCCATCTAGAAGTTGACCACTGATTTATGAAAAGGGCCAGCTGAGTTCAGGTCAGTCAGAATTAGCTAGACCCTCATGAACTAGTAAGGTAAGTAAATGCATGCTGACGTATGTCACTGAAGCTTGGGGCTATTTGTTACACCTGTCAATAATGATCTGATACAGATAATATTTTCTTCCTAGAAGTTACTTTGAAAAACAAATGACACAAAGTCCTAGCATGGAATTGATGAATGGGATGTTTGAGCTGATGTGCCTTTGTGTGATCCACCTGTGCTTTGTCTCTGACCCTTCTGTGTTGTGACCAGCTGAGTTCCTTGCTTCAGAGAAAGGATGTGGCAGAGTGAAAGGCACAAATCCACTGGCCTCTCCTGGATTTTGACTCTAGGAACTTCAGCCTCTAGGGAAATTCACAGGTTTGGGAGCAGAAACAAACAACACGGGTCCAGGCCAGGATTGGGAGGCTCAGGTCTTTCCTCACCGCCTTCCCCATCTCAGGTAAAAAAATTGAGAATTCACTGGGGCTGGGGGAGGAGTAACGAAGGAGAAGGAAAAACTTCTCAGCTCGTGGAAGCCAGAACCAGAGACGCAGGGTCTCTGGCATGTGCAGGCGGAAGACAGCAGGCGGAGCAGGGTTTGTGCTCCACATCCAGAGGGCTGCCATGGCAGGGGTGGGGATAGAGTTGTCATAGTAACCCACTAGGCTAAGCTCTGTCCTGCAGAGCTGCACCTCTTCCCGGAACACCTCGGGCTGGGGTCCTTGCCTCCCTTCTCTCCCTCTTGTCCCAGTGTAGGATAGGGGGACCCCTAACAGACTGGAATGACAGTGCTCTGTCCAGCTTGCGGGAACTTGAACGTACTCGAGGTCTAGAAAACAGGAGTGCTACTTCTCCTGCGTTTTTAGCTTGCCGCCTCAATCAGTTCCCGCTGCTGCCGCTGCTACGATAATAACGTGGCAGTGGTAGTGACTAATGAGAGAGGGAATAACTATTTCTAACATCCAAATGACACTCGCATTGGTAAGAAGAGCGGGGGACTTTTTACAGCTGGAACAGGTGGCGATTTCATGTTATGAGTAGTATCATCTACACGCAGATCACCCCACTTCCGTCTGGTCCTGGTGGAGTAGGCCTGTCATCTCAGCCCTCTGGGAGGCTCAAGCGGGAGAAGCACATGTTCAAGTCCAGCCTGAGCAACTTAGTCTCAAGATTAAAAATAAAAATGGGCAGGGGATGTAGCTCGGTGTGAAGATCCTGGTCTTGATCTTCAGTACTACATGCATGTGCAAACACACACACACACACACACACACACACACACACACACACACACACACACGACCTCACTTTGAGTAAACTATGAGCTGGAAGGGAGAGACTCTGCTCTCCAGGCATAATGGCCCTGGTTATTCCAGACACTGAGAAGAGATCTTTTCTTAGAAATTAAAAGTCTTCACACTATATCTGGCCAAGAAATATGCTTTCTCTAGGTTGCTTAGTGTTCATATACTTAATGTAATTGACTTATAAAACCAAGAGATTGTCAGATTTATGATTGCTCTTGGAAAGTAATAAAAGTGGAGAAGTAGCATCCTACAGCACAGCCAGGACTGGGACCGGGGGCAGATGCTCGGGCTGGGTACTGTCAGTTCGCCTCAGTCCCCTCTGCTCCCTGCAGTCTCGCTAGCAAAAGAGAGTGTCATCTGCGCTTTCCCCCTTTGCTTCCAAATCTGTTAGACTGAAATGTCTTTGTACTTTGTACCCATATAGTATTTTTAAAATCAGAACAGCAACAGCAGTACAGAAAGGAAGATCTACTTTTTGGCCTACTCGCGTATTTATTTTCCTGACTTGATTTTGAGCATTAGCTATTATAACTCTATATTTAATCTTTGAGAAGATTCAATAATGAGTTGCATATGACTTCAAAAGGAAGACAACTTGAGACGGAACATACCGTTTTCACAAACACCGTCGTATATCACACACATGCACACACAAACACACACACATACACACACACACACACACATACCCCTAAGGAGTAACAGATGAATTCTTTGTAAAGAATTATATGTAAACAGCGCTGACTGTCTGCCTGAAAGTTTTTTTTTTTTAAATTTTTCTCCAAATAGAAATATTTGTTTCCCAAGAAGTCCAATCTATTTGCTGGAGAGGGGGAAAAATGTCCATCGCTGGAACTTTCCTAAGATTCTGAAAAGACAGCGAAGATGCTGTGGCAAAGAGAAAAAAAAGAGGAGAAGGCATTCGTGAGGAAGAACTATTTGTATCGAATATCATGAAGAAATGAGAACATCATGACAATTTTGTACATCTCCGCGGTTTGATTGTCAGTAATGAAGCCCACCGGAGAGTGGTAAATGCACAGAGGGAAAGTATCTATTTCACTTACGGGGTAAATTATGCAACTCGGAGCGTGATAGCACTTGGCAAAATACAACCATATTTGAATGGAATTCAAATTGTTGCTCTTTGCCTAAGACACAGGTAATATCACCAGGGGTCCTGTCTTTGGATTTTTATAAGAGGTAAGAGTTTAAGTAATAGTAGCAGTATTACAAAATTACCTTTAAACACTGAAAACATTTTTACTTTGTTACAGGGTGTAATTTCCACTTTTTCCCTCTAATGGCTCATAGACAGAAAATGATACACTAATGCAATTTTTCAAATTTAGTTACCTTTTTGTGTTCTAAAATTATACGTTCCCGTCATTGCCCTGTTTGTCAGACTCCAAGATCCATTTATTTCCCCGTTTTTATGGTTCTATAATTTATCTTCTTGTCACAGAACTTTCATAAACTTTTTTTTAAAGGCACAAAATACTTGCAATAAACTCTGACAAAAATGCTTCCAGTTCAACTTTTGAAATCTTTCAATTATGTTTTGAGAGATTATCATACTTTCTGGTGTTGCTACGCTGTGAGATCTAGGTGGAGTGACATCTTACTAGGTTAGGGGGAAAATTGCTTGCGAAGAGACTCAGTTCAAAGCATTTATATTTCTTTACCTTTTCACTTTGGAATCCACAGATTTATGTTCGTGCTCATTCTGTGTAGAGAAGGAGAAGGGTGGATGATGAAGTGAGAATTGTGTCTGGGAGGATGGGAACATAATTGAGTCAAATTCCAATTATCACTGTGGATGGGGATGGAGGGATGGGGAGACATTGCACTTTTGTGAGCTGTTGGGTACCACAGGAAGACACAAAAGATATAAAGAGAGATCTCTACCTCAAGGTGCCTTGCTAAAAACAAAACACAAAACGTAATGGCTTCTCTCCACTAGAAGTGCTTGCTACTAGGTGGGAGCCACTGGGCTACAGGTTCCACATGGTGAGCAGATATTCATTCAGTAGACACCATGACATAGAGGGCACAAGACACCTTCAGCGTTGCCATGTTAACACATAATTACCATAACAAACTTTTCGGTGCTGTTGGCACTGGGGATTTGAACCTGTGACCTGGTGTACATGAGACAAGAGCTCAATTACTGAGCTACAGCCCCAACTCCAGCAAGTTACTCGTGAGATTGTTTTTGTGCTTCCTTTTCCACACTATCCCAAAGAGCCATTTTTCCCGTTGCTGTAATGCTCATCTGTGATGAGATTACTTTCTCAGTCAGATGCCGGTCCCAAATACCTTCTTCAGGCTCTGCCTCTAGCTGTCATAACACAAGACACAAAAACATTCCTGGTCTCCTCTTCTTTTCTTACAGTTCATCTTCATACCTTGTGCTTCTCCCCTGTATCCCACCCTCTTCACATTGAAATTTATTTCTCAGAAAAATCCTTCACACTTTCCCCCCTCAGAAACCCTCCACCTATGAACGTGCTGCTTCCTGAAAACCATTTTCTATCCGGCACACTGTGAGCCTTCGGGGGCATCTGGCTTTTCTGTGTGGAGATTCATCCCACTCCAGGAACATACTTGTCAATGCCTCAAGCATGCCAATCAAACAGTTGTGATCAAAGGCAAAATTCATTACTGCACCGCTCCACGATGCTTCTGAGCGATGAAGGGGAAGATAATTCTGTCACTCCTCCATGTGGCATGACTGTCACATGACTGGGACACAGCTTCATGAAAATGCATCCTTCTCATACTCAGCATCTGGCTGCCAGGCCTGCCATTTAGTGATGGCGAGACAGGTGGATGGAGAGAAATCTTGGAAAGACACTGAATTAAGCCAAGAGGAACATGTTGATTTTATCCCCTGCATGGCCAAAAGGAGACGAGAGAGAACAACTTGGAATCCCTGTGAATTCACGAATGCATGTTATTTTTGTTGCTTTTGTTTTGTTTTGTCTTGTTTTGGTCTGACTGTGGACTAAACCTAAAGCTTTGCACTCAGATTACATCCTCAGTCCTTTTTATTTTTATTTTTGTTTTTATTTTTTGTTTTGAGACAGGGTATCCCTGAGTTGCCAAAGCTGGCCTCAAACTTGAGATCCTGCTGCTTCTGCCTCATAAATAGCTAGGACTACAGACACGCACTACCATACTTACATGAATCTATATGCTTTTTGAACGATGAATATTATTTTTTTTTAAAATCATGTATCCATTTATTCTCCCAAATTACTGGTCTACTTTTAAGTAAGTCTCAGGACTTTTGCACTTGCTGTTCCCTCTTCTGGGAACATTTTTCTCCCAGTATTTGAAAGCTGGCTCCCACATTTTATTTGGATTTCAAGTCAATCAATTGGTTTTTTTCTTCTCCCAGCACTACTGTTGAACAGAAAGTCCTGATTTATACAGTTGCTAGCATTTATCACTAGTTAACTATCCAACACGCTGGCCTATGACCTAAGACTTCCACTGTAGAATAAGCTCAGGAAGGACAGGCACTTTCATCTACCTTGCTGTCTGTCGAATCCCCGCATCTAGGACAGCTCCTAACATACACAGGATGCTTGAACATCACTTTAAAATATAGGAATGGCTTGAATTGTCTTAGCCGACTCCAAGGCATTCTTGCTACAGAAGCAAAGGCTCACTGTCTCTTCAGGCCATGAGGACAACGGCTAGCAATCGCCACGTGGGGATTTCTTATCAATGGGGGACCATCCAACTCTGCTACTGCATCCCCAATCCTCAGAGGGACAAGATGAGACTTGGGGACTTTGGGAAGTGATTAGGTCACGAGGGTGAAGCTTTCACCATGGGACCAAGTGTCTTGGTGAGGAGTCATCAGAGAGATCCCTCTTTCATCTTTTCTGCCTTCTGTTCCCCCTCTCTGTCTCTCCCTTTCCCTGTCCCGTTCTCTCTGACTCTCCCTCTCCTCCCTCATGGCTGTTACTCTCCTGTCTGAGTAAGCCAGGAGCCAGGTCCTTTCTAGAGCCTGACCATGCTAGCCTCGGGATTGCAGACGTCTAGCCCCCAGAGCTGGGAGACATACATGTCTGCAGGGAAGCCGCTCAGTCTATAGTATTCCTGAAACTTGAACTGATTAAGTAAGACATGTGCAAATATGTACAGTAGCGTCTCTGAACTTCTCATTGACAGTCCTGAAAAACGCTCCTAAAACAACACGCTAAAGACCAAAGCATGACCCGAGGACGCGGCCTGTGGCCTTGGCCACATGGTACTGGCAGCTCCTCACAGCCCATTTGTCTAGCTTTCCAGCCAGAAGCAAGGGAGCCTGATGCTGTCCACGCTGGGCTCACAGTGGCACAAGACCTTGACTTTGTCCTCCTGCTCCAAGGCAGGGAGGCGGCAGCCAGGGGAGCTGGGGCTGCAGAGTCGGGAGGGGAGGGATGTCAGCAGACAGGTTGACGCAGGTACTGGACTCTTCATCGCTAAGTCTCTGTGAGTTATTTTTCTTTTAAAATATACTTTAGACATGTATGTGGAATTCTGAGTGTGTGTACTGGATATCTTTAAAGAAACCATTTAGACAATAGTCGTATCTGTGTGTGCTTTGTATTTCTCTGCTCATCCATTAATTCATTCTCTCAACAAATACTGGGCACCTTTCCTCTGTCAAAGCTGTGGTTTTTGCTTTTGGTGCGAGTGAGTGAGTGTGAGTGGGTGTGGTGCTGACGTGGCCTTGCTTATGTCCTCAGAGTCACATTCCACCCTGGCCTGGGCTTGCCTCCTGGAGGGCCTTTCCTGCTGGGGTTGGAATAGCAGAATCATGCCCATTCGGTGAAAGGATGCCTCCCGGAAGCAAGGGTCACGATGGCCTGAGCGCTCTGAGGCAGAGACAGCAACAGGGACAGAAATGACACGGAGCAAGAAATGAGGGCAGATGACAGGAACGGCTGCCCAGCCAAGGCCGGGCAGGCTGGCTTGGGCCGGACAGAGAACAGTGAAACCACAACTGGGAGACACAAAGCTATGAATAACATGGAGCAGGTCAAAGTGAGCATATCGTGAGGAGGCTGGTCCACGCAAGGGCCAGAGGAGAGCCTCTGAGGATGTGGGATCTGATTGGGGGGGTCTCATGCACTTGTAGGAAGAAACTGGGAGATGTAAGGGGTGTGTGGGATTCAAGCTATGGAATGGGACTTGCAGGATTCCTAGTCCTACAGCCAGCGGCAAAGCTATTCACACTGTGTTCAGTGCCGTCAGTGTCTTCTAAATTCTGCATTTTCTGAGACCAGTTCAGTCCTGCCAGTCGCCTGTGCATGGGTTGTAGGATAGGGGAAGAAGTAGAAGCCTGGGGAGCTGCAGGACCCGAGAGAGGACGAGCAGAGAACAGGTCGCAGCAGGAGAGTGAGAAGTCCCCGTGGGATGTGCACAAGGGCTCAGGGGAGAGCCAAGATATTCCTTCCTTAAAGAGATTAAATTGGAAAGGGAACCCAGTTATGTAAGAGAGGTTGCTGGTTGACGAGACCGGCTTGTCATGGGGCTGAGCATGTAGCTCAGGCCCTAGGTGCGTCCCCAGCACCGTGGGTGGCAAGGAGAGGGGTCTGTCTGTCTATCTATCTGGTGTTGGGGATCCAACACAGAGCCTTCACCTTGAGCTACACCCTCAGCCTATTTTTTATTTTTATTTTGAGACAGGGTGTTGTTACATCACCAAGTTGTTCAAGCAGGTTTTGCGCTCAGTAATCTTGCTGCTTCAGCCTCCTAGAGTTCTGGGATTATTGGTCTGCACCATTAACCTCAGCTTACAATTGCATTATATATCTACGGCCTTGGTTTAGAAGCTTTGCTCCCCAAGGGCACACAGGTAGCACAGTACCCGAGACTGAAGCCATGATAAGTCCTTGCTGAACAAATAAGTGAACGGGGGAGGATGAGGGAACCTAACGAGGCCAGGATGACACCAAAAGGCACATGAGGTGATCCCTGCAAGGACGCTGCGTCCTGCGCAAACCACTGAGAAGCCGTATTTCCCACACGAGAGGAAGAGAGCAGTCTGTGATACCCAGCCCAGGCTCAGAACCAGGCTTAGAATTGCCGGGTATGACTTTAAAATGTTGATAGCTCTTACTTAGAGCAACCAGGCATTGTTCCTGCTTCTGAATTTGCTGGAGGCAAATAAACACATGCCACGGGCATAAAATTATTTAAGCAGAAAGCCCACGTAATTGGATCTTTCTTCACTCCATTCTTTCTGGGAGGATTTTTAGCGTAAATGAACTTCGTGTGTAAGCTCCGAGCACTGCCTCTGCCTGGGCTCTGGCAGCCATTTTGAGGACATCTAGAGCAGCGAAAAGAGGTCAGAATTGGCACACCCAAATGTTCTTCCTGAGGTGTCCATTTAGCACCTAGACTTCTTGACTTGCTGGCAGAAGTCTTCAACAAGTGTAGTTTGACAGGGCACAGGAGAAACAGCAATGACGGCCGCTGTTAATCGAGCGCTTGCTGTATTCTGTGTGGTTGCACTGCCCATCCCTTTGGTTTCTCTTGGTACAATTGTGAAGGGGGCTAGCACTATTTCTACTTTCTAGATGGCCGATCCAGGTTGAGAGTGAGTATATGCACCCAAAATTCAATGGCTAATGAGGCTCGGTAGGTGCAGTTGGATTCCGACAGCAGCTACTGAGCACTCACCCATGCCTTTGAGGCTCTGTGCCTCTCTGTCCACGGAGCACAGGTAAGGACTTTGGACTAAACCCAGAACTAATTCTATAAGAGATGAGAAAAGTTAGAGCCTTGGTTGAGATGGGGCCAAGCAGTCTCTATCAATTCAAAAAAGTGGGCATGGACATTTCGTCCAATTTTGTGCATTGAGCCTGGTGTTAAAGACCCACGTTGAGTGGAAACCAGATAATCCGTTCCCTCTGGGATCTTTTCGTGGAATTCACACACTGTGGGAAGCATCTTACGTAAGCTCAAATGCTTACTAATTTGTGATGTGAGAATGAGCCTTGGCTGTGGGAACCAGAGGCTAGAGAGGGTTAGCCTCCGCTGAAGGGGAGCCAGGTTTTTGTCATTGTGCAAAGAGATTCTCAAAGTCCATTCTAGGGCGCATTTTTAGGTCATATTCTGGGAGCAGAGAAATGTTTTAATTTCCTCTTACTAGTTCTGAACTTCTCAGTAGGGCTTCTTAACAGTTATATTTCCCAAGAGATTCCTATTAGCTCAGTGTATCAAATATATGCACAACCCTGTCGGACAGATGCCAGCCAATAGAATAGACAGACAGCAATCAGGTAAATTCTAGATACATGAGTGGCTTATAAACAAACATTCAATACACCAAAGAGATAAAGGAACAGTAAATAAGTGGCTTTAATATGGTTAGATACATGAAACTATTTCAGGGAGATGAATAGCAACGGGATTAAGGAGGGCCAAGTGCAGAGGGGACAAATAAGGAAATTGTGGAATAAAAGCAAAGAAGGAAGAAAGTAAAATTCCTCTTCAGGTATTGCTGATAACGTCAAGTAGCATCATTCTTCATGCGTCCTCGGTCTCTGTCAAGTTCGCTAATCTGCTGTAAGCTATATTCTCTGCAGACAGATACAACACCAGAGAGAACATCAAGACCACCTCTTTCTATTACCCTGACACCCGAGTTCTCCTGCTGGCTGCCTCGATGGCTAAGACAGAATCCGAGCACTTATCAAAGATGCAATCGCACTGCAATCCATGGCTAATTCGCTAAGCATTTGCACATGTCTGGAAACTCCAAACTATAGGACTTACTTGCGAAGTTAGCCTGTGTTTTCTGCCCTGGTCCTAGGCCCTTCCCTAGGCTCAAACATGATTACCAAAAGTCCCATGTCTTGGGTGAAGATTACTTTTTAGAAAGTGATTTTCGTGTCTATTCCTGTTACTTCAACTGATAGAGGTTTATGCTACATTGAAAATGGATTTCCTATTAGAATGGATTCAATTTGGAAGACAATTAGAGTGAAGGACAGAGATGTAGAAGAGACATCTGATTGAAAAGGAAAGATGTCCCCTAGCGAACACTACCAGATGATGATTATTTAAGATTGTGTTATTTGTTACACAGGGTCAAGCTGTCAGAAAGGCTTTAGTGATCACTCTTTTAAGGAAATTTAATATAGTTTTATGTACAACTTTGTATCTTGTTAAGTGGCATCCAGCTGCACGCCTGGCATGATTTGGGAGCTTGGAGTTTTACCTCTTACATGGTCCTCCCACCTCCCTTTCCCCCAGAGAGAGCCTCCGCTGCCCATCGCCTGCCCTCTGGTAATCTGGGTATCATTTAGACTTTTTTTTCGTGCCCCTGCTTTGAGCTTTATGCCTGAGGTGATAGCTAGGTCCTTGGGGCAGAGAAAGGCCCATCTGCCATTGTTCTCAGTCATAGTGGGGACCTGGGTACAGTGGGAAGAAAGTCAGGATCAGACAGGTGCCCTATGGCAACTGAGATGGGACAAGATGGCGGCAGCACCAAGGTAGTATGGGTAAAATCCTCTTGCCCATTCTTGATCCACATCACCAGTATGTATTTGAGCAGAAGTAACTATATTAATATTTTGGGGCAACCCAGTCACAACAAATTGGGATGGAGGCCTGAGGAAGGGGATATTGACTTCCCTGCCCTAGCCTGGAACCTTCAGCTTAATTTTATACTGAGCCACTCAAATCATGTAGTTGTTTTTTGTTTAGGGAAATAAATAAATAAATATTTGGTGCTGTGAATTTCTCCCACTCTACCTTAAACTCACCCGTGGTATAACCACCAGAAAGTTGTGCTCAAATGTCCTATTTTTCTTCCCTGAGGATATCCTGGACTTACACCCCACAGACCTCTGAAAGTTAGCTGTGGCTCCATAACTTGCTTTCCCATTCTGTGAGGAGGATGCCCTCTGTCTTGGAAATTGCCCTTTTTCAAAGGGTGGCTGCTGTATCAGCCTGGACCCAGAAGGGGAATGACAGGCATCACTATCTCTTGCATGAATAAGAAATGGACTTTTGTTATTTTAAGCTACAGAGGTGTGGGAGTTGCTTGTCATTGTTGCAAACCTTAGCCTATAGTGATGAGTATAATCTCTATGTGAAATCACGTTCCTAGCACATTTTATAGCAAATAACAAATGCTTAAAATATGGTTATTGACTGAATGAGTGGCCTCCTGTCTCAATGTAATTGCATTAAGTAGAGATAATACGTAGATACGTCTATACCCAGTTGGCCCTGCTGGACAATTCCTGTTATATCAAAACATTATCTTGATGTCTTCACTTTTCAGGTTGACGGCATAATTCTCGTTTGACTCTTCCTTCATCTCTTGTATAGACTCCTCTTTGCCTACCTCTCTCTGTGTTCTTGCTTGTTGGAGAGCTTTCGGGAAACCACACATAGGTGGGCGGCTCTATAACTGCAGCTCGGACCCACCCTCCTGTGCTCCATGTCATTTCTGCCCTTCAACCATGCAGAACATTTGTATTTAGATGCCTGCTGGCATCTGACTCAATATGCCAAAAACGGCCCCGAGACTCCTCTTCCAGAACCCTCAGCCTTTCCCCGAATCTGTGCTTCTATCCATGAATCTGTGGCACCTCCAACACGCAAGCTCTGTCTGTAGCTTTATTTTAGGTCTTGCATCTGTTTTGTTTTACTTTAATGTTAATTTGTCTTTCAACTTTCCTCTGAAATGCCTGTTAGATTCCCTAGGGGCTCTGCTACTTTCCTTTTCTGCCATATTTCCAATCCTTTTTATCTCATGTCCAAATACTCTATGGATGTTGACCTGCCTTTCCGGCTTATAACAACTCCTTTAAATTATTTATTACATAGCAAGATCCTTATTATGGAACTGTGATTCTCAACCAGCAGACTAGTAGTAATGCACAACGTGTTGCTTTTTGTTTCAGCATTCTAGATCCAGACACTGTCTAAGGCAGCGCTTGACGTGAAGGTCTGTTTCAGGGATAGGGAAGAACAGAACTACAGAAGAGCCAGTGAGGACAGTGTGGCTCTGGGATTTACCGAAACATGTGTGGAAATGGGCATGATGGTCAGGATGGGATGGGAATATAAAATTGGCTGTCTTGATTGATGGAGTCACAGTATCTAGAGATGCCCCCAAGGTAGTGGAAGAGGAGTGGCCTGGAGGGTTAAGTGAAGATGGATGTCAAAACTTGGGGGCACCCTGATCAAAGGAGTGAAGTGTTGCTCTTAGCTCTGGAGGGCTGGCTATGATCGCATGGAAAGAGAGGTCTGGCATGATGGAAACCGGAAATGGAAAACTTTACATGAAAAATTTGGAATTTTTACATGATAAAATGGAAATATGGAAACGAACTGTTTTGGTAACACACTGTGGCTCTAATAGAAAGTTTTTGTAGGCCAGGTCCTGCTTGTAGGTTGTCCTCTTGAAATCTCTGGGTGTAAAGATGAGCTGAAACGAGAACCCAGGGGCCTTGACATTTATGGGGACATCAACAGAGGAAAAGCATCATCCCAGAGGAAGAGGGCACCACAAAGTCAATCCAGAGAGACTTGCTGGGACTGTGAACTTCTGTTTCCATCATAGTCGGGGAAACAGCAGCCACATCACTACACCTACAATGAAAGGACAATTTGTTTCATGGCGAAAATGCTAGTAAAAAATCATTCCAAAATTAAAAAGAAAAGAAAGGGAGTTTCAAAAGTTGTGGTGCATCCAGGTGGGATGAATCTCTGGACACACAACGTGATGATGTCATCAGGAGCCCACGAGGTTCCACTAAGGGCAAACTGAAGGAGGGGGGAGGGAATGGGGGGGTGTGATGTGCAGAGGGGAGAGGGCTCTCCAAGGAGGTTGGTAACAAAGGAGAATGGAGAGGATTAAGAAGAAAGCCTGAGTGCTGCGACAAGTAGACAGACAGTTGAGACAGACACACTGCCAGCACACGATCAGTGGGCAGCAGACCCTCTCTCAACTTTAGCCCTGGTTCCTTTGGTCTCCACAAAACCCCAGGGGAAGTAACAACATTCAAGTCCATTTTAAAGTGAAGAAATAGGGGCATGGAAATGCATTTATGCACTTTGATTATTTATTAAAGAGGGAAATCTAAGAATATTTGTAAGGCAAAGGAAGAATTCAGGAAAGGCAGAGAGTCATTTTGAAAGCCTCTAAGTGGAAAGAGGTCCTGAAAACATCCTCGAAAATGTCTCGGATTGTTTTTGGGTGGGGTGCAGGACAGGGAGCTGTGTTTTCTTCAGAAACTTCAGGGAAGAAAGAGAAAGAAATTAATGGTATGAAATTGCTGGCGACCCTGGGAGTGGAAGGAAGAAACTCAGCAGTCCCTCAGCTTATGTTTCTAAATAAATCACCGTGACACGGGGCTCCATTCCTCCTGGGGATGTGAGGCAGATTCTCAGTTGTGGAGAAAGAAACACAAATTCATCACAAAATGGGTCTTGGATATTGAACAGAGATTAATCACATAGAAATAAACTAAGGATGGATTATTTCATATCTTTGGGTTAGGCTCAAGTATGCATCCAACCCCACCAGAATATCGGAGCCATATGGGATCCTCTTGGTGCACCTGGTAACTGAATCTTCCCAAGAGGCGTGCTCTGAAATCACGGTCTTCACTCCGATATTCAGGAATAGTTCTCGGAACTTGTCAACTGCCTGTGTGTCTTTTGTTGCGAGCCTAACGCATGCCCTCTTTCCAGCTGGGATTCGGAAAAACCTGGTCCTCCCCCACAGGGTGGCTTATTTTTAAGAGTTGTGGAATACGAATACAACCTTTTCATTTAAAAAAGAAAATCCCTCCATGTGCATAATTTACATTACCCAGAACGTGGCAGAAAGCGCAGAGGAAAGTGGTTCTGCCTGACGCCCCTTCATAAAAATGGCAGTATTTCCCAACTCCTGCTCTCGGAGGAGGCTCTGGGCCATCCTAAAGTATCTCTGAACTTTTCACTGCTTTAGTCTCATGTTGTGGTTCCCGAAATGAGTGGGTGTAAATATGAATTGGGGTGCATTTGAAAAGAGCAGACTCTCAGGCCCCATTGTTAGAATTTCTAAATCAGTGAATCGAAACCGAGGCCTAGAAACCTACATTTTAATCAAGCTCCCCAAGTGGATCTTAGGTTATGTTTTTAAAAGATGTTCCCCAAATTCTGATGAATAAGAAACCCCATCCTGAATCATTCTTGTCAAAGTCGAAGAGCCTGGCTTGGAGAAATCAGCATTTGTTAAAGCCACACTGTCTTAAGCAGAGAACTTGGGGACTCAGAAGGGAACCACAGATTGTGACAGGACTTTCCTTTTGCTAAGTTAGAAGAATTTGAATCAACCAAGTTTCCACAGGGTTCCTTTTTAGCATATGCTTCTAATTTCATCTCTGCACTCAAAAGAGAGACAAAGATGACATGGCCCCCATCCATGATGGTTGGGGAGGTGTGCGCATACTCACAGATATGCCTATGGTATGACAGCTACTGCCTGATGTTCAGGTTACTCATACTTCATACCTCCGGCCTACTGTCTTAGGGACTGTCACACGGCAGATCCTGATTTTGACTCAGAAGATGTAGTTATTAGAAGGATGTTAGAAGGGAGACTGAGGAAGAGACAGAAGTCAAGTCTGAAGAGAGGAAAGAGACCTTAAGACTATGAGACCTTAAGAACTGTGGGCACAGGTGGCATTGCATGTGGGTATTTTGCTCATAAGTCTCCGTCATAACCCCAGATGGCAGGTTCCCCAAGGGGATCCATTTTGCAGATGTGGAAATAGAGGCACAGAGGAGTTGAAATGTAATAGTTTGTCCCCTTCAGTCCTCATGGCTTGCATGTGGAGGAAATGGAATCGAGCCAGGTGTAGCTCTAGAGAGTTCAAGTTCTCATCCCATGTCTTAGACTTGATGGCTTCTGAAAAGGATCCACTGGGATTGGGGCTTGGAGGGAGCATGGATTTGGACAGATGGGAACTAAGGGGAGGAAGGTCAAGACTTGACTGGCTTTTTCTAGGTACTAGGAACAAGGCAGTTAACACTCCGATAATGAATCAGCAACAGGAGTGACACAGGGCAGCGCTGTTTCCAGGGTACTTTAGAAAGCACAAGAGGAGCATGTGTGATCTGTGTCCATGGATGTTGAAGGAATGGCCACTGGTGACAGCTAGGCCTACAGGCATTTAGATGAGCAGGCACCAAGTTGTCTTTTAAGCCATGCCTCAGGACAGGGGGTGACTGCCCTTTTCTCAAAGGACATTTGACCATGTCTGAAAACATTTAGATATCGTGTTAGGGAGATAGCTACTACTGGCACCTAGCGAGTAGAGACCAGGGCTGTCACTAAACATCCCACAATGCCCAGGGTGGCCATGACAACAAAGAATGATCTAGGCTGAGTGTTAATATTGCCCAGGTAGAGCAGTGGGAGTGCTGTTTCAAAGACTTTAGAGCAAGGAAAGGAAAGACTAGAGACAAAGTGGAAAAGGTATTGCGAGTTGTTTTTTGTGGCCGCAGAATGATTCCTGGATGTGTGGGCAGTCCTGGCAGAACCCCTACGGCTCCTCCTTTCTTAGGCTCAACATCACTAATTTGTTCTTTTTGGAGTGACCCTCCTTGGAATATTACAGCATAGCATACAGAAATCTTTAACCAAATGTGACTTTGTCCCTTGGCACTAGGATATTATTATTCTGCTGGTGCCAATAATTAACCTCTGTTCTACAGGAATCCTTCTTTTGGAAGGAAACTCTACTGGGAACCATGGGAGTCATCATCTTCCCAAACATGCTCAGAAAAGTTCACAGGACCAGGCAACTGTAATTGCTCTGACGCTTTGCATATTTATGTTGGAGACCTTCACATGAACTGTTACTTTAAAAAAGAAGAATCAGTTCATCTTTAAAAAGGGGTGATTGATCGCTGCCAGTTGAGCATTCCTTCATTCCTGGCTTCCTCTTAGTCTCCATAATAAGTTCTTCACGAGCACCAGCTTGCTATTAAAGAACAGTATTCATCAGAAGCCAAGCAGAGAGGAGGCAGTATTTGATGGGCACAATACTCTATTTCAATCCACAGTGTCCTTTTTGTTCAACGCTATCTGTCGCGTCATTAACATTTGAGGAAAAACACACAAAGACTTTGGTAAATATTAATCAGGAGTGCGCAGTCCCTTTCCCTCCTCAATTACCCATTACTGGGCTCTCCAGGTGATAACGTCCTGCTAAACCTTCTATTTGCTTAAAATGCAAGTGAGAAGTACTTTCTGTGGATTGCCTGTCATGCTCTTAGCAGCCTAAGTAGCCTCTAACAGTGGGGAAGCCAGCTTTCTTCCTCCCCCTCTCTCCTTTGTTAGCATCCTTCCTGGTCTGCTGGTGTCAGAATGTGTGTGTGTGTGTGTGTGTGTGTGTGTGTGTGTGCGCGCGCGCGTGCTTGCGCGCGCGTGCACCCCTGCCTGCCTAGCTCATAACTTGCCCCCTACCTGGCTGCTTTCTCAATGGGTTTGCTGAGATGTTTGGATGAATTAAGACAGACACACGGAGCACATGGGCCCATTGGTCAATGGACCCAGTGGTCAAGTACCCAACAGCCTGTGGATCACAGCACCTCTGTAGTGAGCCATCTCTTTGAACTTGGAAGTCTGTTTCTTCCACTTTAGATCTCATCAGACCATGCAAATTGCCATCAACCTTTCCTCACCGGAGGAAGCAGGTCTAAGTCATGATCTCTCTTATTATCAGTGAAGTCATTAAAAGTCCATCAGATCAATTGGGCTCTGACATTACATTAAAAATGTTCTCGGGTGAAATCTATTTCTCTGCTCCTAAAACTGGTGTAAGTTCAAAGAAGCTCCTAATGAAATCTTGTCCCATCCATGTCAGCTCCGCAAGTTAACGATGAATATTAAAACCCAGGTGGCAAGAGCTGGATTCATCATGGAACATCAAATTCCGAGCTCGGAAAGGCCACGCCACGCGGTGGGGTTTCGCTGGCTGCTTGTAAACAGCCAACACACTGTGGCTGCGCTGGGTGAGGGACAGGTCTTCCTCACACACTCTCTGGAGGTCAAGCGAACCTGCTTGTAAGCTTCAAATTACAGGTGGCAGTCAGAAGAAGAGAGATGGCTTATAACTACGTCATTAGGTGTCCTGGCACCTTGAGTTTGTACTTCCACTCCTCTTTCAACACCAGATTGGCTTTTCCTACACAGTGGACAGATCGTTTTCTCGAGACCATTTCTTCTTGGCTTCTGTATGACATTATGTTTTCTCTCCATAAAAGCAATGAATGTGGGAGTAGGTATTAGGCACGTGACATATTTTAATTTTGTGAAGCAGCTCTCTATGACCACCCTCTGAAACAGACCAGGGAGGTTTATTTCTGAGGAGCCCTGGAGGTTTTGCTGTCTGCTGAGCACTTTAGAAAAAGAGGGAGAGCTGAAAGATACCCAGATTTGCTCAGCTACAGGCAAAGAAAGCCACAAAAGAACGATGTTTTTGATGTACAGGGGAGGCATAATTTTTGCAGAACAGCTTGCCACTATGTTACTCCTTTCTATTCATGCACATGGGAACTGTGTCTTCCTCACCAGGGCTTTGAATTTGGTTGCACTTAATCCATCGTAAGAAACACATTTGCTATGATGGTCCAGTCGGTGTGCATCTATATGTACAAAGAAACATTTCTTCTTTAAGAAACATTACATCTTCTGTTTCCATGCAAGATTCTCAGGTATATTCCAAGCTATTCTATTTTTTAAAAATGCTGGTCATAACCCATTAAACTGATTACGCTAGAGGGTTTTGATTCACAATTTGAAAAAAAACAATACTGAATTCTGAAATATAAGAGCAGTTCAACTAGAAACTCAAATTGTTTTCTTTGTTCTAGCATAATAACTCTTTTTATGTATTGATTAACAGTGGAGAAGGGAGGTCAATGATGAGGCATTCATGTTATGACAAGGTCGAGATTTACTAGTATAGACCTGAAAATATATTTCCAGCTGAGAAGTTGTGGGCATCTTTTCAGTTTCACATAGGTTGTTTCTAGACTCAGTCGATTTCAGTGGTACCTTTTGTCCTTCAAGGTTATACTACAGGGATTTCTCTTTTCTCTCTCTGTTCTCTCTCTCTCTCTCTCTCTCTCTCTCTCTCTCTCTCTCTCTCTCTCTCTCTCATTTGAAGCTGGGTATAGGTGACAAAAAGCCAGTTGGAGTCAATGGTCTGAAAGACTCTAGTTGCACATAGGTTTTGGTGCAATGTAGATACCAGGATTTATTCCCACCCCCACCCTTTCCCAGTACATACTTTGGCCTGGAGCAGACAAAACCCCACGTTGGGGAGCCCTGATGATTTTCTTTAGCTAACCTGTACACATTATTGTGTTTTATTATCAAATACAGGAAGTCAGTTCCCATCAAAATGCAGTGCTAGGGGGAAATTTCTCATTGCCTGGAAGGTTAGTTTCTGGACACTCGCCATAACACCATTAGGTATTGAATAGAATTTAGGATAAAGTATGTTCTTTTTGGAAATCAGCCCAAAGATTTAGTTATTCATTGCTACAAAAAGAAGCTCTGATGAGGGTACTCTAGCCACGAGGGCAACTTTCATGTGAGCTTCCCAAAGAAGTTCTTTTCAATCTGAAACTAAAATGTAATAACCTCAAAATAGCAGCCAATGTGCATCCATCTGTTGGATACATTTGATTTTTACCTCTACATCTCCTTTTAGATGAAATGCTCTTGCTAACCCCGCCATGAATATGACTTCTACAGGCGATTCAACGGGAAAGTTATTTGGAATTCCACATTGCCAAAACAAGCTGATGATGAATTTTTCAGCTCAATTCTTGTTTCAGATTACAAAGTATATTAGCAAAAGCAACCAAAGAGATACCACAATATGATTCAAAGGAAGATAACTTTCAAAAAGGAAGAAAGTCAGCTAAAATAAGCTACAGAAGCCAAGAGGGGTCAGAACTATAGTTTAAAGAGTAGTTAGATTAACAGATGCCTTAATTTTATTCTTTGAATCTCAAGAATAGAGTTTTTAAAATCTAGTACATTTTCCTGGCTCCTACAAGAAGAATAATAAGATATTAAAAGTCCTTACGATTATTGGTGCTTCCTGAAATTTTTTAAAGCAATAAGGAATAAATTGATGCAACTGATAAGAAAAATCATCCCCCCTCCTTCATTATTAATGACCAAATATTATTAAATCAATAGTTTTGGTGATGATTCAAACAGGTTATTAAATATTATGAATTATTAACCTAGAGGTTGATCAGAACTATGAAAATAATTCAAGTTAATGAGAATCTTTGGATTTCTAATGAAATATCCAGTCATTGACAAAATATCTCTGGGAGGATTTTTGGAACATGAAAAAGCAGAGACCACAGATGTCTGTAAGGAAGAGAATAACATTCCTTGCTGGATTACAGGAAATTAAAAAAACAGATACCCATAGTCAAAATAATGGAGGAGTAAACTGAACCAGTCAGTGGAAGGTAAGTGACAACAGAGAATTCGTTCTCCTGACCTTCATCCCTGCTGTCCTTCCTCATTTAATACCCCAATTGTTTCAGAAACTTCACCAAAATTGAGAAACAGCCACAGATTTGTCAATGCGGGGTGTGCCTTTAGCGAGGCGAGTTGGGCATAAAGCAATTAGTCGGTGGCTCGTAGCCAGTAGCACTATCTGTTCCAATTACTTTGCCTGAAGCAAGGAGTATGTGGAAGAGTATTTCGTCCAGACCTTATCCAAGAACAGGCAATGGAATGTGAATTCATTTAGAAGGGAAGCAAAGACAGTAGGGAAGGAGTGGGGAGCCCCTACCCCAGCCGGTAGAAAGGTCTGATGGACTTTGACCCTTTTGTGAGACCCCAGTTACCATGCATGGGAACGCTGACACAAACAAGCCGCCCAGGCTGTCAGAGGAACTGAAGGCAAGCAGATGCCCCTCGTTCCCTTTCGCATGCCTTCTCCACTGCAGGCTTCCTGCTTAAACAGCCTCTTGCCAAAAAGCATTATCCCCTGGTAAAATTTCCCAATAGTAATGCGACTCTGTCACCAAAGAGTTTAATGACATGTACTTTTTTAAAAAACTATTTGATGCACCAAGAGGCCTGAATGTTCCTGAGAAAGAAAGCTACACCGGATAAGGGATTTAGGCTTTTGCAGAACCAGGCAGGTGGGTCAGGACCTAGGTAGCACATAGCCCTGGCAACAGCCACACAAAGGCCTTGCTTCCTTTAGAAATGAAAGGGTGTGGGTGAGAGGTTGAGGCCACTTGCGAACAAGCTAAGAGAGATCAGACTTTAGGAATGCAAACCTGGTTCCCTGGTTTATTGTCTGTGGATTTCAAGAAAGCTAACTTATCTCTGCAAGTCTCAGGCATAATAATTATATGGATTTCTAACAGTTGTTGGAGGCCAGGTCTTCTCAGCGAAATTTTAACAGCTAGCATTCAGCAGTGGCTGGAGTCCAGAGCTGGGCAATGAATGAGTATATGGTCACTCCCTGGGCAAACAGCGGGCTCCTTCCCTGTCCCCTCCCAAGGCAGATCTGACATTATGACATTTACAGACTAGTGTAGGGTAAGGATGATCATAAATAAATGAGCAGGCCAGGCGTGGTGGATCAGGCATGCAATCCCAGCACTTTAGGAGGTTGAGGCTGGAGATTCACAGGCTCCAGCTTAGCCTGGGCAATTTAGGAACTTAGTGAGGTCTTGTCTCAAAACTAAAATAACTAATTAAGTAGATAGATAAGTATAGAGGGGCTGAGAGCTTATCTTAGAGGTTAGAGTACTTGCCTAGCAAGTGCAAAGCCTTAGATTTGACTCCCCAGCCATCGTACCAGCCTAGCATCCTGGCACATGCCTGTAATCCTAGCACTCCGGGGAGGCTGAGGCAGGAGGATTGCTGTGAACTCGAGGCCAGCCTGGGCTACATAGTGAGTTCAGAACCAGCCTGGGCTATAGAGCTAGCCTTCTTAAAATACAAATAACACAGCCAGAGATGCAACTCAAGGTGAAGGTTGTGGGTTCAATCCCTAGGACTGAAAAAAGAGTAAACAAAAATATGCACAATATGTTTGCCCCGTGAGTAATTAATATTAGTAGGAAAATAAAACATAAAGAGCTTGTTAAGAGCAAATGACAAGGTACCGGCTTCGGGTCAGTTGTGAGAGGTAATAGGGCACCTGGGAGAGATCAAGTCTAAGGGGGAACTTGGAGGAAAGTCGGCTAGGACAGAAGGGTTGCAACAGTGAAGGTTTCCTGTAAACACTAGATAATGACAGAACTCAGGCTTACAGATTTTATAGTTACATTGGAAGTTGGGACCTTCGTAACAAACTTCTGTGAAAAGTTTGAGTTTGAGGGAAACAGTTATGTGAACCGCAGCTGACCCTCGCTGTGGGACCCGGATGCTCTAGCTCAGGGGTTGAGGGGGTGGGGGTTGTTTTCTTGCTAGAGCTATTCCACAGAAGACCATTCCACTGATTCGCAGGCTGGTCTCGGAGGGGGCCACCCCTCATTTACTACTGAGGGAGGATTTATGGGGAGGATCACAAGATGGCATTGGAGGTGGTCCAGGCCCAAAGGCGAAGACTCACTGGCAATGAAATCACACTAAGACAGACAGTAAGAAAATATGCTACGGGAGAGGATCATAAGCATTCAAGGACACAGCAAACCGCAGCCCTGGCCTCAGACCCACATTCCTCGTCCATGTAGCCCGTGTTCCTGAGCTATAGGATAAACGAAATAAATCAAGGGACTCTTGGGATAGATCCGGAAGAAGCCTGTGATAAATTCCCTTAAACTTACTTGTCAGTACCTTGCTTGGAATCTTCAGTTCTTTTCAAAAATTAAAAAAATATGATTGGATGTGGCAGGAACTGAGGAGGAATTTCACCCCTAAATTCGACCTCATTGTTGAGGAAGTTAAATCCTTGAGGACTGTTCAGTTTTGTGAAGATAAGTCACATGTTGGATTCAAATGAAAAGAAAAAAAAATTAATATTTCTATACATTGAATATTCCATAGGTTTATTAGCATAAAAGCAGTATACAACCGCTGGTTTAGGCCTTTTAACTTGTTAAATTACAAATCACTAGCATAGTTCACAAAGTAAACACAAAGTAAGCGCCAGCTGAGTCCTGAGTGGAAATGTGAAGGAATGGCTTTGAATTCTACAAATCTATGACCATCGTTGTTCTGCATTTTCCAATGTACCAACTATTTTGCATCAGCTTTTGAATTTACTACTTGAGACAGAGATATTCTTATATTTTGCACTCACACATTGTGTGTGTGTGTGTGTGTGTGTGTGTGTATCTAAAAGGCCATGATACCCATAGCTTGGCCTATGTTTTTTTTATTAAATACAACAAGAATTTTCATTACAACATGCGGGCCAAGCTTTAGACAATGACTTTCCATCTGGTAGCCAGACATTAGGGCACATTTTAAGCAGCTAACTGGACATGCTGTATGAGTCCCTTGGGCCAGATTGGAACTGGTAATAGAACCTGTGTGATCTGGAGTCTTGAGGCAGCATTTCTGCACTGAGAGATCAGGGCCAAAGGAGATGGGAATACTCTCCCTGTCTTTCCTTGCTTTGGGAAATTAGAGCTGCTAATCACAGTCATCTAGGTGGTGTTGCATCAGGCTTCAGTATCTCCAGTGTTTTCCTAAACAAGTTGTGAAATGATCTTTATTTTTATTGGGAAAGCCATGGTCCCAGCCTCAGGGAATACAAGAAAACAAGAATATTATTTACTGTCCCCAGATGGGCATACTCTCCCTGGAATGGGTTCAAAATGGGCTTTCGCCCAGGGGCAGTTTTGATCCCATCTTTTCCCTCCACTCCATCCCCTCCCTGCTTCACGGGATATTTGGCAATGCCTGGAGACATTTTCTATTGCTTCAACTGAGAGTTCTGCTGACACCTAGTGCAATGAGTCGAGGAATGCAACCATGCATCCTATTGTACATAGGACGGTCCCCCACAATGGGAACTCATCCGGCCCCCAATGTCACTAGCGTGGAAGTCGGGAAAACCAGTCTTAAGTGGTGAAGATAACGCTCATGACAATGATGACACAAATAATTATAGCTCCAATCTGTCGAGGTATCATCACTTCAAGCCTGCCCATTTCCTACTTCTCATTCGAATTTTACATTAATTCTCTTACGTCTTTAGTTCACAGAAGAGAGAAAACCCAGGCTCTGAGGTATTCCATAACTTGTTCATGGTCATAGACCAAGACTGTGGCCAAAACAGGATCCAAAGCTAGAACTTCCTGATGAGCCCTAGGTAGCTTTGCGCTTCTGTTGGTAGGTTTGGCTGAGTTTTGAAGATCTTTCCCAGATTTCTTAGAGAAATAGTCAATCAGTACAGACTTCAAGTCTGATGCTGATGGGTTGTCAACCTCAGCCCTGGAAGTTGCTTTTTCTTGTTCAATGTCCTTTCTCTGGCTAATGATGAATGAGGTCCTAACCTTCTGTCCTCTACTCCCACCTTGAAACCATTACATGACGGTTCTCAGTGGGGGTAGGATTTGGGCTCCTTGAGAACAGGTTGGTTGTCACAACTGAGAGGGATGGAGGGGATGCTACTGCGATCTAGAAAGGAGAGGTCAGTGAGGTTGTTAAAAAGTTCTACAGTGCAGAGGATACTATGGGCCCATGACAAAGAATTATTTGGCCACGAATGTCAATAGTGCTGAGCTTGTGGAACTACAGCAGAAGGCACAGTAGAAAATCAGGCCTGAGAGAGTAAGCCGGCTTTCTATACAGGAGAAATTTGTTGTTATTTTGGCCTGCAACCCACTCACCTTGTTCTGATAATTCAATCTGGTTATGCTCTGGAGCTCCCACCTGAAGCCCATGTAATTTTGAGGAAGCTATCTACTTCTGCACCCAGGACCAGGGAAGACATGTTCTAAACTTGATTCATCAACACATTCCATTTCTCTGGCCAAAGGGGACCTGACATGAGCACACTCAATTAAATGTTATAAGATGTTGACTGCAACTTTTGAGGCAGAGGCTAGGTCCTGGAGGCTGGACTTAATCCTAAGAGGACATGAGGCTGGGACTGCTGGTAGTGCTGGTAGCCATATGGTCATCAGGAGGAAAGAGATGGCCTCATGATGGAACCAACAGAGTGGGAAAGGGTGAGAGAGAGATAGAGATAGAGAGAGACAGAAAGAGAGAGACAGAGAAAGACAGAGAGAGAGACAGAGAAAGAAAGAAGCCAGTGTATCCTGGATTTTTGAGTTACATTATCTCACAAATTATCTGATTGTCTAATCCACTTTGCATAGGGTTTTCTGCCTCCTGCATGTGGATCAGGCCTAATCAACTCTCTTCTCTGTGAGGGGGTAACACAAATGATTTCCATTAAACACTAAAAATGAAAGAACGTCTGCAAATTCCTCCACATTCTTTACAAGAAATTTCATAACTAAACATGTAAATCTGGGGGAAAAGCTCTGGAAGGCAGAATTTTCCCGGCAAAGAGCTATCTAACAGAACAGCCACCAGCTTTTTCATAACACGAGAAAAAGCCAGAAGCCCTAGTTTCTGGAAGCTCAGGAACAAACTGAGAGCTGTAGGTTTCATCTAGCTTGTCATGCGTCTAGGTGTTCTGGGAGAGAGCAGTGGCATTTTTGACACCTGTTATAATGACATCCTCGATGCAGATGTTCGTGTTAAGACTCTCAGCAGACGTGGGTGCAAGGTGAACAAGAATACGCTAGGCACAGCACTGCGGGGAGAAGCCCATTACTTGACTCTTGGGTAAATTTAAGAACTACACAAAGAACAGAGACCACCTAAGGATCTCCTGAGGGAAAACACTACAGATTGCACCAAGTCAGGGACCCACACAATGGACTTTCACCTGCACGGGCAGAATCTAACTGGTGCTATTCGAGAACTGTTGTGACAGTAACTCACAAAGGGTGGTCCACACTCAAGACGTGACAGACAAAAGATGTTTAGGATGTAATATTTGAATAAATATTTTTAAAATGCTGTAACAATTACATAATGATTTTAATGAGAAGGCAAATAAAAACGGAACTAGACTATCAAATGTGGGACTTAGCACTTTTTATTACTTAGGACAGGAGTCAGCAAATGTTTTTTAGAAAGGACCATGGAGGGAATGCTTGCAGTTATTTAGGCCAGTCTCTAGTCAACTATTCAGTTCAGTTGTAGGGTCAAAGCACTTACAGACAATTTAGGAATAAAGGGGTGTAGTGAGTTCCAATAAAAATTTATTTACAAAAACAGATGGTGAGCTAAGTACAGCACAAAGGCTTTTCTCATTCTCAGATTAATAGGACACGAACTAAAAAAGTAAGAGAGTAAAAATGTTAAAATATATAGCACAAATGGTACACGGACATAGCAAAGTCCATGAAGTAACTCAAAGTTGGTTGAAGTCTGGTAAAATTTATACTGGGTCCAATATTTTTGGTATTATTTATGATGATAGCAATAAGGAAGCACTGAATCCTTCCCTGCAGCATGTGTTTATTGAGTATTTGCTATGTGCTGGGCACTGTATGAAGTACTGTAACTTCAACTGTATGGCAGACATGGTCCCTGATGAATTTAGTCATAACTTATGAGGAAATATTTATTATAGGAGAATGATGAACATAAACAGACACCTAACGGATGAAAAGAAACCAGCCAAGAGAAAAGCCAAGGGAGTGATATTCTGAAAAAAGAAGAAATAGCAAGGGTGAATATCCCAAGGGATGAAGACATTTTGTGCTTCTTCCACATGGCCAGAGCCCAACCTGGGAGAGTGGAAGAGAGCAGTACCCACCATGGTGGAAAAGTGAACACAAGCTAGACCAGCCTTTGGTTAAAAAACAACCCCCTCCCCAAAACAAAACAAAACAAAACGTGGAACCACAGATAGGCTTTTAGCAGAAGAGAGATGCAGGTCAATTTCCACATTCCGGCTACTCTGGGTGGGTGGTGGACCGGAGGGAATGATCCGTGACCACAGCAACACTGCAGCAAATAGCACCTAACAACGTGTTCGATCTGTGCTAATCTCTTCGGCCATTATTTGTGAGATTCTCCCATAACCCAATGGAAAGGGGGTACGTAATTATTTCCATTTTTACAGAAGCAGAAACTGACAAGCTGAGAGAGATATTACAATGGTTCCTGCAGTAGGCAAGCATCAAAGTCAGGATGTGGCTCCGATCTTCATGATTCCAAGTTCAAATTGTAGTTTCCTGTGCTCGGAGTTGGCAAACTGCAGACTGGAGGCCAAGTCCAGCTGACCACTTGTTTTGTAAATAAAGTTTTATTGGAAAACAGCCAAATATTTTCATAGTTGACAGCTGCTTTGCAGATAACTACTCACTACAGAGGCAGGATCATCTGCCAAGCAGAAATATATATACTTTCTGGCCCTTTAGAGAAAAAAAAATGTAGCTAGTCTCTCGTGTATGCTATAATGATAGGAAGGTATTTGTTTCCAGGAAAATATTCAAAATAAACATGATATGATGAAGGTGCTTCACCATCAGTTTTACTGCTCCAGAATGTCACACTGACTATGGCTTCTCAAGGCCCTTCTCAGTCTGTTCTCATGCAATATTTTATCTTAACTTACAAACTTAAAATAATTTTTTGAACAGTGCAGCAAGGTACAAATTACAACTGGGAGAGAAGTGTTTCCAAGATGCGTTCCAGAAGGAACTGAGGACATAGCACGTGACAGTCAGCATCATCTTGGGAATAGTGCTTCCTTTCTCCCGTGGCTCACCTTCACTCCCCAGGTAATGCCTTGTTTGTTAGGAGGAATAGACTAGCAACCCCCACACTTTGTCAAATAGATCAGTCAACAACTCACAGGAGAAGACTCCAGTCGACTGATGAAACGCCATCTGGTAGCTGGGGTTAAGACCGAAAGCGAATCCTGGCTTTGAATTCTGGCTGAGGCTTCAGTTGACACTTACTTGACTCAGTTTACACACCGAAAAAAAGGGATGTGACGACATAGAATGGTAACTAGCTTGGCTTCCAATTCAAGGAAGGTCCCTCTGCACAGAATTAGAATTGATGTCAACAGGTCCTTCCTTGGAGAGCCCACACAAGCGCCGCCGGGTGTCTAGGGCTCTCTGCATGTCTAAGTCACTGGAACCAAGTATTTTATCCACATTAAGGGGAAATGTGTTTGTATCAATGGCGCCTCATCTCCTCCTGGAAAAGGAATAGTGATGGTTTGACCTTATCAAAAATCCAAGTTAAAGGATTGGATGAATTGTCCCATGCATGTGATTGCTCTGCACCTATGATATAGTCATCCTGCACTACTTAATGAGGAAAATCAGAATATGGAAGGGTGGTCTTAAGGAGTAGGTAAGTGTAAGATGACATACCCATGTTCTGAGCAGAGCAACTTCAGTGTTCAGTTTTGCTGTCAGCTCAACTGACAGCCCACGTCAGATGAAAGACGGGGAGGAGAATTAAAGTCAGGCTTGAGAGAACCAGCTCATGATGACACAACTTTTTCAGGGGACTGTGTCTGTAAACCACGGTATATCTGTACTTCCTTCATCCACACTGCCAATGCAGAAGGAACTCCTGTGCTGTGATGTTTTAAGTCAATTCTCAAGTAAATGTATTCTGAACAGTAAATTTTATATTACGACTGACAGTGAAAATCTAGCAATAATAGCTACAAAATTGCTGGTTTGATGTGGCCCTCATTTGATATAAATATTACGCATTAAGAAAAATACATTACAATTAAATTGTTAAAGAGTTTATCTGTGCCCCATTTAAAATGCCACTGTGTGCAGTGGAAGAGATTCACCTAGCTTCCAAAACATTCTCCTAAGGGAATATAAGAATGCCTACGTGTAAACATTTTTTTTTTGTGATAGTGTATTTTATTATTTGAATTAAATATTAACTGATGCCTAGGATGTCTATGTGTTCTGTGATAGGGAAATATGACGTGTTTAAAACAAACCAGCAAGCAAAAAGTGGGAGGACCTGGAGAGAGTCCACACTGCCTGGAAATCACGAGTGAACAAACACATTAGCGACTTCTTGCTTCTAACCAGAGGCTCTACAAAGCCTTTGTTTATTCTGCAAATCCAAGGCCGAATAATAGCTGTGAGTTATCTGAGGCTGTGAGTAAGTGGTCCCTACGTGCACTTGGGGTTGTGGGCTTGGAGGACAGCATAAGCTGGCTGCCACTGGCCACTATGGCAGCTGGGGGGTGACACACCTCAGTCTTACTGCAGTGCACTGTATCCCAGCGATGGTCAAAGTCCGCGTGCTATTTCTGCTGCTTAAGATCTTACTGCGGGAAGGGACCCTCGAGGGTGGTCTGACCTTCCAGCACCCACGCTGTCCCTGGTGGGCATCCTGGCCTCTTCACACAGGACTCTAGCCCCGGACAGCAGGCCTCCATGGCGGAGCGCCTCGTCTCCCTTGCAGGTCCCTTGTCCCTCACGGAAGCAGCCCCACCATCCTCCGGGGCTCCTCTAAAATGTCACCTTATCAGAGAGCTCTCATTTGGCCCTGCGTCCTATGATCTGGCCTTTTCATCTCCGTAGCTCTTATCATTGTCTAAAAATCCATTTTTATTTGCTTACATGGTGAATGTCAGTGTCTCCAAATGGTCTCTGGGTTCCTCAAGGACAAGTCACTGCTCAGCGCCGCATTATCTGCCGTGCTGAGCACAGCGCCTGGCGCATCGCAGAAGCTCCAAGAAGTTGTGGGGAATAAATAAACGAATTTGTGAACAACAGCTTTCGGCGCCTTCGTAAAATTCAGATTCACCCCTTTCCACCACGGCGCTGAACATTTTCATTTTCAACTTATTTATCAGGCTGGAAGTAGGAAAAAACTCTTTTTAAAAAAATCCTATTTCTGTACCTGTCACTACTGAGTTAAACGATTCACTTAATATTTTTTTTTTCCTCCCATGGCTTTGCTTGGGCCCCATAGATGTGCCACGTGTGTTTTATGTGCTAACATTTATTTTAGACATTCTGGCCCATTGGACATGATCTTGCTCGCCTGAACTCTCAGCTGACACGCTGTTGAACATGATGGGAGACGTAAGAAGGAGTCGAGAGGATTGCAGAATGCCAGGGGCTAGAAGGAGGCCACACAGAGCCGCACAGTGCCGCACTGTCCCCCGTGGTGGCCTCTGAGCTGTCACTGTGACTTGCCACCCCAGCACCCCCATCCTGGGCCAGGCCTGGAACACAGAAGGACCTAGTGGTTGTCCTTGGAACATGCCCGGCTCCCAGTGAACTTGAACTCTGAATGGGGTCATTGCGTCAGAACTGCTGGACACTCTCGCTGAGTGGCGGTGGACTCCCTGAGATGCTCTGTCGTCTCCTGGGTGGAATCTACAGGCCTCAGAAATTCTCAACACTCTCCTTCTCAGATACAGCCCTCAACTAATTACGGAAAGTGAGGCGATGCCGGGCATGGATCAGACATCGAGGAAATGCCATATATCAATCTATAGTGGAATTCACAGGGGGAGAAGGAAGGTTTTACATGTTTCTGAAAGCCATAAAATCTCCATTTAGATAGAAACATTTATAAAAATGTAGTTATTCATTTGCACTTTGGGGGCAAAATTGTCAATTTGGCAGAACAAAGGCACCTGCAACTCGGCATTTAAAATCATGGTGAGTGAACACTGGGGGATGGAGGCCGAGACTGGTCCCTTCCATTCTTTTCTAATCAAACATTCACTTAATGCCAAGTCTTTACTCATCTTGGAAGGACAGAAACAAGCAGGGACCTTATAGTGTGTTGAAATTTTCCTTCGCAGCACTGGACAAAATTAGTTCCTGCACTTTCCTGCCACGGTCACTTCTTTAGCACCAATCTAATCTCAGTAGACAGTCACTCTGAGAAAGCAGCACCAGACATGTCCTGCTCACAGCTAAAAGCCAGAGTCTAGTCCAGTGCCTGGTACATAATAAATTCCAAATAAAAACTTGGTAAATTAATCAAAGTAAGGCATAGTGAATGCACTAAGCAGTAGGCTAGTTGTCTAGTAGGAAACCAGTCTGCTTGACAAGAAGGGTCATGGAGTGCTTTCAAAAATGGCAAAATATGAGCAAGGTTGCAAAGATAACACCAAGCAGAGGGAAGAGTTGGGCAAATGGCAGGACGGAGACATTATTTTGTTCTCCCTCTGAGCATTAGTTCAAAAATCACCAAGGCGGCCACTTATCAAAGCAACAGCTAGCAGCGCAGCTGTCCTTAGATCTGACCCCACCACAAAGACAGAGACATAGAGCTAATCCTATGCCACCATGGTACTGTCATATAAGGCCCCGCCAGTCATTGAATCAAGAGACCAACTACTTTTCTCCAGTGAGCTGGAAGTAGCCAGTAAAACATGTGTGAGAAAACAAAAAGATAAAGCCCCTTTCCAGAGCATTCCCGAGGGCAGTATGTCCTCACCAGTCTCAGTTTCTGATCCCTCTTTTTAACTGAGCTGCAAGCCAGAAGCACCATTGTGGACAAGGCTGTGCACGCAGCGCAGAAGGAAGGGTATGCATGTGGCCACCATGGCTTTGATCTGTGGCCGTTCAGCAATGTGCCACTGGCCAGAATGAGGAGTTTGGATTGGCCACACACACAACGACTGGTGGCTAGAGCAGAGGACACTAAGAATCTGCCCGGAAGTTCCTCCTGGCTTGCAGATCAGTGCTGATGGCCCGGGTACCTGAATCCTCTGCGCTGACTGAGCTCCGCATAAGGATAAACTTGAGCCAGCCAGAGAGAATTTAGGGACCCTTAACTCACAGTTGTATGTGACTTTGTACCTGGGTGCCTCTTTGCCCCTGAATCCCAAGGGGGCACAATGATTAAGACCCTGCGCTCTGGACCACCTGAGTTTGAATCTAAATTTTATTATTTACTTTTGGGGAAGCCCTTGCCCTCTTTCAGGGGTCTTTATTTCCTTATCTATAAAAATGGAAACAACAAAATATATCCTATCTATTGTACCATGTACATGAGGTCTGGCATGTGAATAGATGACTGCATTGAATTTCCAGGCTTTCTCTAATGTTAGGATCCAAGCCACCAAGCAGAGACTCTGGCTTAACTCCTCACACTTCCATCTCTGGGTGAGACTTCCGGTACTTTGTAATGCACAAAAGTTATAACTGAGGGTGAAATACACATTGTTCCCAATTAGTGCCAATACAGAGCTCAATTCTTCACGTATAGAATAAGCTAGGTATTATACAGTTTTGGAGGGAAGCAAACTGAAACTTGGTGGGGACACATGGCTTCTGTAAGGCCTAAAAATCTAGTAATCGATACCAGTTTCTGCAGTACAAAAAAACCAAAAAGCACCAATGTACATTGTCAACAAACTGCCTTAGCAAAAGCTAAATGTTAGGTAGCTCTAATCAGACCGCTCCTCACTAACTAAACAGGTAGAACCTTAGTTGACAAGCTTGTCATTTGTCCTCTGTGTGGACGACAGGATCATTCGGTTTTAGCGAGTGATATATTGTTGGGTTACATCTCAACATAATTTATAACAAAGCACTGAAAAAAATGTTAGTGAAAAAGGAAAAAGAAAGCTCAAACCCTAAGTCCACTTGAATATCCAAATTGCTGCAAACACTCCTTAATACAATGTAATTTCTAGCACAAAATAATTCCGAGAGTCCTTTGCAATTCATCATAAAGCAATTTAGCCAATATATAAACACTTGCTCTTGATTCTGAGGACTTGAATTAGCCAGAATGGCTGAAAAAAAAATCCTGAAAGTAATTGCTACATAGTTTGCCATTCTTTGCATTTCCTTGGCCCTAAGATATTTGTAGTTAGGAAGGCAATGTGATTACTTGTAATAAATTTGATGAATGTTTATTCTGCGGCAGGGTTTATGAAAAACACCTTGGTTATATTATCTTACTTAATTTTTAATAGTATTTGTATAGACTTGTTTTAAATTGGAGAAGTCTAAAGAACAAAATAACAATAAGAAGGCTCATGATTTCATCCGAATAAATAACATGAAAAAAGAATTTTTTTAAAAGCAATATGGGTTGAGGTTTAAAAATTCAGATGGGAAGAAAACTTGTAAGAAAATACTAGACATCGAATCACCCTCCTCTTCCTACTTCTTCAAAGTAACCTCTGCAAGCTGGAGGTTTTTAACATTTTTTCAGGTGAAGGAGGACGCACGATTCCAGGCTGTCTTGTGGGATCGCCTTCCTCGTAACAATCCTCTGAAGCACACGTTACGGTTGTGTTCAATTTGCAGATGAGGAAACTGTTGCGTTTGGTAACATAATTCACTTCATTGTCTCTTAGATGGTAAACATGACGAATGAGTTGAGCCCAAATAAGGAGGGGAAAGATTTCAATGGGTCTACGAACAGGATGTGAACATGTCTGACTGACTTTGAAACCTGCCTTTTGTCTTTTATTGGGCAACTTGATCACGCCTTTTGGATTCGAGCAGCAATCAAAAAGGATATAGTGACAGAAGCCCCAGCCTTGGTTTTCTAAGGCAAAGCATTTCAAATGTGAAGCTTCAAAATATTTTTTTTTTGTTGGTCCAATAGTTCAGACGGTTTTTACAAGCCTAAATGTCAAGTGGAAGTTTCCCAAAAAAGGTCTCAATTATTCACCTAGGGAAAACAACTTTTGGGGGTTAAGTAAGGAATACAGACAGGTAGGGGAAAGCTGCCAACTGCAGCAGTGAAGGGTTCAGTTAGTTCACAGGCCTCTGCTCGGATCCCTCACTGCAAAAGCAAATCCTTAAAGAGTTCAGTTTAAACCTCCATGAGACCCACACAGGGCTAGGTTGCTGGCTGCCATCATTTTGCTAGCATGGGAAGATCTGGGAGTGTTCGGTAGCCTCCAAAACCCCTTTGCTGAAGTATTTTTTTTCTGAGTCACTACCACTAGGTGTCCAATCACAGGCTTTGCTTCAGTCTAACCAAGCCCACTCTGTTTCTAATATTCCTATCAGAGGAGAATTGGAAGTTGAGTGAAGCTATCTAATACAGCATTTGACAAGACTTGGCATGGACAATTTCTTAAGAATTATTGTTTTAAATAGCTAGCAGTCTCCTAGAACAGACTTTGTGATTTCATAGATGAACACACAGGTTTCTTTTCTTTCTTCCTTTCTTCTCCTTTTTAAAAAACCCTCATATAAAATCAACTCTCACCAAATAGCTTCTCTAACATTCAGATGGCTTATCATTTTCCCACATAGTTGGGCATGGTCTGCAGCTGCCATTTTGGGGAAAGGCCCATTTTTAAAGGAGTCAGTAGTCTTTTGGGAGGTTTCAAAAATTCGTCCAGCTAGCCCAATGTTTTCCAAAAATAATGCACTTTGGCTTAAAGTGTAAAATTAACATCAAATGAAGAAGATCTCTTAAGAAGCTCTGAAATCGAGCCCACCATCTCAGTAGCGTGCAGTAGGCCCTTGATGCAATCAGCGTGTCCTACACAGGTAATTACTTTTACTACTAATGGCGCCTCCCACTCCGTGAGAAAGATAAGAGCCTTCGACTCCACTTAATCAGGAGGCTTCTCTATTATTGTTCCACCACCTACTGGGTAAAACAATTCGCTGGCTCTATTCAGCAACTCTCACCAATGAGAAAAATTTATTAACGTGTGAGCAGAGTGGGGCTTATTTAGTATGTACAAGTGGGATTACCTACATGATTTTAAAAATACACAGGCCACTCAAATGCTGGTGCAGGTCATCTCGAATGAGCAGCTTTCTGGTAGATTCTTTCTTCCGTGCTATTGAGGCTGGTGGTAACAGGTATCCAGCTCAGTGGGCTTTGAAGATACCTAGAGGGGTTAACAGTAGCAAGAGGGGGCAGAGGGTGGGATTAGGCATCACTGGAGTCAGTGGTGGGTGACCTTGGGTGACTTACTCATCTTCTCTGAATGCATTTTCATATTTGTAGAAAAAGAAATGAGAACAAAAATGTTTGCTTTATACTTATAGTCAGTTCTGCTCTAAGATGCTTCAGTGTTTCCAGAAAGCACTGCATGCTTCCAAGTTGCATAATAAAAATCACAGGGCTTGTGGGGAGAAAGGGGTGGGGAGAACAGTGCTCGAGTCTGTAGCATATAATAAAAAAGATAGGATTCCAATAAAAATGGTCCCATGTTTATACATGGTAAATGGTTAAGAAAATAAATAAATACCTTGATCACTTTGGCATTTTGCCTTAGAGAAGGCCTGTGAAAATGGAAAGGAAAGCAGCCTGTGAGGTACTATTGTGAAATGGGAGGAAGGGGCTTACCCGGAATCTGGCAGAAAGAGTAACCCCGGGTGGGGATGGGAGGAGTCCCCTGCCATCCCTGGGGAGCTGGCAGCTGTCAGAGGTGTGGCCCTCCAAGACTGTGCGAAGGGTTATAGCTTTCCGTTTTCACCTAGAGTTTGTTGCAGAACAAATCATTTGCCCACAAGTACAAAAAGTCTGCATTGTTCCAAAAGGTGAGTACTCATGCTGGGACAAATTAGTATTTTCAAAAGAAGCACTACAGCAGGACAGGCTGCGAAAATTCAATAAGCTAATGGTGGTAAATGTACACCAGACTCATGTCCATGGCTAGAACAGTAGAACTGGGAACTTTTTTTAATCCCAGAGTCACGGGTGGAGGGAATTCAAGTGGTTCATTTCTCTGCTGCTCTGGATCAACAAAAATGATAGGACTTGAAGGGCTGTCTTGCAAAGTTAACAGACAACTGAGTGCATTTGTTAAATATTTGCACATTCTACCTCTGTCCTTGCCTACAACAATATCATTTCCTATAACGAGTTTAGAAACAAAGACAGGAAACGGCATCCTTTTCCTTAAGCCTAAGCTTAAAAGTACTCCACAAGAAGCAGGAATTTAGCTGTCCTTGGAGGAAAAATGGTACTGCAATTCACAATGCTTGCTTAGGAGGAGAGAAGGGCAGACTGATCTCTCTCCAGAGCATTTTAGTAAGTAATAACAGATAACACATACAAAAGATTCTCTATGTGGCTGGTATCATAAACGCTCTGGATATATTAACTCCTTTAAGATCCAAATCAGTCTATGTAATTGCTTTTCAAGTCTTGATGATTCTTATCAAATTAGGTAAGTTGAATAAGCTTAGAAAATCAGTCAGATTCTAGTTATCCGAGGGAGCAGATTTGCATTGGGCATCAACAGAAAAGACTACAATTTAGGTTGGGCTTTGAAGTCAGAGTAACTGGAATCACGACTCCAGGAACACTCCTGACCTCTTCCACGAACAAAGAGTAGGAGCAACTGTCATTTTAATAGCGCTGTGACAAAAATTGAAATGAGGGTGGAAGGTGGCCAGCACGACGCAGAGCTCAGCGCCTGTACCCAATGGCCACTGCTATTTATGTGGCTATTAGTCTCTTTATAACTAGTATGGAGCCAAGGGACGCTCCTTGTTTTAGCCAGACTGGCATACAATCCAGCTGTTTGGCGCAGGTCAAAGTCCTGGGACTTGCTTGCACTCTGAAGGCTTGGAGATGCCGCTTGCCTGATCCCCACCCCACCTCCCCCCATTCACAGGATTCCTTTGTCACTGCAGCATGAGGCTGCCTCAGACCTAGCATGGTGACCAGAGAAGGTTTCGTACTTGGTCTGAAGATAAGTTTCTTCTGGTGTCAACGTGCTTCTGTCCACATTATCCACCAACTGGCAGCCGCATGAGACGTCATTATGAGTCTCACTCACAGCTTTCCAGTTCATAGCTTACTGACTACATGGCGAAGTTAACCACAATTGCTCCTCGCAATGTTCTCCTTTTCTTCTAGCTTGAAAATCACCTTATCTCAATTTTCTCCTCAACTCTCAGCCCATTCTTTGCTCAGGGATTGCTCTTTCTCTATGATCTCCAGACAGACTCTCACTCCAAGGTCTGAGGTCTTCTGCTTGCTAGGACTTTCAGGTCAAGGCGGCCAAACATCACTATGGCGCCTAAAGGGTTCCCACGTGGAGTCCATGCCTCGCCTCTCTACCAAAACTCTTCCCAATCCCTCCTAGACTGAGCAGAAAGCCAAATTCCCTTGATTTTTACCTGCCGAGTAGAACCGGAATCACCCGTTCTCTCAGCTACCTCGTTCCCTCCCCACTTGCCGGCTGCGTTAACTTTCTCCTGGTATCTCAGCCTCTTGCCTCATTCTATTCCAACTGCATGCAGCTCAGTGCAACTAGAAAAATTAATGTTGTAACCCTCCAATTAAAAAAGGATGTGAACTTCTTAATGCTTAGAGACCAAATCTAAAATTATTAATATGGACCACCAAATCCTCAGTATGTTGTTTCCTTTAACCCAGTTTCACTTTGTATCTTTTTACTCAAGAAAGTTTGAATGAGTACCTATTAGATATCAGGCATACAGTTCTTGGAGGTGAAAACTACTTCACAATGAAAGTGTAACTTGGAGTTTTATTTATAAAGATGGCTAGATTTTTTTTCAAATGGATCAAGGCAACTGAAATAAAATGATCAAATACATATTCTGTTCCCTATTTTGAATAATCTCTCTCATAGCAAAACTCTCAGGTTTTTAGAGTTGGGGTTTAGACCTTGCGTTTGTGGAGATCTCTCTTTATAAGCATGAACATGCAGATCTGCTAGTATGAAGTTGGATCTGTGGTAGATACAAACCCTCCTCACGTCTGTCTCCTTCTTTTCCAATGGACTCACTCTCAGAAGCAGTCATGGTAAACCCTCACTATGCATTGAATAAATTGGAGAAGTTGACATTCTCAACATAGCAAAGGTAAAGGCTTGGGTAACAGTAGCTCACCCACGTTGTACACAGGGCACATTTCAATTTTCTGCTGCAGTACTCAGAGGAGATTAAAGTGTTCATGAACTTCAGAAATTTCAGAAACGACAAGCGGAGTGAGCAGCCAATTTCCATTGCATCTTTGCAAGTGACTATCAGGAAATTTGTTATTAATTTCGTCCAAGGTGATGTAATCCAAACATTAGTCACTGGCCCCCTTTGCAGAGATAACGGATGATCTATTCATTGCCACACTTCCTGGCCTTCTGTCAGGCTTTGTTTTGCCCTGACCTCCGAGCAGCATCCGATACCTCCACTGCCCCTGCTTACTGACTCATTCTTGGCATCCGAGTGACTAACCCTCGAGAATTCCCTCCCTATTCACTGGCCTTTTTATCACCAGATCACAGCAAATCGGTTCTAATATGTGGACAGGTCCCAAGGCTCTGCCCCTTCCGTCTCCCCTCCTCTCCCTAGCTGCCCCCTCTCCCAGGATTAATTCATGCTACAGCTTCAGCCGTAGAGTTGATCCCCAGGGCAATCTCTCTTCAATGATCTTTCTGCCAAGTTCATGGCCTTAATCTTTAGCACCCCGGAGACAACTTCTGCTTGGTGTCAGTTTTCCTTTCTCTCCTTCTGCCATTCCAGCAAAATTCCCCTCTCCACCCACCTCTAATCCCCGAGGCTCTTTTCTCCCTGATACAGATATTCACAGCTCTGAAGTTGGACTTAGGTTTTGTTTCTAACTCTTTTTTAAAAACGACCTTCCATTACTGTTAGAATTAAGTCCAAAATAGATTCTGTGTCAGTAAGTCCCTCTTCTTACTTACCCATTCCTATCCTCCCAGGATCCACCTCCAGTGGTCAACCCACTGGCCTTGTGGACATCCTGGGATGTGCCAATCTTGTCACTGACAAGTCACATGCTCCTACTTAATCTGTTCTTTTCTAGGGTTTACTCCATCCCGTCTTCCTCGGCTCCCACAACCAGCCTAACCCATGGCTCTTAGTGCTTCAGTGAGGCTTCAAGACACACGTTTCAGTAAGCTTTCCTTGGACTTCAGGCTGTGTTGAGACCTTGTTGGTGGCTGGTATGAAATTCTGGCACAATTTTTTCCATATCATTAAGCACAGTTGAAATGTACAGAGTAAAGTCATTTTTCCTATGAAAATGGGCTCCAGGAAGTCAAGGACTTCTCCATTCCCATATGGTACATCATGTTCAATCAGTAAATTGAACAAAAGAGCTCACGAATGAACTTCACTTTAGAAAAGCTGTGATGAGCCTACACGATTAGCCATCAAGTCGTGCAATTGTTCTTGCTAGCATCCCTCTTCCCTCCCCTCCTGTTTCCACCACCTTTTCTGCGGTCATCCACCACCTAACCATTGGGTTGTTGTAAAAGCTGAACAGACTCCTTCTGATCTCTTTGCCTTGTGATCAGTTGTGTAACCATTACTAGATTCATCTTCCTTTAAAAAATGGTATGTGAGTTCCTTTGCTCAGGGCTCTTGGGCCAATCTCACCTGCCTACAGAATGAAGGAGAAGATACAGTCTCAGGGTTAAAAGGAACCTTGAAAATCATATGGTGTAACCATCTCTTGCTACCCATAAAGAAACTAAGGTCAAAAGTAGCGTGGTAACTTGCCAAGGAACACAGCTTCAGCCTGCTGCTCCAGACACCAACGACCTGGTACCCTCCTGTCTCTACTCGGCTCAGTTCTCAGAGGAGCCTGCTCCTGTGTTTACCACATGCTACCCGGAACCACCCCCATTAGGGTTTGCGCTTGCTACTTCTGTCGCTGCCTGCCCAGGTTAGTGAGCACCGGAAGCTGGCATCCATGACCTGGTCCTCACTTTTTTGCTCGGTGTGTGATGCTCTCAGTGTCTGACTTCCTTGATTAATGTTCTTGCTTTCACACTACGCGTTAGTCGCTTATGTGCTCAAAACAACAAACATTGTAATGATAAAAACACCTATTGTCTGGCAAACTCAAGATCTCTCTTATTCCCATTGTACAGATTACCAAATGGTGAAAAGGGGAGACTTTTGTCTGTGAACTTGACAGAAAAGAAGGCGATGATGAAAAAGTCTGCAACACGTGTCTCTTTTTTATTTATTTGTATTGCCTGGCCAATCCTGATCTCAGTCATCATAACAGCCCAGAGCCCTCCAGGCCAAGCGCATCACAGTGATCTATCTCTGGGATAAAAATCTCCTGGTGATGACAGCTGCGATTGACAGGGATGTTTAAATCCTAAACTATGCCTTGGATGACATTCAATTTTTTGTCATGAAGTTTCAAAATGTGACTGGAGAATTTTCAAAGCTTTCCACATGGAGGAAACATCAGTGACAAGAAAGGAGATAAAACAGCTGTAGCCGAGTGGGAAAAACACTGACCGTGGAGTCCAACTACCTCGGGAAGGACTGGGGCTCTGATGGATGAGTGTGTGACTTCGAGCAAGTCATTCGCTTCGCTTCCCGCAGCCTCAATGACATCATCTGTTCAGTGGAACCAATAACACCTGCCCTTGATGACAGATGGGCAGTAGGCATGCCAGTGGCTCTGGCTCCTTCCCAGGTACAGGGTAGATATGCCTGTAGCTTATCTTTCACTCACCAACATTACTAGTGTCTCTATTTTCCAAAAGAGAGATAATCTGAATCTCCCTCCATTCAGAGTCCCTGAAACTCAGACATAAGAATCACTGCATTTTTCATTTGCTCATTGCTGTTTTCTCTGGCTGCTTAGCCTGTGTGTATTTGAACTTGGCAACAAACGCAGACTTGAAGAAGTCTAGTCTTGTCTTACCTTACACACTGCCCAGATCTTTACGCTTCATGTTGTGACCATCTACTTTTTGCCTTGCATTCTGGACAGCTAACTTACACAGGAACAACCGAGGCCCTGCCAGGACTCGGTCCAATCAATCCCGGCTTTGGCCTTTTGGGAGTCCAAACTCCAGCAGGAAAGGTACATACATAAGGATGTCATTTCAGAAATGTGATGACTTTTATATCTGAGTACAGAAAGGGGCACATTAACTTCTCAAAAAATGAGACTTAATATCTCAATAAAGGGAAGAAACTGATTTCATAAGAGGTAATCAAGAAAGACTTCAAAGAGGAAACGGTGCTTGACCAGAGGTTTAAAAGGTCCATAAGAGTTTGTCAAGAGTGTTATGAAGACGAGAGGCAGTTTATGTACGTATCATTTACAAGCCTCGGACCAGTAAGACAACCCATTTATTCTTATCTCTGCAAATAGTCTGCCATTTCCTTAAAAATTGGGATTCAAATCTGTAGAAGTATCTAACACACCTCATTGTATATCCTCTAGTACGTAGCAAAAGCCTGGCCCAGAGAAATTCCATAACAAATCCTCATGATGAATAGCCTGTACTTTCGGTTAACATATAGTATAAGTAACAAACACTGAGGTCAGTGGAAAACTATAATTAAGCATGCCTACTTCAGAATGAAAAAGTTACATCAGTCAATCCAGACCCCAAACTGAAAATAGACCATTGTTTTTTTTTTTTTTTTTTTTTTGAGGCAGACTGGAGTTATCGGCAGATGGGAAATGCTCTTTTCAACTATCAAAATAGTTTTCTTGGGCTGTTGAAAATCATCCATTAGCTCATTCTCCACTTCTCTTAAAAAATAAAAATTTTATTGTTAAAAATGACTCATACTTACTGTATTTATTTTTAAAAGTCAAGGGAAAAAATTTAAAACCATCCAATATCCAAGCATCTAGAAATAATTCTAATATTTGGTGAATTGTATTTCATATGTGTGCCAGTCTATCTGTGGTGGCAGGGCTAATAGATGGGCAAGTGGGGAAGTGGATGGATGGGTTGCTATTGCAGACAGATTCGTAGTAGGAGTGTATTTCTTAAATTCTCTCCCCCAAGGCTAAAAGGCTAGTGAATTCACCTGCCTTGACACCTAGCAAACAAGAACCGGTGTCAAATATTAAATTCCTGTATTTTCCAGGTTCTTAAAATTAACTTCTCAGGGAATCTTGAGAAAACCTCGTGGGAGGGTCTCAAAACACCCAAATGACGAGGAAGAATGAAGGCAAAGTGGCTACTTTCATCATGTGACTGAAAATCTATAAATAATTTCTAGATTCTGCTGCAGACATCAGTAGCATTCCCCTCTGATCTGGCAATGAAAAGTAGTCCCAGAGATTGCCAAATGTCCCTGGGGTGTGGTGGGGTAGAATTCTCCCCACGGAGAGAACGATTGTCTGAGACTCTGGTGAATCTGAAGCCTGTGTGTCTCCACTACAATAAACAGACACATTTATTTTTGCACAGATACATGCCATACTCTCCTCCAGGCGTAATCATGACTGTCCCAGAACCCACGGGAGAGGAAAAATGTGATGGAGCCCACATCACCATGATAGGTCAGGGAATTCAGCTCTGGTTGTCCTGACCTACACACTCGAGACTTAGAAGAACAGGAAGGTCCCACAACATAGTCTCTTCCCCAAAGCCAGCTCTGCCTTTGAAGCCACAGGATATAAAGCAGAGGACAAAACCTCCCAGTCTTTCAGACACATCGGATGCATGAACAGGAAAGAAGGAGTGGGAAAAACTTCTGCTTTGATTGTTTTGGATAACTTGAAATGTCAACATGCTGCCAATTATAGCTGCTCGAGTTGCTTTCTCTTTTGGGGACATGAGCCACTCACAAATTATGACTTTTAATTTTCCAGTCTGAGCTCAGATGGCAGGTTAAGCAGTGTTTGGAAGCTCCTGGAAGATAGTCACTAATTAATGAACAGTAAGTTTCAGTCTCAGGACGTTTGAAACAACACAGGACTAAGCTCTGGGCTTCATGGACTTCAGGGACTGAGAGAAAGAGCCAGATTGGGGGGAAACTGACAGTGAGCAGAGGGGCCTGTTCCTCCCCCGAACTCCCATGATTCACCAATTCATCAAGTGGAGGCGTTATTTTAACTATGACTTTTATTCCGAGAAAAAAAAAAAAACTTTTGTTTGAGGAGCCAACTATGCATGTTCTATTTAGTAATATAAATGTAACATTAACATCTTACTAATCAAATGGAAAATTATTTCATGCAAAGAGTTTCAAAACTTCCTCATCCCTCAGACAAACAGTACCCATTACTTTAAACACCTCAGCATCTGGTAATTGTTCAAAAATGTGTCAGACTATCAGTAATTTAAGTCCTGTCAAAAATAAATCTCAGATACTCACTTCTTCCAGTCAGTGACTTGAAAAACACGCCCACATGTCAATTACCGGAAGCTGTAGCAATGTTTCTTTGTTCTGAATTTGTGTAAACAGAAAAAGGTTCTTCCTCAGTAACAACTGTTTTCTAAAACCTATATAAATGTTTATGTGAACCTTTGTACAATACCACCTAACAGGAGCAATAAAAGCACACACACACACACACACACACACACACACACACACACACACCACTGTTTGCGCTTCTTAGTAATAAATGTCTTAGTGTGACTTGTGAATTACTTTTGTCATAGAGGCCTGACCTCAAAGTATTTACAGTTTAAATTGTAAGTCAAAAAGAGCTACATTTTTAAGGGATTACAGTCACTGGTTCTATTTCCTCTTATCCAAAAGAGATCGCTTTGCAGATAATTTCAAATTCCCAGGTAAATAGATGAGTAAAAAATCTGCAACAATAAAAGAGAAATAATTCAGAAAATTGGCAGCTAATTAAGATAGGCTATTAGACAGAGCTCTGCGAAATTGTTCTCGCTACTAAGACTGAGAAATCCTGTGGCTAGAATTCAGTCCTTCCTGTAATGTGGATATGGTTGCAGATTGCTATAAATCAAGCTATAGATTAGAACGGTTGATGATTTTTCTAAGGTTTTGCATTTCTAATATAACAGTATTACTATTGAAGAAGCATGTAATAATTGTAAGGTCACCTATGCCTATTATGTTACAAGGTTTTCCACAAAGTTTTTCTGGCTAGATCAGATGAATAAAATTTAACATTGGAAAAAAAGAAACATAAATTTGATCCACTTGGTGGGTTTGTTCCCTTCCCTCTTCCTGGTTCTCAGCTGTGCGCACTAAAACATAAATATGGCCAGGAAGGATACCCAGATGGATGGTGCGGAGATGTCGGAGTGAGGCCCTAAGTGGTCCGTCTTTCAGGGGTAAATGAGAATAAGTTGATTTTCATTAAGCAGAAAGAGATCAATATTTCATTATTAACATGGTGACAATTGCATGTTAATAAGAAGTCATCTTTGTTTAAGTGTCTAGCTGCCAGGCGCACGGATTCATGGCCTTCTTCCTCCAGTGAAGCCTCTTAACTTTTCTTCTCTTGTGATGTGAAAACCTGAGCTTATGAAACATGTTTGTGAGTGGGGTGGGTGGGTGAATGTGCGCACGTACACGTGTGTGCGCTTGTGTGTACCAAAGCACTGACCTTTTGCTAGGCAGGATTAGGAAACGCCTCCTAATTCTTCCTTCAGGAAGCAGGGGATTTTTGTTAACTTGCATCCCCTTAGGTTTCTCTTCTCCAGAATGCTCCCATCAACCTCTCTGTCATGGGGATTTAGCTAATGATCCTGTCTGGTGGATGGTAGTTTTACCAAGAGAAGTACACATTTTTTTTCCTTTTCCCAGGAAGATAAAAAGATAAATCACTAATTAAAGGGGCTACATATGGGACAGACAGAAATCTAACCATGTGGCCACCTCCCCCAACAGCCGAGAGGTAAAAAGCACATAAATCACTCATGGTCCGGTAGTCTTCAATGGGGCCCATCTTGCCCCGTCCACGTGATGATAAACAACACGTACTCCCAGGGCAGCCCATTAGGTATTCCGGAGTAAGTGAACTATGAGATAACACATTTATCCTTCTTGGGAAGGAACCTCTTCATATTCCACGTGGTACGGAGAAAGCACACCCAGTTGAATGGCGACTAATGAGGATTAATGCACTATTCCGCAGAGGATTATGGGTTCCTCTCTTTCGTGCAATAGTTAAATAATAACAACTTGAGATAAAGTGTCTCCCAGTGCTTCCCTGGGGCTGTGTACACTTACTTTTTTCTTTTTCCTCTCCTTTCTTCTTTGTTCTACTTCTTTTTCTTAAAGTGTTCCCTCAGATATTTATCTTCTGAATCCAGTTGGCATGGCCATTGCCTCTTAGCTCATTAGGGGAATAAAAACAACAGGAAATCTTTAATAGACTTCCCTACAAAGCCAAAATTAAGTTGCCAGGTACTAACAACCAAAGAGCAGACGAGGATGATACTTTTTCTATAGGTTAAAAGTCCCAGGGTTAGTGGGTGTCCTGTAGGAGTTAGCAATCACACCATTCTTCAGTAATAGAGTATGGAATCCTGTACGTATTCACCCAGTAATTATTTGTTAAGCATCTGCTCTGTCTGGAAGCCCCTGACTGGCTGCCTTATATAGGGACTCCTAGGACTTGAACAATTGCCCAAATAAGTATTTGTCAACAGTGGTCAGGGGCACAGAAGAACCCGGGAGGTGGTGCAGGTGTGCCTGGGTGTGGTGTTCGAGGTGAGCTTTGCTCAGAGGCAAGCACTAGAGTTGAGAATGGTGGCATCCAGCCTGCCAGGGAACGAGGGGAGCGAGGCAGTTCAGGAAGAACGCGCAGCTTGCAAAAATAAATCACAATGAAATCATGTCATTTTCAGGGAAATGGAGGGAACTGGAGGCCATCATTTAAGCAAAATAAGCCAGACATAGAAAGACAAGGATCGCATGTCTCTCCTGCTCATGGGAAAATAAAAGGAACTGAAAGTGGGAGAGAGATTTATTCGGGGCGGGACCAGAGAGAGAGGGAAGTCGGGAGAGTGGGTTTGAACAAAGTCTGACATAGGCACATATGGAAAAGTCACAAAGAAATCCATTTGTCTATAAACTTAACATAAATAAATAATTATAAAAATTAAAAAGTAAGGTGCAAGGAGATGAAACTTAAAGTATACCTCCACTAAATAAAAAATTAGTCCTAAAGTGAAATCACAACAAAAATTTGACACACTGATAGAAGACCAATGCTATGGTTTGGGTGTGGAGTATTCCCCAAAGTCTCAGGTGTTTGGATGACGTGGAAAGCCCGTGGAACCTTGTGCTATTAAGAGGTGGGGCCTGGTCAGAAGGAGTGGAGCCATAGAGGTTGACCCGGAAGGGGTGAGTCACTAGGTTACGACCTGGAAGGACATGTACTAGCTCCATCCTTCCTTGCTCATGTGGCTTTCTGTGTGCGATGCTATGCGTAGATTTTTGTCCTGTTGGGACTTTGCCATCTGCCTCTACCCTTGCCAGAATCCAGTGAACAGAGTGAGAACATCTGAAACTGTGAGCTAAAAGAAACTTCCCTTCCCTTGAGTTGTGAAAGTCAAGTATTTTGTCCCAGCAACGAGAAAGTAACTAAGACAACCAGTGAGCTGGAATACAAGGGAGTTGTGGAGGAAGCAAGAACCAAATGAGAGGCTGAAGAAACAGGTGCAGATCAGACTCTGCCAGGTCTTACACGTGACGGTGAAGCATGGGGTTTTCTCGGAATTAATTCAGTGTTGTGCCGGCTGGAAGCATAGTGCAGCCATTACAGCGCGTGTCTAGAAAGCACAAAGCCCTGGGTTCAATTCCCCAGCGTTGTATAAGTTGTTTGTGGTGGTGCATGCCTGTAATCCCAGCACTTGAGAGGCTGAGGCAGGAAGATTGCTATGAGTTCAAGGTCAGCCTGGGATATATAGTGAGTTTAGGACTAGCCTGGACTGCAGAAGGAGACCCTGCCTCAAAAAACAAACAAACAAACAAACAAACAAACAAACAAACAAACAAACAAAAAAAACAAAAAACAAAACAAAACAAAAAAACCCCCAGTACTGTGGATTGTATTGTGTCTTCCTACAAGACAGGTTTCAGTTCTAACCCCTGGCACCTGCAGCTATGACTTCTTTGGCAAAGTGGCCTAGGCAGGTGTAGTCAAGTTAATATGAGGTCATCAGCTAGACCCAAAATCCTCCAACTGGTGTCCCTGTGAAACAAAAGATGTCTGGACACGAGCGCTCCAGGAGGAGATACTACGAGAAGATCCAGAGGAGGGCGTCATGGACAAATACAAAAACTGGAGCTACGTGCCTACAGGCTAGGGATGTGAGGCACCACCGGAAACCGGATGGGGCGAGGAACGATCCTCCGTTCCACACTTCTGGGGCCTGAGAAGGGTGGCTCTGAGGACACCTTAATTTTGTTTCATCTTGAAATAGTAAATTCCAGCTGTCTTATCGCAGCCAGTTTGTGTGTTTCGTAGCTGCTCTAGAAGAAGACTCCCAGGAGGCGACTGTAAGGAGCAGAGTGACCTATCGTCCCATTTGCATTTTCAAAAGACCCGCTTGGCTGTGAGATAAAATCCACAGAGGTAGCGAGGGCCAGGAGTGGAATGTGGAAGACAGGAAGTCATGTAGGCAGCTCAGGGGGACTGCCCTGGGCTCTGGGAAGGGGGCCCTGGCCTGGACATTTGTCCCACAGGTATTCTTGGAGTCACGTGACTGCCACTACTTAGGTGGGCTGGAGAGCGAGGGCAGGCTTTTCAGTGACACTCCTTCAATTTGGGCACACGGATTTATATTCGACACAAAGATGTAATCTGCAGACCCCAACTGGAGCCTTCAAGTGACAATAGAATTATTTTACCACTTCACACATTGAGTTGTTTTTCTCTGAATTATAATTGCTTTTTACATAATAAAAAACCTGCTCAAGAATGACAAAGCATAAAGAACTACTTCTCACCTCCTTTAGAAAATGTTGCCGAGTAGGATGTGATTGGAAAGGAAAAAAAAAAAAATAAAATCAGTTGTTTCCACTGTGTGTCATCAACAACTTAGGAAACAGTTGAGTATGGATTCACTCGTTCTCCATCCCCACAAGGCAAATTATTGACATTGTTATAACTGTATCAATGCGATTCACTGGTCCCCACCCAGCCACATAGATCATGGCAAAACAATAGTGGTACGTGCACCTCTTTGAAGGACTAGTGTTGTGGGAATGTATTTTTAAACATTGCTGCTGGAAAATTTTTGAATTCTGAGTGGTGGTGGTCGCACACCTTTAGACGGGCCTCCTTTTGTGCTGTAAAAGATGGCTCTTGACTCACCTATTAGTTCGTTTTCTACTGCTATAACAAAATATCTTATAAGGAAAAGAAGTTTATTTGGTTTATAGCTCTGGAGCCTGAAAGTATAAGGTCAGGCCAGGCAGCCCCTCACTGTGGCCTCTGGTATGAGCCAGCATCACAGTGGTGACAGCACATGCAGAAGAGACCCCACAGAGTGACTGGAGGCCAGAGACACGAGGAGAGGGTGGGAGTGTCCTGTTGTGCAACTCATGGTCTAAAGATCCCACTACCTGTCATAGTGCCATACTGTAGAGCAAGCATCCTATGCACAAAATTTGGGGACCAGACCACATCCAAACCACAGGACCTCAGAAGAAACATTGCAGAATGCACAGCAGAATAATGGATTCTGCATCTTGCTTTGGGGATTTCAAAGGCAGACATCCTTGGGCCTGTGAAAAATAGCCTCAGGGAGATAGCACAGGGTGGTTAGAGGTTCATTTCCCCTCTGCATCCTAGTTCCTTTTTAGCCAGAAGCAGAGATTCCTGGGTATTGAGTGGAGTGTGATTAGTTTGGGTAGTGAGGGAAAAGAAACATCAGCCTTTCTGACATGGACATAGGACAGGGCTGCCTTCTGCCTCCAGCTTGCCACACGCTGGGCTGAATGCTTGGCCACTGCTGGAGTGAGCTGGAGGTGGGGGCAGTACTCTGTAATGAATCCTTCAGACCAGCCAAAGGCAGGAGAGGCCTCTGTTCAGGTGCCTCATGGAGAGATCCAATTCCCCAGTTCAGTTCTCCTCATGAACACAGGTGGAAGATCTAAAGGCTAGAACTCCTTGCATACGGTAGCTAGGCAAGTAGGTCTCAAACACTGCTAGAAAAGTTCTAGCAGTTCTAGAATGGCCTCTAAGCAGAGACCAAAAGGGAAACTGCACATCCGCACAGAGGCCATTGTCACTAGTGGTCAGTGAGAACCACACTGTGGTCCCCAAGTCACTGGTTGTCTGAAAGCCCCTGGAACTTGGTGACAGTCTCTGGGGCTTGAATGAACTCAGATTCTCTGGTGTGACTGAGATTGAGTTTCTGATATAGTTATCTTTGATGAAAATTACATTCTGTTGTGGAAAAGATAAGTTAGGCTTTTTGACACTAGGATAATTCCAATTGGAGATTGATGTGCTTAGGTCTGCTGCTCATAGTAGCAGGCATCAGGAAGAGTGTACACTACCATTCATTTAAAGCAATATGCCTGCATCCCATGAGGCATGCATTTCACCTGTTTCCCTGGGAGGTGTGGATGGGCCAAGTTCAACCACCCCCCAACCCCCAGTGGCCCTCGCCATATTAATCTTCAACTACATCCCTGTTCTTCAGAACCCATTGGTTTGCAACCTCTCCGAACCGGGGGTGCCTTAGGATTTGAACCTCGTTACGTTTTGTTCTGTGTTCATTTTCTGTTTGTATAGTATCTCAGACCTTCACACTTCTTTTGTTTTTCTGTTCCTTCCACTACTCTTCAGGTAGGAGACAAATATAATCACACTCTCTTTTGACACACGGACGACAAAGGCACAGACAGATTTGGTTACAAGCCCAGTGTCACAGAGCAAAAAAGAAATAACATCATCTGAACAACAACACATTATAATAATAATCGCTTTCGACGTCTTGCTCCTTGTCTGTCAATAGCATGACGGGCATTATGTTTAGTGTGTCACCCATGACACCATTACATAAGGATTATGTGTCTTATCATCCTGCAGATAAGGTGAACTGAGGCACAGTGAATTGTAGTATATTGAGGAGGTTCACATTACATAAAGAGATGTCACAAAGTACATGCGACTTACTCACTGGATTCCCAAGTTAACCCTCAAGGAAGATGCCACCCACCATTTCATTTAAACCTCAAAACATCAAGCCAGCCCATTAGCATGAATTAAAGCTGAAAGGCTTATTATTACGATGGAACAGCGTCAACCCTGCAGCAAGCAGGAACGCTTTAGGAGTCTTACCATCCATCCCCACACTGGGAACGTGATACTATCTTAAAGGCAGGGTGATTCCAAAGTCCAGACATTGGCATATAAAATTTCCTTTTAGCCCTTTGTGTAGCATGAAAATGCTCTAACTTTCATAGGCATAAAATGACCCCCCGAAAAAGCCATACACAAGTTGTGTGTGTGTGTGTGTGTGTGTGTGTGTGTGTGTGTGTGTGTGCGTGTGCAGATTGGCTGATATTAAATTTCTACTCCCTAAGGACACGGGAGCTCAAAGGATTTTTAATTCAGTAATAACATGAACACAAAAAAAAGGCAGCTTAGAAGATTTAAGAAAATTTCAAAGATAATTCCTGGCTCTATGTCACTTTTGCCCAATGAGCTGACTTCAGATCTAACCCTCATCTAAATTATAGACTCATTTGTGGAGTAAAAGGAATTCAGAGTTAGAGGCAGAGCACATGATTCCAAAGCCCATGTTGACCGTGTTTGGGTTTAAGCCGGAGCCACAGATCTGGTCCCTCTTCTAACATTTTAGGTGTTTTCTCCATTGTAATTCCATCACTCATGGAGTTAAAAAAACAAAACAAAACATAGTGGGGCAGCTGCTTCATAAATACCTGTTGACTGTCTTGCTGATTGACCATGCTGATTCATTTCGTCCGGTCTGAAAATTTTGATTGTAAATGTCTCCAATCACCCTCAAACTCCCCAGCTCTTAAGAGCTGAGTGCCTGCCATGTAGATACAGTAATTTGCCGTGCTGCTATTGAGGAGCATGACCTGAGGCTTCCGGTTCTAATATTCAGCAGCACAAGACGAATGTCAATTTCCCCCTGAGTTTCAGACTACTATCCACATATATGCTGTTTGCTAACACCCACCTGTAAATTTGTATTTATTCTTCCTTCCCTGCACTCTAAGTGCAATCTAGTTTAATTTTTCTCCTTGCCAAATATGCAGTTACTGACAGACACACATTCAAATTTCCCTTGAATATTCAAATATTCGTGTCTGTGATTTTGTGCTCTAATTGAGTACCTGGGCAAATTGGTTTTGATTTTTGCATGCACACGTACACACACGTGCACATACACACACACACACACACACACACACACACACACACACACACACACACTTTTCATTCATCTACAATTGCTGGAAAGACTTTAAGAAAAAGATAAGAAAGATGCCCTGAAATAGTGTAATGATGCCCATCATACCAACTTAAATAATTAGATGGCACTGTAAGGTCTCATCTTCTTCTGGGGGTCATTTTGAAAAGTAATAGTAATAAAAAAATCACCCCTAACAGTCTTTAAATGGTTCCTAGGTTACATTACATATGATTTTGCACATATATTCTTCTGTATTAGTAAAAATATCTAAGTAGTATTCATATGTAGCATGCACAGCTGGAGTATTTTACAGCAACAATCTTTTTTTGCCAAGTATATATTGTTGCACGCATTTAAATTAAATATTCATCAATACAGTGAAGCAACACGGAAACTAAGCAATTGCTAGGATGGTTTTTTCCTTTCTGAATTCGTGTTATCCTGGAATTTTCTCTAGCTTACTATTTTCTGCTCAAGAACCTCGTGCACACCGTTTTTGGTGAGTTTCTTCTATGTTTATCCTCCACTTTACAATTTGCCAAGCAGTTTCTTGGCAATTATCTTATTTTATCCTCATTAAGGCCCTTTGGGGAAGACACTATTAATTTCCATTTTGCAGATGAGCTGACAGAATCAGAGAGGTTCACTGACAATGTGGTTTAGTTGAGAATTAAAAACAGCTTTTAAGAGTTCATGTTCCCACTCTTCTCGTACCACAGTTGCTTCCTGGTACAATTTAAAAACATATCTCTCCATAGAGATTTCTTGGAAAATAGATGTGCTACTTTTTTTTCTTAAGAAAAGAAAGCTTCACTAATTCTTTTTGTGTGCTCTTAACTTCAGCTCAACTGAGCTTACTTAAAGAGAAATAAGAAATAGTGCAACTTGCAGTTAGGAAAATGACCTTAGTAAAATTTGGGAATTGAACTGAAAGGTTGTTACCTTTTATCTCAAGTACCTCCAAGTTTTGTTGATTTCAAAATGGAATTTGAACTTGAATCATACAGCAAAAAAGATGTCTCTTTCTATTGCCAAATTTGAAGAACCAAAACATTTGGTGATGACCTCATTGAGAAACCTGGAATCTTTCTAGAACCTTCCTGGGTGATGTTTGCAATTGATTTCATGTAAAGTGCACAATAAAAATAAACACAACCTGTGAGTAGGAGAATGGTCCCAGACTGGGGAGACATTAACAAAATAGTCAAGGAAGCCTCGGATTTATGACTTGGTGGATGAGAGAAGTCTAGAGCAGTAGTATAACACTCACAGTCCTGTACCCTCTGCCTCACAGCTCTTAGCTCCGCTCCAGGAGTGACTCACGGTATCCACTGATGAGCTGCCACACTGGCGCTCAAATTCACTTGAGTAAATCTGAGTCAAACAAAAGCAAGGTCTCTTCCTCCAGTATAGTTGCAGGAGATCTGTGCCTTGCCAATCCTTATGCAAAGGGAGGACGCATTCTCCATCCTTGAAAGAGAAGTACAGATTTAACATCCTCAGATGCACCACATCTTTTTGTCATTTCTGTCTCCAACCGGGATGGAAACTCTAGAAAAGTTTCATGGTTACACGTTTCATTGATCACTTCAATCATAAGTGTTCTTTGTTTCTACAGTGTCAATTCTGACTTAGCATTGAGAAAGTAAGACCTTGTTTCCACTGGGAAGCATGTGCAGTTGAGCCACAGATAAGAAAACAAGCAACCAGCAAGGCGTAGTTGGCAGGATAAAGGATGGAAACACAGGACGACTTAGAAGGTAGAATGAGGGTACCGGGAGAACTTCTGCGGGGACAACAGACCTGCCCGTAGTCTTGAGCATTGACTGGATCCAGTGCAGAACCTGGATATTGGCTTCCATGCATTTGGCTTTCCATGGGATTTGAGAAATTTTAAGGGATGCTTTGGGTATAGGCAAATTCTTTTTTTACTTATTTTTTTCCTGAAGCATCACCTTTCAGCGTGTTCTTCCTCTGCACAGGATATTAGTTAGCTAACCCATTTCTACTTCACAGGGTATAATTTTGAGTTTTCCAAAGTTGAAAGACTAATTGCTGAACTCTTGGATTAAGCTCCAACTTTATGTATTTTGAGTGATAGAAATTGAGTCTAGCTTTAGCGCCTTAGCTTCGCATAAGTCTTACGGCTAATACCCACATCCTGCCAAGCAGTGTATAGGAAATCATTTTTAGGAAGGAAACGGAGAAGCTGGGAAGACCCAACTTTTTAAGAAAATAACTTTTGGCAAAAGTTTGGCTAGAAAAAGCAACTGTGAAGCTGTTTTAGGCATTAGTAGCCAAGCGTTTTTTTTTTTTTTTTTAAATCCAAACAGCAGTGAAACATCTCCTGCGAAATAAAATTTATATGCAATTGACCCTTGGCATTTTAAGTGATGTATTTCACAGCCTTCAAATTTCCCCAAATTTATGAATCCACCAAAGCATACGTTGCCCTTCCTAAAACACAGTGAGGTATATCTGAAAAAAAAATTTAAGTGACTTCTTGAAGTTCTTAATAACCATATGTAGAATCAGAAGTCATTTGTGAAGATTCATTTGTTACGTGCGTGCGCGGGCAGGCAGAGGGGTTGAACTTCAGTAGAGAAACTTTAAAGGTCTCCTGCCATGTAGCCCTGGCAGCTCACGAGTGAGCTCAAGCGCTTTGCCATAGAAGTGTCATCCTGCACCAAACAAACTCCTGCCTCAAATGCAGCACGTCGCTAAGTCCTCAGTGACCTCCTCAGTAGACAGAACCATGAAGCAGCATCTGCAAATGTTCTGACACGAGGGTGTTTTTAAATCAGTAACACACGAAACAAAAACCTCGAATGACTGCTTCTTCCAAAAGGGATGAAGTTCCGGTGTTGAATTCTGGTGAGTCTTCCTGAGTGGGCTGAAAGATAGTTACCGCAGCCCTCCTTAAGTACACATAAACAGGAAGAAAGGAGAACAAGCACATGACACCGGGGACGAAGACAAGCTAGAGAAGTCTGCCGTGCCCTGAAAGTAAATCTCAAAGCGGCAGGAGGGCCTTTAACCAATTAATAACCTTTAATTAATGCCACTAAAACATTTTTACAACATTATCTCTGAAACTAGATACAGATTCAGTGGGAATGACAGCTCATGTCTCTGTCCCAAAACATCACCGGTACATTTTATCATCTAGAAGACTCTGGACTGTGTCATCAATATAGATTTCCATTTTTGGAAATCATCTTTTATTTGGGGAAGGTGAGGGGGGGTATTGATTTTTTTTCCTAGTCTATTCTCGGAATGTTAACCTTGTTTAAGTTCTTCATTTCCTCTGCCTGCAGCACCATGTTGCAATGGAATTAAATGCACAGTAAAATGGCCGTGTGAGAAAGGTTTATGCGTTATGTTAAAACCTGCCCCCTTGATAAATGGGGCCATTAGGACCTGGGACTCACTGCCTCAGTCTGCTTAGCTCAGTCCAACCACATGCCTTAAAAGTCTCACAAATTTGTTTGAATGCTAATGAGCTGCCCACCAAGCCTCATCTGTTGCAGAAAGATCTAATATGTCCAGGGGTTTAATACATTTAAGTGTTATCTGTGGACTCACTGTACCAGGCTGGGCAATTCAAGGCTACTCACATTTACAGAAGGGAAAAATGGATGATGCATTTCATCGCATAGAAGCTTCTGAAAATACCTTCTACGGGTTTTGATAAGATATACTCTTACTTAGGATTAGTTTATGATCTTCTGCTATCTGGGTAGGATGTGGAGAAAGATCTCTACTATAGCGTGTGTGTGTGTGTGTGTGTGTGAGAGAGAGAGAGAGAGAGAGAGAGAGAGAGAGAGAGAGAGAGAGCTAGAAAGAGAGATCAGTCAGTCAATATCATACACAGCTGAATAAACGTAATAATAACAACGCCCGTGTCATCTCTAGGCCAAGAGGCAGCCATGCTAATCGTGTTTTGCCTGTATCTTTGCATCTGGGCTAAACCTCTAGAATGCAAAAATGTCCAAGTGGCAGATTATTGCAGATATTTGCCAGCTCGATTTTCAAGAAAATAAAAATAGATGAGAGAAACGCATGCTCTTGTGACCAACCTTCATTGGGCACCTACTCTGTACTAGGTGCTGTTACAGATGGTACGCTTTTCTCCTACTATCTGTTGAATGACAAGGGACCCGTTTTTCAGACATCTGTCAGGTCTTTTCATGAGGGTGGAACCCGTGTGGTGAGGCAGGGCCCTCCCCTAGCCTAATGCCCTATTCTTGACATCTTACCACTCTGGAGGCTCTGTCCTTTTTTTTGTTTTGTTTTGTTTTGCACCAGGACCCCAAAACTATGTGGCTGGGTGTGATTGTGGCTTCAGGTGAATTTGCTGAGGGCTCAATTGACTCATCAAGGCTGATTGGAGGAAAATTGGCTGTTTCAGAGAGGTAGAGTTATACTAAGACGCTTCCACTTCACATGTCCAAGGCTCCTCTAAAATGCTGTCAGGGTGGTCTTCATGAGTAGGTGGACCTTTCTTTCCACCCCACTTCTATTCCCCACTGTCATAGTCTGGATCTGCAGTGTCCCCCACAAGCCGTATATATTTGGATGTTATGAAATACCAACGTGTCAAAGGGGACAAAACAAGGGGCTTCACCTACAGGGAGCACATCACTGAGGCAGGGCCTGGAAGGACAGCTTTGCCCTTCGTTTCTCAGTTGGCTTTCTGCCTGCCATGCTGTGAATAGCTGTGCCTCTCCCATGTGTTTTTGCCGTGGCTGGCAGCTTGCAAACGGACCGTGATCTTCTGAAACTGTGAGCTAAAATAAATCGAATATTTGAATGTCAGGAATTCTGTTCCAGCAACAAAAAAGTAGCTAAGACCCTCTCACTCCAGTCTAGTCGGAGTCCCGTCCTTTCTCCACAACAGAAATTCTCATAGCTTTCTGCAACAATCTGCTTCTTCACATCCCACTTTCACTAGACTTTGGGCTCCCTGAGGACTGAGGCTGTTCCTGTGGTTCTCATCACGGGGTCTGCATATCTCCTGGGACACTTGCTATGTTAGGACTTTGAGGCATGGGGTGTAAGGTACACCAGATGTTCAAACATTTTCAAAAATTTTAAGGGCTTTGGGTCTTTAGAAATTCAAGCAAACGTGCATTGGTTGAAACAGAAAAATAAAATTTAAAGTTATGATGAATGATACTTCAAAAGAAAATGAATCAGTTATGATTTATTTAAAGGAAAATAAAACATACTTAATATGGCAGTGGGCGCATCTCAACAACCTATTTTTCTATATGGTATGGAGCCTCCCAAAGGAAGTTCTAGGACTCTTGAGAAATTTTAACGTTCTTGTTGGTGCCTGGCATAACTCCCCGTGGAGTGCCAGAGGCCGGCTACTCAGGACTCAATTTAGGTCAAACACTAATTTGAGAGAAAAGGGAAAAATTTGAAGATGAGTATAACATAATGCCTGATCGTAACGTAGCAGGAAGATAACAAAAAAATGCTAATAGAAAAAAAGATCCCGCTAAACAAAGCCTGAGTTCTGAATGCTAAGCTGGAGATTCTAAGCTGTAGAGGCACTGAGGCTCATGAGACAGCAGAAGGATGACAGAGGTCCTGGGGTCTGTCAAGGGGAAGGGGAAGCTGGGGATGGAGGTGGCATTTGTTTCTGGTAGTGAGGCACATGAGGTGGCACGATGGTGCATACAGAACGGTAACTAGTCACGGGGCATGTGCCAGGGTGGCACAGTTGGTGTGCAACAAATGACTCAATTTGCAGAGGAAAAACAAAGACATCTTTCCACGAGCAAGTGAGATTCTAGAAAAAGACTAAACTCACTTGGTGGTTAGACAGGGACGAAGTAAAATGTCCAACAACTTAAAAGCAAGTTGAATCAATGCCTTTCCTTTTTTTTCCCCTTTGCTTGAGTTAGTCTTTGGACGTGACAATGGCGTGGGATGAGCTGACATGCACCATTGCCACACCATGACAGTTTTCATTGAATTCATATCTTTTTTTTTTTTTTTTCACTTGATGTCAAGAGCCTGGCGCTTAGGCCTTCCTTATCTGTTCCAGTGTATTTGGTTGACCCAGTTGGTGTAACCAAACCTCCCCCACTCCCAAATCTGCACAGTATTCCTGATGGTGCTAAATCACAACAGCAGCTTCAGTGCCTACCTGTAAAATCTTCTTGACTTTAATAAAAGCCTAAACCATGGAATTGATTCAGTTTGTTGGCCAAAATTTATTGTGCTCTTATATGTTCTAGGGAAGGTAACCCTAAGGAGTTTGTGCTTTAATTTTTGAGTCCAGAAATAATCAAGAAAACAAACAAAAAAATAATTAGTGGTCTCAGACAACAGTGTGTAGAAATTGCTGAGCAATAGAAAAGCATTTGGTGTCACCAAGCGTTTTCTCTGAAGGGCCAGACAGTGAACAATGGTTTAGTATTCAGGGGTCACACCCCATGTTGCATCTACTCACACGTCCTATGGTGGCACCAAAGCAACCATAGACTACATGTTAGCAAACTAGTGTGGCTAGGTGCCAATAATACTTTATTCACAAAACTGACCATCAGGCTAGATTTGGACAATGGGCTGTAGTTAATTGGCTCTTAAACTAGAAACCTCATAACTTGTCTAAGATGTTCCAGATAGACTTTCCAAAGAGGTAATATATCCTTAGGGATCTCAATGGCGAGAGTAGCTACAAAAATGCCACGTGAGAAAGTGCATGAGGTGGTGGAGAAAACTGAAGCCAACATCACCCCGTGAGGAGGAAGAAAGGGATAGTTTCATTACCTCCAGGGAATGTGAACTGTCCCTCCCCCTGAGCACTCCTGGGCAGGAACTCCAGTTAACGCCAGGACTAACAACAGATCCATAAATATCCACCCCACACTACATTGAAACTTTTCTTTAATAAGACTCTGGAACACCAGGTCTGCAAGGAATCGTCTTCACTGTCCCGATGCAGTGGTATATCACTTCATATACGTCTGTACCTTCTCACCCTGAATCTGGTATAAGTTACTCTGATGGCGGTTGACTAAGAGATGAATTTGGAGCAATCTCCAGTGGACGTAAAATGCACACAGAGCACTCACCCAATACTGGTTGAATGATTAAATAAAAACTAGTTTGATGGTTTTAATGTAAAACTATGGGAAGACAAGAGCATGTTTTTGTTATTTCACACGTCTGTGTTCACCTTTATCCATCATCAAAAGCAAGCGATGATTTAGTTTGAGGATAAAAACAGCCCACAAGTCAAATTTAGCCTTAGAATTAGTTTTGTGCTGTTAGTTATCAACATTTTGAACCCAGAAGATTGGACATAAAACCCTAGACTCCTGACTTCTCATGAGGAACCCACTTGGCACTAATCAGGAGCTCACACAAACCCCCTGGAACCTGTGAAGAAATGGTCAGCATGGTGCCTACGCTTGGCTTGCTGGTTTGATGGGACCCAAGGCTGTCAGAACTTCTTTAAGAAAGGAAAGTACTTTCTTTAAGTAAATAATATAAAATTATGAATCTGAAAAATGACAAATTAAAATGCTAATAGTCTATGAATATAAAATCCTCGGGATCACTCCAATGCCATCCAACATCCCACATGAGGAAGAAGGAATGTCAGACTGCAGAGTGACAACTCTCTTAGCCAATGGAGCTGAACAATGTTTTGTATGAACCACATCTGGAATCCCTGTGAAGGCCTTGCAAGGGAGCATTCCACCTCGCTCTGCTGGTTTTGTTTGTTGAGTCGGAATTTTGCTGCCTGTCTGGATTCTGTGGACATAGGAATTTCCAAAAGCTTCCATTGAATGAGTACTAAGTTCTTTTTTAGTGGTGACATTTTAAAGTTCCCTGGATTTGCTTTTGTTCACATTCTGCGTAATATTTTCTTAGAAGATTCATGACACAAGCTACCTTCTCTTACTTTAGTCTTAGAATAATCTGCTAAATGAGCTTGACAATGGGTAGAATGTGTGGATTTCTTTCAGTTGTTTGAGAGCAATCTAACACATCGGAACTGCCAAGCATCAATTGAAAACTGAAAAATTCAGCCATTATCCCAAACAAGTGACAGGCAAATTCTTATACCACGCTGATGATCAAACAAATGACAAGTTTCTCCACTTTCTTTGTAACAAAGTTGGACTGTGGTTGCATATGAGTGAAATGTGAGTGAGGGGAGGGAGGTGTGCCAGGTGGCACATACGAAGAGCTCGCTGCTCACGCGGCAGAGCTTTGGGACACGTGTAGCTCCCTCGTGTTCCGCTCACTCCTGATCTGACTTTGACTATTCATCTCTTCCGATGGACTGAGAAAGGAGGTGTGCTGTCCAAAGCCCTAAGGACATTTTGATGTGGCCTTCGATGTAATCAAAATGTGGTTGACCTCTTGGCCAGTAACTGTGATGCATAGAGTACCCAGCACCCAGTTGGGGTCTGGTCCTTCAGGGGCGGGGGACTTTTTTCTGCCAAGGGCCATTTGGATGTTCATGACATCATTTGTGAACCATACAATATTATCAACTTAAAAATTAGTCTGCCATCTATTCACTAAAACATTTCACTAAGTCACCCTTAGTGTGACGGTTGCCTTAGCCGGGCCAGAGCCTCTGGCCCACATCGGGGACAGTCCTCACCCTGAATTTGACAAAGCAGCCTCATCTTCACAGGGCACAGGAGGTCCTGACGCTGGACAACACGGGACAATGGGAGAGCTTTCACAGGCCCGAGAGAAAGCAAGTTGCCACTAACACGGAACCTCGCAGAGGCTGGAGCTGAGTTTTACGCTGGCGCAGATCTCTTACATCGAGGCATAATTCCTGCATTTGCAGGTAGTTCAGAAATGTTTTATGTATGCGCTGTTTCCAAAGAGTCTTTTAAAATTTCTTTGCTCATAGTATAATCGGTTGTTACCCCTCCTATTGATTTCCCTGAAGAGAACAAGTCTATTCCATTAGAAATAAAGAAGAAAAAAAAGTGTGCGCACGCGCGCGCGCACACACACACACACACAGCTTTTAAGCTAAGTGGAAGTACTTTTGTTTTTTCTTATATTTTATTTTGGGGAATAAGATTGGTAAGGAGTGATTTGCTCTCTGCTCCTAAGCCAGCTCTCTGGGCTGCCTTCGCACAGAAGGGGCACCTTGTCCTTGAATCCTGGGCACATGTGACAGTGAAGAGGGAGATTCTCGGTGCTCCAAGGCTGGAGATGCAGAGTCACAGGCAGGATAGAAAGGAGACTGAAAGCAACCCAAATGCCCGCAGCTTCTAGCAGAGCAAAGGGACAAACAAAACATTGGGATATCATTGGACAATAAAAACCTTGGGCTACTGGTCCATGCTACAACACGGAAGGACTTTTTAAACATTATATTAATTAAAATCAACCAGACATAAAAGACCACATAGGGTAAGATTCCATTTCTGTCACATTTCCAAACTAGGCAAATCTATAGAGGCCGCAAGGAGATGAGTGGCTGGCAGGGGCTAGGGTGGGTGGAGAGAGGAAAAGGAGGGCTGCCAAGGAGCGTGGAATTTCTTTGGGGGCAACGGGGATGCTTTAAGTTGTTCTGGTGGGTGGCACAACGGTGTGGTCAGACGGAAGTGAGGTGATGCTGAAGGGTGAGTTTTATAGTGTATGAATTATATCCCAAGGAGCCATTTTAATAAACATAGTGGGCACAGCCCCACAGCTGGGAATATACGCAGGAGAACCGGAAGCAAGGCCTCAAAGAGATTTTGGACCCCATGTTCACAGCAGCGTCATTCACAGTAGCAGAGGCGGGAGCAACTCAGATGCCCAACCATAGACGAATGAATACACAGGATGTAGCACACACATTCAATGGAGTATTACTTAGCCTTAAAAAGGAAAAAAAATTCTGATGTATCACTGCATAAATGACATTCAACTAAGTGAACAGCCCCTCAAAAGAAAGCAAATTCTAGCCATTGCTACTTAGATGAGACCCTAGCAGTCAAGTTCATGGACACAGGAAGTGAAATGGTGGCTGCCAGGGACTGGGCTAGGGGGAGAACAGAAAGTAGTGATTTGATGCGTGTAGACTTTCAGTTTTGCAAACAGAAAAAAAATCCTGGAGATTGGCTTTACAAGGGTGTGAATACACAGAACGCTTTTGGGCTGTACACTTAGAAATGTTTAAGACAGTACATTTTATGCTATGTGCTTTTTGCTATAATTAAAAAGATAAGGTAATAAAAAGTAACAGTATATTGTCTAAATGAAGCAGCAGGGATGTCAGTTTTCTGAGCCACCTACAACTGTTTTATTCTTCTGCAAAAGCTGCTGGTGGCTTTCCATCTCTCTCTGGATAAATACAAAAATCTGAGCTGGACCCGGTGGCAAGTGGCTGCAGTCCCAGCACTCTGGGAAGTTGAGTCACACGTATCACCAACTCCAGCCCAGCCTGAGCATGAATGTCCCTCTCTAGCTCAGGTATATATATTCCTGTAGTAACTCCAGCTCAGTAGTTATCCAAGTTGGGCTTTGTGTAATTGTTTCTTTGACCTATCTATCAGGTGTACTATATATATATATCCACATATATACATATATACGTAGCATAACATATATATGTAAAACATAACATATATAACACATATACACATAACACACACATATAACATATACAAATACACATATATATTAAAAATAAACACAACAGAACCTTTCTGTAGACGCCCATCTCAGAAGCAGCACACTGGGATCCTCAATGAGACTGCCACAGGATGTTTGTGTGTCTAACCTTGTGTAGTCCAAGCCTGTGCGTTGGACACTCTCTTGCTGTGATTCATTTGCAAAGATTCAGGATGACTTTGAGGTCTTCCTTGACTTAAACCCCCCACTATAAAACCTTGGCGCATTACACTGACAGTGAAACTGAACTTGGGCAACTAGTAGCTTGTGTAGTCAATATTTTGCCATGCAGTTGAGCCTGCAGGGATCCAACTAAGTCCAACAAACCAATATGCCCAGGAAAAATTTTTGAAATCAATGAATAGCAGTACTTGGTGAGGTGACATAGAGTCAAAGATCCTGAATACTCGCTGGGCTGCTCTGCACAGCCCCTGGAAACACCTTTTGGTCCTGCCACTTTTTGTACGAGACATAAACGTGGTAGGAACATTTCTTGACCTTTGGTCCAGAGTCCAGAGCAGTGCTTACCAAAGTGCATTTCTGTGAGCATAATGCCTACCACAAGGTCCTAAGTTCAAAATAAGAAGAGAAGTATTGACCTCTCCAATTCCCACATGGAAATTCACATGAGATTCCTCTATCAAAAGATCTGCTGTCAAGATGGCCCCGACTGATACCTGCTTTTCCAAAGTTGGCAGACTTTATTTTTGATACCTGCACTAACATCCTGAGGAATGCGAGTTCTGGAAAGAGTGTAGAACGTGCTGGTGTGTGCAGATCCTAAGGAGTGAGCCCTTTTCTGCAAATGCCCTGGAGGTCGCGGGAGGCACGAGGCCCTCCCCTGCAAGGCCTGCTTACCTAGGAAGACCCTTGGAACCCAAAAGGCAAGTCCTTCAGCTTTTTCCAAGTGCTGCTTTGTCAAAGACTCTTGTCAACTTATTTTAAAAACAGGCCCACTCAGCCAGGGTCCCCTCCCTGCCCCCTCTCTCTGCTGCGACAGGTTTTTGCAGAAATCACACCGTAGACTGTTTTGGCTTTCCAGCTAGACTCTGAGCGGATGCCCTGAAGAGGGGGCCATGTTGGCTGTCCCCGAGCCAGGAGGGGAGGGAAGAACGCAGCTAGGAGAGGACTCGGAATGTGGCCCCTCAGCGGCCATGGCTTCATGGTTTATTTTGAAGAAAGATGCAGAGATCAGCCTTGGAAAAAAGAACATTGCTTTTTTGCAGGCTCAGACCTTCTCATCAGATAGTAACAGGTACAGTAACTACACTAAGGCAACAACAAAACCTTCCCAAAACAGCTACCATTGCTCCAAGTGATTTTTTTTTTTTTTTGAGGTACTGTGCCGGGTGATTCGCTAATTTTCTCCTTTACTCTGGGCAGTGTCTTAGCAATCTGAATGAATAGCACCATGCTGGATGTCAGGTATTCAAGGATGTATGAGAGACATACCCTGCCTTTAAGGAAGCCACTGTGTCATGAGGAAGCCAGTAAAACCTTTAAAATCATGGATAGGGACAATTAGGGAGAAAGTAGGACTTCCCAGCTTGGGAGAAGGAAAGAGGCAATTGTGGAAGACTTCCCAGCGGAGGTGACCTGTCAGTTGCGTTTTAAAGAGTAGGTCTTAACTATGAAGAGGAAAGAAGCAATCTTAACACGAGGAGCAACCTGCTCAGGAGTCAGGGCCTGAGCTGTGCGTGGGGCCTTGGATGGTGGGCGGGGGGCAGAATTAGAAGGGGTTGAGGATGCTGGAGGAGATCACTGGAGTCAGAAGGCAGGCTCGGGCGCCTCCCGTCCCACACCTGCTGCGGTCTCTCAGTACCAACAGCCGGCGTTCCCCAGCGCCCTTTCCCTTCCCCGAAGACGCCATAAGCGTCTCATGCCAGCGTGGCAGGGAACACTGCACGAGCCCGCCAGGCGGACCCTGCTATTCTGCTCCTTGTATACACAGGGAAACCGAATCTCAGAGGGTCCGTGTGGCTTCCAGGCCAAGCGGCTGGCGAGCAGCAGGGTCAGGAAGCGCCGCCAGGCCAGCAGAGCGGCGCAGGGACAGGAGTGGCAGGCTCAGCGCTGCCTTCACCAGCCTGCACCATGGTCCCAGGGCAGGGCCTCTCCCGGGGCTGCTCTGCTGCCGGGTGACGTGTGACAATGTGTGCAGTGGTTCTGGGGGCCACAGCTGGTGTGTGTGCTAGGGCACTGCTGGTGCACGGTGGCCGCGGTGCTGCTAACGCCCCACCACGCTCTCCCCTGCCTACCCCCGTGGTAATCTTGCCCCAGATGTTAGTAGGACAGGTGCGCAAAGCCATCCTACTTCATGGCTAGCTGGGTGAATCTCTGACCTATTGAATTTTGATAAAAAGAGTAAAGGAAGCGAAGAGTTAGTTTGCCCTGGACCAGTTTCAGGGCAGGGCACCCTGCACAGAGCGCTTGCAAGCCAGTCCTACCTACAGGCGGCTGGAGTCGGGGATGGGAGGAGCCGCAGCTTCTGGAACCCCTGCTCAGTGCTGAGGTATGCAGTGGGAGGAAGAACAGCCGTTGTGCCAGGAGGGCAGCAGGGGCCCTGTGCCCACAGCTTGCCAAGAGCGCGACTGTGACTGTTGCCTTCAGAGCCTGTTGAGGAGGAGGTGTGGCCGGGGCTGTGTCCCGCTAGGAGTGAGGTCACTCCCTGGACACACCCCCTGCCTGCGCCTGGCAAATCAAAGAGCTGGAGGCAGGTGCCGACGGGAGGGGCGGGGCGGGTTTCCATCCCACCCGCCGGGAAGCAGGACCGGGCTCCGGGACGGATCGCCAGCAGTGTGTGCGCAGAGGAGAGACTGGGCGGGCGCTGGGCACAGATGAGCGGGGCAGCCCGGACAGGGCCGGCAACAGCGACGCGCGAGTGTGAGCAAGCGCGGCTCTGGCCAAGACATCCTCATCTTTGCTCTCCCTCTCTTTCGTCTTTTTAAGATATTAGTAGGAGGAGGGATTTGCACTCAAGAAAAGATCAAAGAGTAGAAGGGTGGAAGGGCCCAGTCAGAACGGGGAGGCCAGGTTGGCGGTGTGTGTGGGGGGGCTCCGGCCTCCATCCGCACCCCAGATGAAAGCCTGCGCCAATACCTACCTAGAAGGCTTTGGCTGCTGACAGGGCCAGAGGAAAGTCCTAACCGCAGCACCGAGCACAGCTTCCAGCCATAGCGAGTGGCCAGTGTGTAGGAACTTACCTTGATGCTGACGCTGATAATAATTTTAACAAAAGGGCGTTTTATTACAATGACTCTAACAAATTGAGAATGAATCTTTTTGTTGCTTGAAAATGACCCTCTGAAGTGTGTTTTTCTTTGTCATTGTGGTTTTGAAAAATTTAAATTATGTGTTGTGACCTTATTCCCTTTGTCCTTCAGTGACAGGTCTCCTGATTCCTCGTCGAGTATTTGATGATCTGTTCATAGCGTTGAGACCACCTTGCCTAACCTGTGTCTGACACGCGCAGCCATGTGGCAGTGTCCTAGATGAGGAAATGTAGGTGGGCAGGTTACTTGCAGTATCTTAAAGAGATGGCCATGGCCTCCATCTTTTTGCTTCTTTTTCTGCTGGCTGAAATGTGCACGTGATGGCAGGAGACAGAGCAGCCATATTGGACCGTGAAGAGGAAGTCTCGTATTACAGTGGTAGGGCAAGGTGCTCGGGGTCCCAGCACCACCGGGAACCTTACTAGTTCTCAGATGCTGACCTGGACTTGTATGGAAAACGGTAGCAAGCTTCTACGTCAATATAGTTACATTACTTTTCAGAATACAGAGAGTTAGAGGGAGTCTTTTTAACTGGAGCCAAAACAGGTATCCAGTTGAATATCAGTATTTTAAAAAACTGAAGATTTCACATAAATATTTTGATTTTTAAAATTGATCTTGAACAATTATAAGCTCTCGTAACACTGTGACCACGTTTTCTCACGTCCACACAATTCTTGACTTGTGGTATGCAGGACTTTCCGTGCCATGGCAGGACTTGCAGTTGGATGTGCTCAGTCTGGGACTGTGTCCTCTCCTCTGGTGATTCACAGGGACAATGCTGAGGACTGCCCAATGGACCTACGCTGCTCTTGACACACAACGAGGGCTTGCGTGGTAGACGCTGGGTCGCACTTGCAGAATGTTTTCCACTGGTCAACCTCACCAGTGCCACAGGCCAGGGCCACCCCTCCAATCTCCAGACCAGGGACCAGAAGACACAGACCCTGCCTAGTGTTGTGGGGCTGCTCTTGGCTGAGGCCTGCTGGTGTCAGAGCTGACCTCCTAGCCAGTATTTATCCTACCACGTGGAGGGATCAATTAGGCTTTTAAAAATCAAATGCAAGCGCATTTGCAGACATATGAATGAAATCTCAAAGAGGATTTTCTGGGTGACGAGCAGAGTGTGCTCCCACGGTGTTCCTTCACACATTTCTAGCCACCGTTTTGCTTGTGTGGTCGTTGGTGGAGCTTTCGGCTCACAGTGACACAGTCTCTGCCACCATGCTGCCTTGCTCAAGGCCAGGCAGAATGAAAATTCTTATGCGAGCCACCAAGCAACGCAAGAGGAAGAAAAGAGCCATCCACAGAGGAGCCACCATTGCTGGCGCAGGTCCCCAGGCTGCAGAGGGCTCTAGAACCTCACTTCCTGAGAAGGCTCATCGCAGACACGTGGAGTTGGCCTGCATCCACAATCTCAGATGGGTTCAAGGCCAGCGCCTGCGGTCAGGGCTGCTCCCAGACTTGCTTCATAGCTGGGCTTTGTGTCCCCCCTCTGCCTGCAGCCCCTTGACAGATACACTCTCCAGACCTGCACTGGAGCGCACATGGGGAATGCTTTGAAAGCTGGAGGAGGAATCTGGGGCCTCCGTGGGTCTTGGGCTCACAGAATGTCAGAACTGACAGGGGCCTCCACAAGCTTCTGGTCCGACCCTTTGAGATCGCAGACAGAAAACACACCCAGAAAGCGGAGGGGAGCTGGTCGGTATTGTTCACCCCCACCACGACCTGTCACCCTGTTTCTGATGTAAGCTAAAAACAAAGGCAGGGCTGCAATTGCAAAGAGGGTGGCTGGCTGCTAGCGGTGCTGCCTCCACACCAGATCAGGTGCTTCATGCCAGTTTTCCCACTTCTTCCCCCTTCTGAGGGCAGCACTCTCAGTCCATTCTGCACATAGAAATACGGAATCAAGGGAGGCCAGTCACCCACTGGGAAAGGGCCGTGCCCAGCATTGAAGCCAGGCCCTCTGGCTTGGTGGCCGAGCTGTGCCACCGGGACTGGACACCGGCTCCACCTCCTGCAGTGCCAGTGCCGCCTGCTCCACCAGGGAAGCAGGCAGGTGAGGCCTGGGGACTGGACAGCAAAGGCCTCAGCTGACTGAAGTGGCTGATCGCTAGAGCTCCCTTCTCCCAGTCACTGCCACACCACCGGGCTGCCCTGTGATGATGCGATATGCTATGATTTCTCAAGAGGATCTGGGAGCTCAGCCTGATACATGGCTAGCATGGCCAATGCCCGGTGAGTAGAAAGTAGGAGAGCCATCCACAGGCTCTTTTCTTCTTTAGGCTTTTGGGCAGGTCTGTTGGTTACGCCCCTCACCCTTGTCTGCAGTTGGGCTAGGCCACAGAAGCAGGGTGGTGAATGAAGGGCATCACCTTCAGACTTGAGGTAGGGCCTGCTGTGACACCAGCCCTTCTTCTGGCCCAAGGAAGACAGTGTGTGCATCGGACAGTGGCTGCAGGGTCCCAGACTGGAGCTAAGTAGAGTCCCCAGGGCAGCCATTGTGGACCTGCCACGGGGTGAGAGAGAAAGCCATGCTGCTCTTAGCAAGGGCTCTTCTACCCCTGAAAATATAGGAGTTAACTTTTGAAAGCAAAACCAAGCCCACCAAACCCTAGAAGAGCAATGCCATTGGCATCCTTAACGACCGGGGGTCCACGAGCTGCACATCTTCTACTTCAGTTGCGACAGGGACCCTAAGTAGGAGGACTACTGGATTTGATCCATGGGTCAGCAGCTCCCATCTGTCCTGAAGGCAGTGACATGCCGGTGCCCATGGCTAGCTAGCTAGTGCCTTTGCAGCAACCTGTCCTCCTCACTAGAAGCCTGACTCAGACCCAGGGTCGCCTTTCCTCTCAGATGGCTGTGTGGAGATGTGCTGCCGTGGCTCCCCTGCAGAGCAGAAAGTGATGGCGGAGAGCTGTCACTGCCCACTGAGGTGCAAAAGCCCTCTGAGAAAGATGTGGCAGAAACGATGGGGCACTAGCTCTGCCACGAAGAGTGGCACTTTCCTCAGAAAACTTGTTTCTCAGCACAGAGAACTGAGGACAGATCTGGTACAGTGTTTCTTTTCCCCCTCTTCTGTTTCCAGCAAAACTCAGAAGTTTGAGATTATCCAATTTGAAACTCTCAGGAAGAGTTACATTTGCTCACTGAGGCTCTAGCTGACACCAGAGGGTGTAAGTTGCAAGCTTTCCCAGGCAACAGGTCTGTGAGGTGCTACAAATTATTATTGGATCACCTGGTTTATAGGTGACTGAAAATTCTTTCGGAAGCCAAATAGAAATGCTGCACTCAAGGTAACATTCTTTCCTTTTTTCCCGACCCAAACATTGTTCTACTAGTGAGGGAGAAACTGATGTTCCAAAGCTTCATTTGATGTGGAAAGCCACCGGCCGCCATATTTCAGTTTTAAGTATTGGAACTGAGGCCAAGTTTCACAAAGTTGTTAAAGATTAACAAATGCTTATTGTCCCAAACTCAAATGCTCAATGAGTGTATAGAGTTGAGTTGTTTGATCTTGATGCAATGCCCTTTTGGCAGGACAGTTGTGTGGCGGGTTGTCCTGTGCCCTGGGCTGTTTAGCAGCACTGCTGGTCTCTTTTCTGTATGATGGATACCAGTGGCTTCCTTCTGTCTCCAATTATGACAACCAAAAATGGTCACAGGCATTTCCAGATGTCCCCAGGGGCGAAACACCCGCCTGTGAGGAACAGCATAGGTACCTAGGACAAGGAACATTCCTCTGGCAGAACAAACATTCCCCTGAAGCCACCACTGCTCTGGAGTCAGCCTCTCCCTCGCCAGCAATGCAGAATCAGACGCACACACGCTACTTGTTTTGGGCCTGCATGCGAACACCTGTGCCAGCCTTTTCCCATAAAACTGGACGGTGCTATTCTTTGACAGCTTTTTTAAAATTTAAGATATATCGTACTTGCTTATGCCTTTGCATATGCATGAGCTGTGCACCCCATTAAAGAAATGGTGACACAGTAATTCGTTGGGTTCACGACCCCCAGTTTACTGCATTGATTTCTTGCTGATGGGCTTTTAAATATTTCCAAGTTTCTCTCCTATCAATAACACCGCACTGAACGTCTTCTTTTTTTAACATTTATATACTTGAACACTTTTTACCATCGTTTCTAGTGGAATGACAGCATCAAGAAGTATGTGCCTATAGTAATGACAAATTCCAGCAAATCTTGGGTGGATGTTTCAGCCTCTTTGGGAGCCTCAGAAACTCAGAGCTCCAACTTTTGCAGTTTAGCAATGAGTGACTTGGCTAAATGTCCAGCATCATGGGTGGAGAACCTATTTCAAGCCTTCACGCCCTGAGCCTTCCACCATTCCACCAAGCCTCACTGTTCTCACCTGTACCAGCATTTCTCACAATGTATTTTCAGGATTTATTGAGATTATCCGTAACAGCGGAGTAGAAACATAGATTGTATATATAGGCCTACCATACTGCAATTATTTATTCGTGTTAATAATAAAACTCCAGAGAGTAGGAGGTTCAGAAAAGTCAAGCCAAGATGTGTCCCTGATCTCATCATGTTGCCAGACGCTTCAGTGACCTTGGACGGTTGCAACATGGACATGAGGGAGGATAATATTTCTCATCACCGAGGAGATTAGAATTAATATTTGAGTCACCTGATGCTTATGAATCTGGAAAGGGGTAAATATATATACACTTATATTTATATGCACACACGGGATATGAATAGGCAGGCTTTTAAACACACCCCACACATTTACATAAGAGGTTGCTCCCAACATATGGGTTTTCCCTGCACTTGGTAATGTGCTATAGTGCACACCTCCTTCCCCGGTAATTTCAGAACGCTGGGTCTGCTGGCCCTCACGGTGACTTACCATGGTAATCAGATTGCCTGGAGGACAAGTTTCCAGCCTCACCTGCAGTGCATGTAAGATAGTGAAATCCAGAAGGAGCCCCTGCCCTAGGCTGCTTTGGCCAGCAGTTCCAAGGCTCCTCTGGGAGAGACAAACGTAGATCCAGTCCTAGCTGGGCCACTTTCAGCCACATTTTTTTTTTTCAGTGGATAATTTCTCACCTTTATCATCTGCAGGATGGGATAATAACTATGCCACTAGGTCCTCTGGGGGTTAACTCAGAAGATATGTGTGGATTGACGTTTGGTGGTTTGGCTACCCAGCCTCTGGCAACTTGACCCAAGTCTGTCCTGAGAAATGGGCCTCGTAAGTTGTGGGTCCTGGCGGGCACAGGGTTGGGGGTGGGGGAGGTAGATGGCCTTTGCTAACTTCAGGATTCAAAAGGTGTCTGGATGGGCCAATCAGCGTGATCTGGCCTTGCTATGCACAAAGTGACTGCTTCAGGACCAGGCACACGATCTTGTCTGAGCCAGCGAGACCCACTTCTGAGATGTCTACAATAAATGCTAGAAAGTCTGGGGTTATTGAGATGTTGCAGTGTATTCTTATCTTAGTGTCTTGCTCTATCCTGAGGGTAGAAATTTCTAGAAGAAAACAGGGATGAGGAGAGAATGAGACCAAACTCTGATGCCATCGCTAGATCCACTTGGTGGGATTAGAGCCGTCCCTGACATTTGGAGGTAGGGACCACTGCATTAACATTCTGATTTAGGCCAATCAGGTTTCCAGCTACCTGAAATTCAGTCTTCGATAATGGAATAAGCAAAAGATTTAGCCCCCTACCTGGTACTTAGCACACGAGAGGCAGGGTGGCGGTTGAGAAGCTCCCTTGAGAGCTGCCCGGATTACTCTCCTTGGCATCTGAGGCTGATGGACGCCACGGGGGTCAGGTTCACGCCCCCTGATGAAAGCAGCTGCTGGGTGAGTAGAAACAACAACAGAAACCCTGGGCCCAATTTACTGGCACCTGACACAGTGCCAGGCTGCAGGGTGTCAAAGTAGGGGAGGGAGCAGATGCTGCCCCTGGGGAAGGTCCAGCTGACGCAATCTGGCCCCGTTCTGTGATCAGCCAGGAAGGCGGAGCTCCAAAGAAACGGGACAAACACTCAAGCAACCTCCGCACTGTCCAGGGCTTTCCTGCCAGAGCCAGGAGCAGCCCGGTCCTTTGACGATAACATACACCGTGAAGACTGCAGGAGCGGGGAGCGATGCCCCAAGGCTGGGATTTCCAGTGTGTTCCTCGTTCCTCCCGTGGCCCATTCTGACCTTCCCTTCTGACTTAGCCTTGTCCTTTCATACTAGCCCTGTGCTCATTCTAGACTGTCCCAAACCAACCAATACGCCTCTGTCCCCTTTGCACTGGCTTCTTTCTTCCTGGAGCATTTTTCTCCCAGGCGTCTGTATGACTTGCTCATTCACTTCACTAAGATCTTTCCAGAACCCCTCCATCTCCGGACACACGCACGGTGTGTACATAGACCCCTGAGATGTTCCCTACTGAGTCTCTCCCTGGGCACTCACGTTGGTCTTCTCCAGTGCAATTGCGTTCTTTCCCCTCCTCTATCCCCAGTGCCCGGGCAGTGCCAAGCACTTGGAGAAGCACTTTGTGAAATTTTACCCTGTGGATTCAGTTGCTTGACAAACTTTTAGCGAGCCCCTGCTGATACGGAGTGTTGACATCACAACGTAGGGAGGGGTGAGTGTACCTACCACCCACAGTTGTTGAGAAATAACCCTTGCAGACAAACAGACCAAGAGGAGCATGCTAATTTAAGACGGGGCCACGTTCTCTGGGCTAATCAAGGGTGACTGAGAAGAGCAGGCACTTTTTTGTTCTCTGCAACAATGTAAGACATCAGGGTGAGAAAGCAGACTTCCTCATGTGTAGACCAGAGAGGAGTAGGAGTCCAGACAGCAGGAATCACAAGTGCAAAGATCCCGGGGCAGGGAAGACCTAAGTCTTAACAGAATGCCCAAAAGAGGTCAGTGCAGTGAGAGAAAGTAAGAAATTTAAGAAGAACAATGTGGAACAGAGTGGAGAGCAGGTGGAGGCTGTTAGAGCAGAGGTGAGGATGTGAGATTTCCTGCTTAGAAAAAACAGCTATCATGCATCATTTTAGACTTAATTTCATCTCTTGTGAAGTAGAGAGAATAAATCCACAGAGCCCAGTTTCCTGAGAAACGGTCCCTCTACACTCCAGCTTCGTAGGAGGTAGCGTCTCCCCAAGGCTTATTGGTTGATGGAAATGACCAGACACGAACTTGAAGGACCGAGCGGGTTTCAAGTGTGACGTCAGGATTTTCCTCAGCTCACTTTTCACGCAGGGCAGGCTGTCACATCCCCCCCCTGAGTGGCATCCCTCTCAGCAACGTGGGGACAAGCTCTGGTGCCCAGGCCAGGCTGAGCAGGGGCGAGTGGAGACCCAGTCAAGTAGTCCCCCACTCCCTTCCTACCCTGCTGGCCTCTGCTCTGCTATGTGCATAGGCCACAGGGCAGGACACCACCTGGGGAAGAGGGGGCCAGGCGCCCAGGCAAGCCCCTTTCACCACAGTGGTTCCCCCGGCCAGGCACACTCCAGCCCTGGCACCCTGGCACGCTCACACCACCGCACGCAGCAGCCACAGGGGGATTTTGCTTAGACAAGGAAAGCCTTCTTGTGACGGCCGGGACTTGTCTACGTGCAGCTGCACAAGGCAGTCCCTCATCTCCCACACAAGGCAGGTCACAAGCTAGCCCCTCCATGACCATAGGAAAGTGGACCCCCAAATAGGTCCGATCAATAGCCCCAAGCCATAAAACAAAACCCCATTAAAAAAATCTTTTACTTAGGGCACTATTTGAACATCTAAGAAAATTTCTCTTGTTTAAAGGTTACTTAGTTTCAGAGAAATTGTATTTTTATTTGGAGTCATTAAGTGCATGGGATTTTTTTTTTAAGTCACAGGAGAAGAAGATGCTGTGAGAACTCAGGGGTCCAAACCGTGGTTCCTGCTTGGAAGCACCTCTCGGACCTGCTGCAGGATCCTCTGGCTTGGAGACTAAACCACAGATCCTTTCTGCCCTGGTTTCCTAACATCTCACTACTCTGTGCCTGTCGGCACCAGCCGAGTGGCCCAGCAAGGGACATTGGTGACAGCAGGTAGCCCTGACCTGGGGGCTTATGGGAAGGAAACAATCCTTACTAAGCTGACAGCATCCTCACGACAGGAGCTAACAGGGAGAAATGGAGATGCAGATTGCATGTCCAAGATCAAGAGACTCGTAGCACATTAATACTACAATTAAGTAAATTATAATATTAGACATTTAATTGGTGGGTTATTTGGCAGCTGTTGAAATGTAAAATAATGTTTAATGATTAAAATAATATTCATGAAACTAGATAAAAATACAAAATGAAAACAAATGTAAGCATTAAAAATTTCTATTATCTAAACACACATGTATAGTGTAGTTTGTGTCACATGAGATATAATATTTTATAACATATATGCATTTGCATTGTTATATGAAGGTATTATATACTTTATGCAATATGTATTATACATTTGTATAATATGCATATTATACATGCATATATAGTGTTAATATTGTATGTAATGTAATGCAACAAAACCAAATTCACTTTTTTGTATGATATACATAGATAAGTGAATTTTTACTCATTTTAAAGTGTATTTTCACTCACTTTAAAGTGTATTTTCTATTTCTAATATATAATATACATACCACACACACATATATGTAAATACATAATAGTACAAGTCCATTCAAAGTATAGATTTCCTGCTTCTTTTATGACATAGAAGCAGATGGCTGTTTTTAGTGACGTGGAGTCACAGGGCAGGTGGCTTCAGTCAGCCGCAGCGTCTTGTGCTAAGCACACGCTTCCTGAGCGTTCATGAGAGAGAAAAGGTGGAAGACGGGGAGGGGAGCGCCCAGGAAGCCCCTAGAGACTCGGGCTGGGTGGGACTCGAGCTCAGCAGGTGCACAGCGAGTTTTCCCTCCAGTTGTGTCTGCTGATAACGGGGAGCTCGGTGCTTTTCCTGAGGCTGGAAGCGGAGGGAATTCATCATTGAGTTGGAGAAAAAGTTTCCTTGGGACTAGGACGCAGTAGAATCATTGGTGAAGCATCTTTCCTAATGGTCAGCCAGCACATTGATGTCGACGGGAATGCCATGGAAATGGTACATTCATCACTGGTATTTGTAACAAGTATACGGAGTACACAAGCCTTGAGTTCGGGAAGAGCCAATCTCTCTTATGAGCGGATGTGTATTTCTCTTCCTGGTGACACCAAGACGTCCCTGCGGTGCCTGTCAGTCACAGCTGGCCGGTGCACACACCGCCAGGACCTTGGCCTAGCTTGTGTTTTTTCCTGGCACTGCCTGTGAAGCGGCCAGCTGCAGCGAGCAAGGGACACTGCTTGCCCCGCTCCCCCCAACCCGGGTAGAGCAAGTGACCAGCCAGAAGGAGTCGCCTTGTGGGCCAGTGGACCTGCCACCGCGTGACGGGAACCTAAGGCTTCACCTCATGCACCGTGTTTGCCATTTCCTCCCTGGCCAGTGCTCATCAGGTTGCATTGCAGTGCCCCTTATGGAAAAAGTTTCCCTAAGACCTTTTATGACAGTAAGTGGAGCTCATGGAAAGACTGAATTAAAACATTCACTCCAGATAACAGCATACAGTAGCTACTGATTTCTCCTGTCTAGGGGCCAGAGCTGGAGTCCTGCCCCGGCTGGGTCTCACAGGCGAGGAGAGACCTCACTGCCAGGAAGACGGGCACCCCATGGCACACCCTGGAGGGGAGCGGAGAGCCTGGGGAGTAAGCCATGCCACCCGGCCTTGAGCACGGTGCTCTCAGTAGTGGCCTCTGTCCCCACCTCCGTCCCGGGGTCTCTTTCTCCCCACAGCCAGAACCACCCCCCCAAAATGGCCACCCTCTGTGCGCCAACGATTGTCTCTGCACTCATGGCAGCCCCCACCTGGTCTTCCTGCTGTCCCTCGACCTCTCCTGACCCCCTAATCTTGACAGTTGTTGGAGTAGTGGTCCTTAAAAAGAAAACCAGAATAAATCCTCAACACTTTTTACTGATCTACAACGCATGGTGTGGCAAGAAGTCTGGAGAAAACATTTCAGGGAGGTAGACTGTGGAGATGGGAAGGGGATGTGAGAATTGGGGGGCAGAAGAGAGGGAAAGTTGGGAAAGGAAGGGAAGCCAAAATAATTAACTTGCCATATGCATATGCACAAATTCCCTAAGTTGAATGTAACTACTGTGTATTACAAACATATATTGATAAAACTAATGACCATGGAAGGAAAAGCATTTCCATTTCAGGGCCTTTGCACTTGCTGTTCCTTCAGCCTGCAACACTGGGGAGATTGCTTGGCTCTTTCTTCTCACTGGAGTCTCTGCTTTCACGTGCCCTTCTGAAAGAAGCCTGTCTCGATCGTGTCCTCTGATCGCTGTAAGCACACCTTCCTCTTTTATTTACCCCACCTACTAATATCCTAGTTGTCTGTGGCTGTTGCCTATCTCACCCCTCAGCTTCTGTGCACGCTGAAGGTAGGGACCTTGTCTGTCTCACTGCCCTGAATACTTCAGTGCTAAGTGACCAGTACACTGCGTGGCATGAAGAAGAGGCTGAACCAATAGATTTTCAGAGCCTGCACAGGGCAGGTACCTTAGTCTGCAAGAATTGTAATATGTACTTCCAACCAGCTACAAGCCAACAGCTCAGCAGCATAGCTATTATTATACCCAGTCTTCAAGTGAGGAACCAGAGCCTCAGTGGTCCTTAGATTTCCGCCCAAGGGGACTGGGCTCGCACTTCCAGACCTACGTGCGTACCGCATCCAGGCCCGTGTCCTTACCTGGGTCCATCACCTCCCTCATACCATTTCCTGTTACACAGTGTCACATTACAGCCAATGGAGCTCAGTCTAGCTGTTGTAGTTTGGATCTGGAATGTTCCAAAGCTTTATGTGTTTGAATGTTGTGAAATACCTAAGGATTCCATGTGTTGTTATGAGGTGGAACCTGGCTGGAAGAGGAGGGTCACTTGGACTTTACCCACAAGAGGCTGAACGATGGCCCTTGACCAGGAAGAGGAGGCTCACTGGGACGTGACCTGGAAGTGTTTATGTGAGCCCCGCCCTTGCTTGCTCCTTCTGCTTCCTGTCTGCCGGGCTGTGTACAGCTTTTCTCCAGTTAGGTCTTGACTGTGTGCTTCCACCATTGCCAGCTGCCCAGGAATGGAATGGAACCTTTTGAAACAGTGAGCTAAAATAGATCTTTTATCCCTTAAGTTTTGGGTTTTAGGTTTGAGTCCAAGCAATGCGAAAGTAACCAAGACACTAATCACTTATTCACTGCTTCTTTTGTTCCCTTATGTCCCAGATATGTTAGCCTGTAAAACTACTAGTCATCCTTTTGCTATGGAAAAAGTGGCCTTAGATCAATAGTAAGGGAGAATAAAAGACATTCCCTGCATAGAACTGGAATTGTTGAGTGACTTCTATGGGCCAGGCATCACCCCGGACCCTTTGCAGGTCCTGCCTGTTCCTTAGCCTGCATGTGTGTCCACTCGAGGCTCTACACAGAGGCATAAAGTGGTCTCATGACATGCTCACAGGAGGGTAAGTGATGGAGCTACTTTTCCCTCTGTGGATTTTGCTGTTTCCCGAGTGCATGTCTACATTTACATGAGGTGGGAGGATCTTGGTGAACGCGTGCAGAATGGCCAAAGGAAAGACCCACCAAGCCCAGTTTATGATTCAACCAGCCACCTGCTTTTAGCCTCTTCCACATATAAGTAACTCCCAGCTGTAAAAAATAAAAAAGACTCTTGGTGATTTTAGAAATCAGTTTTAGCTTTCTTGCTAATGACTTTGGAGAAAAAATAATACCAGCTGTCAATTCAAATCATAGCATGTGCTTAATCTGCCAGAATTTATCTTGTCTGGCTACGTGTAGGCACGGGATGTTGCCAAGACTCAGTCGCCTACAGTCTTTGGCTTCTGATCTTCAAAGGCTCACAGGGTATCAGCTACTGCTTATGTCTCTGTGTGTGTGTGTGTTGTTGGACAGTCCGCCATCATTTAAGTGCAAGGAAACATTCTAAGAAGAGGGACTTTCAGTTGATTTGGTTGTTACTTAAAACCTCATGGAGTGTGCTTACCGAAATTTAGCCAGGGTGGTTAGTCCACAGAAGCAGTAAACACAAGTGTACGAGCTGGCTGTCGGTGTAACACAGCACAGTGTATTTCAGTAAGATATTTTTCTTTTGTAAGTTGAAAAAAATCCACTCTAAACTAATAATAAGAAGTACAATATAGTGAATACACAGGTCAGGGACCCAGTCATGGCCAATGGTCATGCACAGCACACAGGTGGGTGCACTCTGGCAGCTCAGAAGGTTTTTTTTCTTTCACCACAAATGCAGGAGGAACTCACAGCTCTGTCACATTATGATGGTTACGACATCATGAAGTGACAGCAAGTTTTTGACTCCATCATCATCTCACAGGACCATCGTCAGACCTGCGGTCCACCCCTAAAGGGATGTTAAGAGCGGCTGTGTTTAGTCCCAATGAAACTTTCTAAAGTATGGCTGGTTATAACTCGCATTTTGCAGAGCCAGGAACCTTACAGAGAAGTTAGGATAGGCCCTGTGTTGTACAATGGGGGGCCACAGGGAAGGCAGGATGTCTGCCTGGCCCTCTTGCCCCCACACCACTCCCCTGCTCCCATGTACTCAGCCACAGGCCTCCTGGGAAGTGGGGAGCTGGGAAAAAACAAAACCAGGACAGAGGAGAAGTAACTCAGGAACTCTTTACGTCCCTACGCCAGTTCTCACAAATCCCTGTTGAAAGGAATCCGGCAACAAGAAATCATCTTTCCCCAGGGTCTGACTCCCTAATCCTTCGAGAGTGAACTCTTTGCTTCCCTCACTACAAAATTATTCAAAAGCTCACAAGGCAACCTCTGGCGCCTGGGCAGGACGGATGGCCGGAATGCCACCACTAAGTCGGCTTTCCCATTTGGAGGGTCAGGCAAGAGCGTGTTCTGCCTGCAGGGCCCTGCAGGTGGCACAGGATGGAATGGGACAAACCAGAGTTCAAACTCTTCTTCCCTTCCTCTAGCAGAAAATTGGACCCGTGCACACATGAAGACTGCAGGAACTCTGAAAGATCATCAAGTTGACCCATCGGATTGGCACAGAAGTAACTGTCCTGCAGGCGTGGCGATCAAGGAGCTCTGCCAGCTCTAAATCTGCCAAACATCCACTCTCATGTTAAAGACATGAAGTACTGTTGTCCAGAATCTGGTGTTGGCTGGACTTTAGCCTACTAAGGATGCGGTGTTTCCTCTTGGAGGATTTCGTGGCACCACACACAGAATGAATACAATTGCCGTGGAAAAAAATGAGTCACACTCGTGGCCAGAGATGCCTGTTTGCATAACATATATCAGATCTACAACCATGACCTTCCTTTTCAGAGCCCCTTAAAGATTTCAGAGTCACAGGTTTTTGAATTTCTTTTTTTAAAAAATTATCCGTGCTGCCCATGAATTATTTGTCTTTCTGCAATGGAGACTACCCTAGAAACAAAGACAGTGCACACTCTGTTTAAAGTATCTGCTTCTTTTGAATAAAATATTCTTTTGTGCATTTGCCCACTTCTACAGAATATAAAAACTAACTTTTTTTTAACAGAGAAAAATACAATATGTCAGGGCAAGATTTAAGGCTTAAGTGAATGACTGTCTTGTTTGCTACAATGAAAGAGCGTGACTTTGTGTCCCTCACTGGCGAGCCTGGCCGCCTGCCCTGCTGAGTCCTCGTGGCCTGCGTCTCTGTGCCCTGCTCTGTGCCATCCACCTGGGTCACCAAGCGGCAGGCCGGCAGGCCCAGCACCCTGTCTCCGTCAACTCAAGTGGCTCAAGTTCACTTGCTGTGCCCTAGTCTGGATCTGAGAGTCTTCAACTGTCGTGTCTGGTTCCTAATTTTTTATGCCATTTTAGGGGTAATTTCTTTCCCTTTTTGTTATCGACAGAGGCAGAGGAGGCTCCTGTAATTTGTGGGTGACTGACAAGGATGAATATTGTTAACTCAAATGTTTTGATTTACATCAGAGGTCCCCTCCAGGCCCCAGACGTGACGGCTGCGGTGGCGCCTTAAGACCTAGTGAATATTAAATCCCAGTAAGCAAGCACTTTCTGTGCTGCTCAATAAATCACCCTTCCAGGGCAAAGAAGGAAAAGCCTGAAGATGGGCACAATCTGTCCTGATTGCCCCTGTAGGACTCTAGCTCAAAGGAGCGGACAGATAAGTGGACAACCATGGCATACAAGGATGTTCACCTTAGTGTTGTTTAGAATAGAAAGAAGTTTAAACACTAATGTAATAACCAGCTATGTAAATACACAAAGCAAATATATTGCATGCATTCAAGAGAATATTTATAGTAGCTAACATTTTATATTTGCAGGCTTCACTTATTGTCAGGAAAAGATATTTACCACAAATTGCAAGAGAAAACTTTTATTGTACAAGGTTTCCTGTGTATCGTCTATGTGATGTAAAGCTTGGGTAGAAAAAGAAAAATTTGTGGAAGGATATAATCCAAATATTAACAGCACTGTTATCTGTGGGAACTTTTTAATTTCTTATGTTTTACAATATATGTGTATTTCTTTTATAGTCAGGAGAAACAGAAGTGGTTTTAGTTTTAAAAAACAACACCTAACAGCTTTAGAGAGAAGCTGCATCCACTCTAACCTTTCTAAAATATCCCCGTTGATGTCACTTTAGGAGGAGGGAAGCCAATTGTCAGGGCCACCAGAATAAAAAATTGATCAGGAGCCTGGGAAGAGGGTTGCCACACAGCAACAAAACCCTCTGTTGTTTCTTGGTGGCCATGGACGTGTTGGATCTTGGCTTCCGGGCCAACTCTGTAGATTTTTTTCCTTTGCAAATGAAACTCGTAGGAAGAACCTGCCTTGATATTTTTTAAGTGAATGCTTACCTTCTAGAAAAAAATGAAACCTTAAGAATGGTAATGTTTATGAATTTTCCCTGCACACGTTTTCCTAAAGCCACGGTTTAGCATGGTAGTAAACAGAAACTTCCAGGCTGATGGGAGCTCGAATCTCAGCGGTATTGCTCACAGATGGTGTAACCACAGGCCACTCCTTCCTTCTCTCTATGCCTCATGGATAAGATGGGACTAGTATTAACAAAGGCACCTGCTGAGTGGTCATGACCCCCCAAAGGCATGCCATTGAAAGTGCACACAGTCAGCGTTTTATACACGGTCAGACAAGGGTTGACCTGAGACCTCAGAGCATAGGTCAGAAGCCAACAGCTTATGGAAAGGATGTCAGCAAGAGTCACACTTAAGAGTCACACAATTAAGCCACAGGCACCATTTAAAAATAGAAAGGGATCCCAAAAAATTCAAAGTCTGAGAGTGTTTTAAGAAACAGGAAAGCTCTTTGAGTCTATATGCTATCTTACTAGGTACCTGCAATTTACTTTTGGCCACCCATCTTTCTTGAACCACTCACGTGAGTCACATCTCTGTGGTTTATGCATATGGAGGCCTGTATGGTAATCCAGTGTAAGAAGGAGCCACAATCTAATTTTGCATTCTCTTTTAATAAAGTTCTTCAGTGAATGCAAATTAATACCACAATGGATATTTTGTGCTTGCCTCTGTGCATGCGAAACAAGCCAAACAATGCACTGCTTTGGGAGATGAACTCATGTGACAAAACTAGAAAGGAAAGCAAGCGATTATAAACACCCAACTCAGGCAAGTGGCTATTGTAGACAGCCAAGTGCAGGTCACTGGGGGATCGCATAGGACATGTCGAGTACATTTGGAATTTTCTGTTTAATTGAGTGGTGGGGTTTAGATGGTCATTTTCATAGTAAGCCTCCTAAATGGCAGATATGTTGCATACATATCCTTCTGTAAGTGTTCAATAAGACAAAGGGTTTTGAGTGAACTTTGTAGACCTTTTAGGCATCTGAGTGAAAGATGTCAACTGTTTATGGTGTAATCTTTTCCCAAGTTCCTCCTGGAATAGGAAATGTGACAAGGAGTTTTTCCCATCGCCAGCACTTCTCACAAGCCTAAAGGCTGCTCTGAAACCCTGGAGAAACATCTGCCTCTAGGGGCCTGAGATCTGAAGGTACTGTCTCCACCAAGAAGAAAAATAAAAGACTTTGAATGAAAGAAAACAAAGCAAAGAAAACAAGTTCATCTTTCACCTCCAGTCTAGAAGGCATAATTTCCAGAACAACAACAACAACAAAATGCACACCCTACAAATTGTGGCGGTTACTCATCAACCACTGCCACAAACCCAAACCCAGGGTGCCCACCGGGGGGTTCTGCTGCTCACATTGGTGTTAGTGAAAACAAGGACACACTTTGGAGATGGCCACAGGTGGATGCGGCTCCTGTAGGAGTGCATTCTGAGGATGAAGCCATGTTATTTTCAGCACTGCTTAGGACATCGATCTCGGGGAAGGATGATGTGGCGGGACCCTCAGTGAGTTGGGCTTTCCTGGGCATGGACTTCTCCTGCTCCCAGGACTTACGCTATTCTATGTGGGACCAAGTGTCCTGTGTCTGGCATTGCCAGCCAGGATCTCCCAGGTGGAGCCAGAGGCAGGGAGGTGCTGTGGGCTTCCCGCCCACTCACTTCTGCTTGCTGGGTCTCACAAGTCTGCGGCAGGTGGCCATCCCTGCCCTTCCCTCCACCTGCCCGCCATCCCCATCACCTGGCAACTCTCAGCGACTGCACCTTCCCCACTCTTCTGACAGCTGCCAATCATTCCTCGATGCTACAGCGGAACTCCCACCAGGTGGCCACTATTTATTTCTGATCTAACCAGGTCCTCCATGTACTCCATGGGTCATGCAAAGTACAAAATTCACATGCGTGGCTCTCGGGTCCCTTACGGTCTCTGCTGGTGCCTTCTGCTGACTCACCTTTCTATCTGTAATCCAGCCAATCTGAACTTTTTGAGCCCAATGTCTTTCAATGTAACAATGGCCGTGTCCCATCTGTTGGTATTGAACAAAGCCATTTTGTTTCCTATGCGTATGAGCAGAGTTGACTGTCAGTGTTTGGGGCCACCCCACAAAGGACACCTAAATCCATGGGTGCTCATGTCTCTTTTTCAAAATGGCCTGGTATTTGCACATAACATGCACAATCCTCTGTACATGTCATCTCTAGAGTACCTGTAATATCTAATATTAGATATATGATGGAAGTATGATGTATGATGGGAGTAGTTATTATTCTGTATTATTTAGGAAATGTGAAAAGAAAAAATATGTGCACATGTTTAGTACAGATGCAATTATTTCTCAAGTGCTTTTGATCCACTGTTGGTTGATTGCATGGATACAAACCTGGGGATACAGAGGGTTGGCTGGATATGTGTATACGGACATGTATGTGTGTGGGTGGTTTGAACCAATAAACACATACACCTATTTTAACATAAGTATGGAAACTAAAAGACAAGGCCTTTGAGCCAGTAATTCTACCTTTGGCAAGGATCCTAGGATAGTATTTGCTATTTGCTATTTTTTTGTATTAGATTGTGATAGAAAACACATGAGAGATAACCCAAATATCAAGTAACAACAAATCGACTTAGTGAATTAGAATACTCTTCAATGAAATGTAGTTTTGTTATTGAAAATTAGATTCTACAGTATTTATGAATAGAAAAAGATCTTAAGAATATACTCTTAACTCAAGAATGATATTACTAAATAGTTACTATGGTCTGGATCTGGAGCGTCCCCCAGAAGTCTCCTGTATTTGGCTATGGTGGGATACCTGTGGAGCCCTGGGCTGTTGGGAGGTGGGGCCTGGCCAGAAGGGGCAGTGCTTTGGGTTTGCCCTGGAAGAGTAGCTCTGCCCATTTTCCCTGACTTGGCTCTGTTTTGCCATGCTGTGAGAAGCTTTCTCTGCCTGCCCCTGACAATGTGATTGCATTATTTTCGAGCTGCCCACCTATGAATGGACTGTGTGACCTTCTGAAACTGTGAGCTAGAATAAATCTTTCCTCCCTAAAGGTGTGGGTGTTGGGTATTCTGTCCCAGTAATGAGAAAGTAACTGAGGCAAATAGTCTATATTTTAAGAGTAATAATAGGTTAGTTAGGTGTATAAAAGACAGAGACAGGCCTTTCCCTTTTTCTAACAGAAGGATACCAATAAATATTTTGTTTGTCTTTCTCAATAGTTTTCAAGACATTTTTAATTTTTACAGAACATGATATAACTTCTTTTAGTTCTGCTTAGGCACTTGGAATGCTGCAGGAATGTCAGGGCTGTAATTGTTGAGGGAGAGACGCCCAGCAGTGGGAAGGTAGGAGCACCGGAGACCCGTTTGCTTTCTTACGAACTTGGTCTCGGTGTAGCTGTGGTTATGGTTGTACTCAGAGCCCCTGTCTCTGAATTCCAGCTGTCGGATCGGGTGTGTGTATCTGTTGAAAGAGGAAGCTTTGGTTTCACTAATGCAGGCCCAGGAGTAATTTCCTGCTTAAGGGAAAGAAAGTGAAAAAGAGCATCTGTAGGACACGTGGGCCCCTTATCAGCGAGCAGTCACCACAGCGCAGCTCCCTGCAAGCTCACAGCGTCTCGTCTGTGACTTTCTTGGGGTTTCTCCGGGAGGGTGGGATGCGGATGCATGTGTTTAGGGGCAGGGTACAAGGGGAGCCAGAGGCAGCTGAGAACTTCTCGAAGGCAGAGTCACCCTCACATAGAGGCAAGGCAGAAAGTCACACGGTCTTTTGTTTAATCTCCCTCTGGAGGACCGTGTGCATTGTGGCAATCTGAGAGGAGACTCACTTGGGTGGACAAAGTAGGTATCAAAACTTCAGTGTGCGCTTCCTTACATTTTCTATTGTACCTCAGAAATGGTAATTTTATCTTAAAAATAAAAAATGTAGGCTGACCCCAAGCCCCTGACTCACTCTAGATGTGACAGTGTCGGGTGCAAAGGTGAGAAGTTCATCGAGCTAGGGCTGAGGTGGCCCCGAGTACCTCACCTAGATTTCAGTCTGGTGTCAGGTACTCCAGCTTGGTTCCGCCAGGGCTGGCAGGCAAATGGGCTTTGGTACCTGGGCTTCAGGGTAGCCATTTGCACCCAGACAATCTGATGGGGTATCTCAATGAGAACAAGCCACGTAAGGCAAGGGGCTATAAGAATAATCCCATAATGATAATTTACAATCAAATATTTGAATTCATTTATGAGTGAGTGAAGGTTTTTAAACATTAAAAGCCATATACAACCAGTGCACTCCCATCATACAATTTTAAAACATGAAAGTCAGTGTTCTTTTTATTCTATGAGCAAGAAAGATGAAATTTTACATACAAAATTGTTATATATTTAAGCATACATCTCATATGCTAATATAGAATATTTAAAATATCTCACGTCCCTGTGTATTATTTGTACCTCATTCTTCTAACATTTCCATTCTGTTATATTTTAATGAAGCACTTTTTTTTTAAACTAGTGCACTGGAATATGCATGGAACTTACAAATGACCCACAAAAAGCTTCTAGGTCACATCCTGCACGTCCACCCACAGGAAGAGACTCAGCTGTGGGAGCCCCTGGCTTAGTGTCCCGCACCTAGTAGATTATGCCCTCTTCTAGGTGAAGGCCTAATTTCTTCATTTACTGTCTGTTGTTATCACGTAGCACAAAATAATGATCTGTCCTGTGAAGGAAATGTCTCTCAAAACACAAATAGGAAAACACCAGATTGAAAACCCAGCGGACGATCTAGCTCCACCTATAACCTCGACACATCGGCTTGAGCCTCCTCCAGCAGCTATCCCTGCACATCAGCCAGGGGTTTGAAGATAATTATCTCCTTACGTATTTATTTTGGTAAAATATCAGACGGCATACTGTGCTTTTCACCTCTCTTTTTCTTTTTGACTCAAAAAACAGGAGGGTGGAACAAATATTCTTTCTCTTTTCCACTCACACTACTTCAGAAAGAAAAAAAAAATCCCCCAAAACAAATGGCCTCTCCTTTATGGCAATTTGTAGCCTGGAGCCAGTTTTTAGAGTTGAGTAATAAATCCCAGAAAAACAGTGACTACAGTGGAAAGGCTGACAGACATTTAACGCTAATGGCGCTAACAGCGAGCACACAGGAAGACGCTGGAGTCAGATTCCGCGCCGAGTGTGCACAGATTGCTCACCGATGGGCTGTATCTTAGTGGACGATCTGCCCGTTCGAAAACGGCGAACATTTCCCAAACACTCCCAAATCCAGAGAGAAGGGATTTCCTTGTCCCCGCAGGTTTGATGATCGCCAAATACTCGCTGCGATCGCTTGTGCTGTTGTTTTAACTCTACAAACAACAACACATGACATCGGGCCTGTGACGGCTTGATAACTGGCAAAAGAAAAAAAGAAAAAGCAAAGAGGGAGAGGAAGACTCACGCCATGATACTGCAAGTAGAATTGGAACTAACGAGGGGACAGCACAGCCTGAAGGTTTAACGTCCCGAGCTGCCTCCCGAGGCGAAGAAACCTCTGCTTTGTGAAATACAATGTGCTACTGCGTGGAGCCGAAATTTAAAGAATAAAAAAATGCGATCAATATTCAAAATGAGAAAAGGAGATAGTTTGCTGAACTCTCAGGTTTGTATTGATGTCTTAATGTTTAAAAATTCAGGGGAATAGTGTTTGGAGAGGATTCTACCCCCAACTGCAGCTCTGTCCTGGTCCAGAGGTGCAGAGGCCACAAACACCAACCCTCAGTGTCCCATCTGGGGCACGCTGAAGACTTCATGTCCTACTATGAGATCTGAGAAGTAACCCGCCCATCAAGCGCCACCACTCATCTGTTACCCGGATCTTTCTCAATTTCAGTTGTTTTGCTGGGTTTGAAGACTGTGGAGCAGGGTGTGTTTTGGACGGGGTGCATTCCCAGGTGACGAGACTGCACTCTGAGGTGGAATCAGTTTTGTGGCAGGATGGCCACAGGAGTACTGAGGTGCCTTTTTCAATAGAGACCTGGCAACCCAGTTAGGTGAGACAGGAAGCAAAATGCACAACGCATCTCCACGGTAATAAAACCACTGGACCTAGGCACGTAATGAGTTCATACGAACATCAAACATGCAGGCAGAGCAGCGATGCCATTTCGGCATCTCCACGGATCCTTCGGCTCACACAAAGCAACTCTTATGCTATCCAAACGGGTATATTCCGTGAACAACGTTTTCCACGATGAACGTGTGTACAGTTAGGTGTGTATGCAAACAGGCACGCAGGTATGCCTCGTGAATCTGGGGGTCTACACGCGAATGAGCCAGGGTGCTTGTCATTTTTATGCGCAGCTATGGATTTGCATCGGAAGTATTCTAAGGTAGGATGGGGGCTGGGGACAATCATGCAGACATAGTTTGAAAAAGATGCTTCTGGCTCACCAGGACTCAATTCCGAAGCCCACTCCGGCATTTTGCATGTACAAGCACTTTCTCTGGGTATAATTTAAGGGCAGTTTGAAACTTTGGCCCAATTTGATCAAATATTGATAGACGGTCCGGTGGAAAGCCGTATGGGAAGCAGCTACTTTACTGCGCATTGACACTGTAAATTTGAAGAGACACTGTCAACCTGCTGAAGTCTGAAATTTACTTCCCTAAAAGACAGATAAATCCCATGGCTAACACTGGAGATCTGTGTTAAATATACATACTCATGTACCTTATGTAAGGTCCTCCTCGATAAATTTCTCTTAGAGTCTAGTTCTAGGAACTAGTTTGTCTTTCTTGATGAATGTGTCTGCTTTCTTGTTAGAGATAAAGGGCCCTGGGAATCATCCTGTTGCTCTTTTTGCCTTTGCAGCCAGGACCCTCCAAGTTTCATTAGGCTCTCAGTTGGAACGGCTTTCGCTTAGCTTCTCTAGTACAATTGATTTGCTCTTTTATTGTGAGCCTCCTGTTCTCCCCATCTTTATTTTCATAACTTCATATTGTTTCTGTCCTTTATGGAAAGTCATCTCATGTTCTTTTTGGAAGAAAGAAGAAAAAGAATTCTTAACTATACTCCGGTCCCAGATTCCTTCATGTTTAGTGAAACTTTGTTTCTAACCATCACGTGCCTAAAACATATCAAAGGAAATTCATACGTAAAGCAAACTCTGAGAACAGCATTGTTAACTAACGCGCAGGATCTCCTCTTGTTGTCTAATCTCCACCTTAGTTTCAAGAACACGGTCAGCTCAATCTGCCATTAAAACTAGGACAAGTAGCTGTGATGGTACTCATACCGTAATCCCGAAGGCCTAAGATGCTGAGGCAGGAGGACTGCAAGATCTACTCCAATTTGCACAACTTATGAAAACAGACTAAATAAAAAGCTGTGGATGTGGCTCATTGCAAAGGCCCTGGGTTCAATACTTGGTAAGAAAAACAACAAACAGGATACTTTGTTTGACTGAAATGTGACTGGGATTTTGTGAGTTCGAGCCTTTCTGCGGAGTTAACTATAGCTACAAGATGGTAGTTCCTGATCTTTTTGTGAACAACAGAAATCAAGGTGGTATTTCCTGAGTGCCACTTCCTGGCTTATAGCAGGAACTACCTGTGGGATGTAGGTGAACGTGGAGACACATGAAGGCCACGTCTATCCATTACATGCTGGGAGCGCACCCCAAGGGGCCAACGCTGCAGGCATCACCTCTGGACATTTATAGCTACACTGTTTTTAACTGCTGGTACCACTCTCTTTCCTTAGCAAGAACTTGTAGCTGGTCCCTTCTCCTCAGCCACAGAACAGCACAAGTTTGAGTCTTGACCTGGCTGCCATCTTGGAGGTGATAAACCCGAGCAGCAAGACCTTGGATCAGTTGTCTCCACAGAGGACAACAGTGACAATGGTATCAAATCAAGTTCCTGACAAGGACTTCATGCCAGGCTTGGCTGAGAAATATCTGAAGTCTTACTTAAAAGAAAAAAAGGCAACTAACATGCATTTATTTTAAGCATAAGGTCTGTGAGTCTCTTTTGAACAGCAAGGCTTCATGACATGTGACCTTAAACCCATGTGCCCAGTGGTTAGAAAAAGTAGGGCACATGGGTGCCCGTGATTCCACAAATATGGGGATCTGACCCTCTCCTCCTTTTCCTCTCAATATTTAGGCTTTGTAGAAAGAAAGCCCAGGAGGGGAAAAGCACTTTAAATAAGGAATCAAATATTGAACAAATGAGAGGAAAGAATAAATCTGTTTGAAAACAGTCTCCCAGCACTAATGACTAGGATCTAAAAATAATCCTAACATATTTTTAAATTGGAGGAATACTCAGAAACATAAATTGAAAGATAAATTGGGAGAGACACTTTTAACAAGGTGAAACAAGACGGGATCTTGGTGTGGATTTGAGAGCTAAGAGGGGCCTCCTGAATTAAGCTTTTTCATTATCTTTCAGTTTGCACAGTAAACCAGGGAAGGGGGCTGGAGAACTTCAGGCACATGTGAAATCCTATACACAGGAAATGCTGCTTGAGGAAAGACATTTTCAAATTCACCGCTACTTTTAGGCACACTGTTTTAAAGGCTGGGGTAGCAGGTTGTGGGCCCAAGATAAAGTCATCTTTTTCAAGGGGCCATGGATAATAAATTGCTGGTAACATTCACATTTTTTCACCACTCTGTACACTACTCTTGCTTTTTATAGTCTAATTTTGAAAGTTGATTATTTCTAAACAAGTATTTAATAAAGCTTCAATTTAGCCAGTGTTACTGGATCATTATTTTGTCACATGATGTATATAACAAATATGTAATTATTAAAGACAGAAATGTCAGTCTGTGTGTTACCTAGAATCTGGAAGGAAGCCATTAGCATTACATTGGTTCTACTTTGAAACACTCTTATATGGTTTTAATGTGTCCCCCAAAGATTTGTGCATCAGGAAGTCAATTTCCAAATTCACACTATTGCTATTGGGTGGTGAGGCCTTTGTGAAATATTGATAACTAGGATGAGATGAGGCCATGAGGGTGGAGCTGCCACAATCACATTAGTGGCTTTCTAAAAAGAGGAAGAAACTTCAGCTATCACACTTGGTCTAACTTTCCATGACGTTATATTGCAGCTCGGAGCCCTCACCAGAGTCTAGCAGACATGATTCCAGGCTCTTGGACTTCACCTTCAGAACTGCAGAAATACATTTCTGTTCTTTATAGATTACCTGGTCTCAGGTATTCTGTTACAGCTGCAGAAAATAGACTAAGAAAACTCTGCAGGGAGAGACCAAGGGGATTTATTTCCATATGACAGGCGCATTTTCATGGTTAATCATGGGCTGCAGAATCAGCAAACTAAAGGCTGAGCTAGCTCTGCTACTTACTAGGTGTGACGCTGAGCAAGTTACTGAATTCTCTGTGCTTTGTTTCAGAAATGGGGCTTCCAACGTCCTCTATGCCACAGAGCTGTCATGAGATTCCACATGATTACATGCCTGATCTGCACCGATAGTCAATCCAACCTTGATAATGGTGCCATTTATTAGGAAAAAGATGAGGATGACTCGTGTTCATTAATTGCAAAAGTACCAGGCGTTGGAATGCCAAGAAAGCCTCTTTGATGCCATTTCAATGTTCCTCCTCAAAGTCCCAGGCTGAGAACAACTTTCCTGACTCATTAGAAGTTCTTTGTAATGGCGGGCAGACCCTCTACTTCTAGTTGACGCTTAAGTGTAACGTGAATTCTAAATTTACATCGAGTTCTAAGCTTGTGACTTGGGGTTGTGTGTCATTCAGTCTCAAATTCGTGGGCATCTACCGTCCTCAACTCCTTTTGGATGTGGGGGGATGAGCAAATAGCCTCGTTTTGCAGCAATCAGGGTTGATTTGTTATAGCAGCTCAGACTAGCTGATTTTGTCTGACCTAGAAGGTGCTAGGGTCACCTTTGTCACTTTCCTTATTTCTGTCCCTTGCTAGCAAGGCATCTCACAGAGTTTTGGAGCCCAGGAAGAGGAAAACCTCTGGGCATGGGCCTTCCTGGGTCGGGGTGGGCCACAGGGAGGAAGGCTGCTGCACGGAGGGTGGGTGGGGAAAGGCCAAGGCTCTGTTCCTTTTAATTCCTTTAGCTCCACTAATCAATTAACATTCGGCTAATAATCCCCTTCAAATGGGTCACTGTTGTCAATTAAAGGCTGATTTGTGGCTAACTGCGCCAGCTCGTGGGGAAGCCTCCCTGTGGTTCTGAAACGGCGCAGTGGCTGCTCAGTGGAAGTTATGGTAGCGCTAGACTCTTCCAGACAGTGACAAAAGCCGTCAGAGGCAGGGGTGCGGGAGACGCGCAGTCCTAGGCAGCGCTGCCTGAGTGATTGAATTGGAAAACGAGCCATTCCTCCAGGTTAGAAAATGATTCTTCATCAGGCAGCAGGCTATTAAGCACACCTAGATAATAAACAGATGATTTTGACACTCACTCTCTGGGCCCCTCATAGTTTCCATTTTTAAATTCCACGTTACTTTTAAAGGATTCGTCCATTATGATGATTTATATCTCTGAGCGGAGACAATGATGCCCTTTAATGTCAGAGGCAGAGCATGATTTTTATCATGGAATCAGGGGTTTTCATTTTTATAAATTCTTCTCTTTCTAGCGAAACCTCTGAAAAACCCTCTTGTCATGACATGGATGGGTGCTGCCCCTACCCAGGGGCCCCGAACACAGGGACAATGTGCACTTCACGACCAGTCTTAACACTGGAGGTGAGGGAGCCCTCCATCCCCTCCCCCCACCCCCCAGTTCTCACCTTCCCACTCCTCCTGACAGAGCCACCCCTGGGGAGTTAATAGCGTCATGTCACTAGAGAACGGCTAATGGAACGGCTTCCATTCAGGTTACATTTCCTCCAAAATTACGGAGCCAGGCCCCCACGTCATATGTCCCTCCTATGTTGCTAAGGCAGCACCTTGTTCTTCCAGGGTGTCAGCATCTTCTAGAGAAGCATGGGCACTGTACGAGACCATGAGAGCCTTGCCAGGAGTAAGGCACAAGAGGTCCCTGTCATTGTGCAGCTTCTAGCCCGTGGGTTCTCAGTCTGGCAGTGTCCAAGTCACGGCTGGGTAGGTCCCTACCATGGGGTGGGGCTGTCTGATGCATTACAGGAAGTTGGCCGGATCCTTACACTTTACCTACTCGATGCCAGCAAAAGAAAATGTCCCCTGGGATAAAGAAAACACATCAGAAGGCAAGTTCACACCATGATGAGTGGTATGGGGAGAATTCAGCTTGAAATGGTTAAAGAAGGACAGGAAGGAGCTAGGAAAACGAGCAGCCTGTGGAAGGGACGGGGGACTGCTGGAGGGCGGGATAGTGGGAGGCCAGGAGGCTGAAAAAACCAGGAAAGCAGCAACAGCAGAGACCGAGAAGGGAAACCAGGCCAGTTGCCTGCAGAGGACAGGGTGGTGTGGCTGCTGCTCGGTACATTGTGGGGAGGAGCTGGCCATGGCCACGAAGAAGCTGAAGGATGGAGTAAAAACTGGGGTAGGCTCCAAGGTCACTGACAGGAAGCTACTGGGGGTGGGGTCTCATTGTTGTTTTTGAGACCGTCTTACTGAATTTCCCAGACTGGATTTGAATTCACCATCCTTCTTTCTCAGCCTCCCGAGTAGCTGGGATTACAGACAGGAGCCATTGCGCTCAGCTCACCATTGGGAATTTTAAACACAGGAGAGACATTATAAATGTATCCATTCATTTCTCTCAATTTAACAGAGTTCGTTCTGTGCAAGGCAATGATTAGGGCAGTAGGACTGGAGGAGGATGGGAAGCAGGATTTGGCAAGATAGAGAAACAGTTAGGTCCCTGTCCTGTCCCTGACCTGGGGAGATTCTGAGGCTACTTTGTGGAGGATACCAACATGCAGGCAAAAATCAATCAATCAATCAATAAAATTACAATGCAGCTTTATGCATAGATACAAAATTCCAAAATTTTGTGGTCACATTTCCTAGAAGCAAAGAGGAAGAGGAAGGGTAATGGAGGAAGGGAAAAGGGAGCAGGAATCAGGAGGACACAAGGACGGATATAAGGCAAGGATGGACGAAAGCTCTATGCCTACAAAGCCAGTAAGCCAGAGGAACTGAGGTGCCTCAGGTCACCGCTGTATCTGTGAATCCCAGCAGAGTTCTTGGTTTATAATTAATGCTTAGTAAGTGGGTGGCAAGTGAGTAAATGTCTGTGTCTTCACATTCAGGGCACTTCTGTAGTCATGTTCATGCTCCCATAGGCACTGTGTGCCCCTGCCTTTGCTCACATGGTAAAGCTCTGACTCTCTATGGGCTGGTGTATGGAGGCAAGGCCTTTGGGAAGTGGCTGGGCTCTGGAAGTGGCATTCTTCTGATAAGACCGATGTTCTTTGGAGTAGAGATGTTAAAGGTGCCCTCTCCCATTTCACTGCTTTTATTTCTCTCACGAGGAAGTAAGAACACAGGTCCTTCTGCGATCAGAAAGCCCCAGCATGGAGATGCTGTCACAGCAGCCTGAGCTGCGTCATACCCACACATGAGTTTGTTTTTACATAGGAGGCAGGAAATCAAGGTAGGTTTGGGGCAGCAGGAGCTATTGCTTTTGCTTTCATCCTTTTCCCGGTGGACCCACCCGACCTGGCACCGCCTGGATATGAGAGAGATACGTTGCCTGAATAAGTACATGGCCTAAACACAAGGAGAAAGAATTTGTTTTGTCATTGCTTTTCTCCCAAAGCCAGTAGAAAGCTATCATTAATGGTGAAATAAATTTATTTATTTATTTATGCTGACTCTGCGCTTAGACCCACTCACTTTTAATCCTCACCAGGGATGCCATCGAGGATGAACCCACGCAGCCGGGTGAACTATGACTGTGGGCACAAAAGTAACGATTCCACAACCAACTATTTATAGTCGTGCAGAATGGGCGGCAGTGACTGTCACTTGGCCTGGAGGACACGAGCCACGTGACCCATGTTTAAGTCACCAAACAGTGAGGATTGCTTTCTGTTCATACAGAAAACTGCTGACTTTCAGGACGGTGTCAATTAAGTGCCTTAGGCCCTTTTCTGTAGGTGATTTCACATCACAAAACTGGTCCCCTTTTCATCTCTATGATAAAAAAGCTTGAGCTGTGTAACTGTAGAGGCCGAAGAGGAAGGAGAGACCTTGATCCCGGAGACAGTCAACCTCCACAAAACAGGATAGGATGCTAGGGCGTTTGTGTTTTTGTCTTAATTTGGATAATAAAAGCTTTTGTTGAGCAGGTAACCCCCAAGAAAGGCCCATCCACTTTTTTTGGTACCAAGGCCACAGAATCTGAAAACCGTTTGAAAACAGTTTTTCTTTTCCCCGCTCAGGCGAGGCCAAATGAGACAAGTGAGAAAATGTGAGTTTTTCTGACCTAAAATGTGCTGATTTAGAAACCTTCCCTTTTATCCTGAGATTTCTAAGGGGCAGCTCCCATGTGTGGTGGCTTCAGTAATTTTATCGTCTTTACTTGGTAAAATAGAAGTGAGAGCAACCTGGAGCCGTTCTTCTTTGAAGCCCTAAAGAGTGGGACCTGCTGCTGTGGAAAAGACTTCAGTGGGAACTGGGGGGCAGGAGAGAAAAGAGGAGTGGGGGAGGCCCAGGGCAGGCCCAGCCTGCGCAAGACGGGAGCCCTCTTCTAGGGTGTGTGTGTGCACGTGTGTGTGTATGTGTGTATAGAGCCATAAGAGGAATTATTGAGGAAAACAAGGAAGTTCTAGAGAAGGAGAGATGCACAACCTCCCAAGTCAAGGAAATGTTCTAAATTGGCCCAGATGCTTGGGATCAGGAAGCAACTACAGATCTCCAACTTTCCCGATTTTAACTTGGGCCTGAATCACAGGGGGTCTAGTTCCAATGAAGACCGATTCATTTGTGTTGGAATTGGTCTTGGATTCTGCATGATTACAAGGCAAGGTGACACTATTGGTCAGCTGGTGACATTATAAGCAATTAGAAGATACTTGGGGGCAAAGGAATGAAGAAGAGAGAGCAATTCATGATGAGAGAGAGAGAGGGGGAGAGAGAAAAGGAAGGGCAGGAAGAGGAGGGGAAGGGAAGGAGGAGGAGGAGGCAGAGGAGGAGGAGGAAGTAAAAATCAATCAAATTGACTTTGGGTGCTTCCTGGGTGAGAAGATGACCCAGAGGGAGGGAGGAGGCCAGGCTGTCAGGCAGCCCTGGCAGCGCTGGCTCAAGCAGGGGGAGCTCATCTAACACATCCTACATGAAAATACGAGTCTTAGATAGCAGCTTTCCGAGCAGCTGTGGACTGTCCTGTCACGGCCGGGAACAGTGGCGCTGGCACCAGCCCTCGGGATTGATCCCGGCTGCAGCACTCTCCAGCTGAAGGCCTTGTTTCTCAGCCTCTCTAGGCTTCGGTCTCTTTATCTGGGATGTGGTGGGATTTGTATTTGTCCCATAACTTTGTTTTATTGGGTGCATAGGTCACTACCAATCCTAGAGCTGGGGAACAGAAAAGAACTGAGCCTGCAGCGTGCCCCAGCAAGGCTAAGCCACCTGCTCACTGTGGCCAGAAGGTCCTGCGACAGGAGACAGGTCTGATGGGGTTTGGTTTTCCCAGTGTTAACAAACAAACTAACAAAGCAACCAACCAATCAACCAGCTAGCCCTCCTAAACCTTAACACAGGAAGACTGAAAATCAATTTTCATTTTCTCTTTTGTGTAAGTAAAATATGTGGTCGTTCAGCCACGCATTTATTCATTCATGAATTAAATACATTTTGAGGCCCTACTATGCTCCTTAAGGTAATGTTCTATGTATTTCTGAGTGCTCTCTGGTAATTCAACAAAAAAACATTTTCGGCAATACAGTTTGTTGATATTTGTTCTCTGGTATAATATTCTATTATCCTGGTAGTACTGAATTATTGAAATTATATAGCATAAACTAAGGCTCTGGCTTTGTTTTTTTTATCAATAATATCATCATGTTGCATCAGACCAAGAAGTATCATCGGTCGTTTTTATTTAAAACACTAGGTTTATTTGTCAGGCCACTCTTTCATCGGAAATACGAGTGTTCAATAAATTGTCTGTGATCTTAAAAGTGAGATACTTGAGTAAAGCTATGATATGCACAGATAGAACCAAAAGCAGATTCCCAGGACCTGCAGCTTCTGAGATGTGAGCCTGGCATGACGTACAGCACGTGAACCTGCTCATGGTCTCCCTACTTTGCTTAAAAATTCAAAATACATAGACAGTGATTAGCTCATCTGAGAGTTTTTCACAGCAAGGAATCGGGCCCTACATGATCATTGCATTTCCCTGAGACATATAAAAGACATTCATGGAGGAAGCTGTTCAACTAAAAGTAACCAAATGTGGTATTCATTTATTATTTTATTAGTATTATTTGAAAGAATATCTGCTCAAATGGCCAAATTTGATGAAGTTATGAATGTAACTTTTTGTGGCTAAGTGACTATCGCAGAGACCATGTAGTGAACAAAGAAGTCCAACTCCACAAAATAAAACTTTTTTAGAGGCAAATAACTAGCTCGAACTTTTAGCTGGTTAGCTAATGAGACTAATAAAGTTGGAAGGTTATCTTTAGCAATACTTCGGGGGAAATTTTTCCAATTTTTAGATTTGTCATTCCTAAAACACAGTCTAGGTCTTCAGTTTCTGAAACAACAAGCCTACGTCTTGGTGGACAATTTTCTGGCCTGTTTGTTGATTTTTTTTCCGGTCACTGTTGGAGGAAAGCTGTCATTTTCCCACCTGTGACAAGTGTCTTGGTTTGTCACAGCTCAGTATATCAGCATTTTAGTTTGTTTGTTCGCAACCCAGTTGGCCAAGCAAAAGATTCTCCTGGCCTTTCTCCCAAAGGCTGAACGAAGCTCAGGTGTGCACAGAATCTCAGCAGAGGAGCCCGCAGCCAGCTGTTTCTAACCACTGGACAGCCTGCCCATAGCTTCTACTTTGAGGGAACAGGTGGGGATTTTTCTCTCTTTACTTTGTTTCTAAGTGTGTGCTGAGGTACAGGGATCATGGGCCTGGGGGTTCACTAATCTAGTCAAACGAGGGGAAATGTTCAGAGGTCAGTCGCCTTTCATTCTGCCACGTGATGTGGTGTCATGTGGTGGAGGGTGAGAAAGACACTCACACACACGAACCTCCTGAGTCTGGTGAGGATTTGAGATCCCTGCGGTCCACCCGGGACAGCAGCATCTGGTGCACAGTGGCGAGTGTTGAACGACCTGTCTTGTGGACTGAGGAGTGCGGGGCCAACATGTACCAAGGAGGATGAGGAGGGAACAGGAAGCGGAAGGGCGAACGTAGAGTCACACACTTTCTATGTACTCAAAAAGCTAAAAGAAGCAGCTAGAGTATCAGCGGGCATGAAGGGCCGACTGACACCTTTCCAAAGGTGCCGCCAGTACAGGAGCCACAGCGGGAGAAAGCACACCAGTCTCCAGAATTCCCAGTGCAGCTCTTTTTTTTTGGAACATTTTGAGCAGGAGGATGTTTAGTCCCTTCCTTAGAAGGATAGAAATAATCAGGCATCACTGGATGTTGGTCCAAAGGCCTGCCGTTTGCCATGAAAATAATGGAGAAATGTGCCTTCAGGACAACATCCTCAAAGTGAGTTTGGATGGAGTATTTTGTCTGAGAAAATCTCTTTCCTCAATCTCCTAAACTTTTGAGTTATAAAAAAATTTAAAGTTTATGTAACTGGCCCTTCCTTTATGATTCAAATAAATGCCCAACGGGGTCCTTATATTGATGACTTTTATCCCCAAACACTTCAAATTTATTATTATTGTTATTATTAATGTTATTATCTCAGCTCTTCCTTTGAGTTAAAAATTGCATTGATTTTGAAAGTATCAAGTGTCACGTGTCAATTCCCTTTCGAAAGAAATAGCTTAGACCTTCAGATTTTGTTCTTAATTTCTTCCTTTGTTGGAAAAATCCAAGCCCCCAAATCCCTTCTTCTGACTGTCAGGGCGACAATGCTCACCCTGTCTCAGGAGCCATTATAACCTATCAATTGTCTTCTTCCACAGTTTCTCTCAACCAGCGGAATTTTCTATTTGCCCAAATGAGTGATCAATTCGTTATTTCAGTAACTGTCCTGCCGGTGTCATTCCTGAAGACTACATCATGAATTAACCACAGGCTTAAGGCCAAGTGACACCCAATCCCCAATGACCCAATTAGCTATATTCTCGAAATGCCTCCATTTCTCCCACCACCCTCTTTTTGTCCACTGTTCTTTCTACTTATTTTCACAAAGGGTAAACACATTGTGCACATCATTAAGAAAACCACACTCAGAACTCTAAACAGTGCTTTCATTCCCAACTCTAAATCCAAGCTCGCTGTGTATTGGTTTAAGTTAATCTTTTTAGCCTTGAATATTAGTATTAACCTCCTCACAACTTATCAGGATTGGTTCCCTGGTGTGAGCCACAAAAGGCTTTCTTCTTTATAAACAGAGGCTTGGTAAGGTAGAAACTCACACACATCCTTTGCAATGATCTACATTAGTTCTGTCAATGGAAGGCAGAAACACAGCCAATGAGTTGCCAGAGTCCTATTACTTTATTATTTTAAAATTATTTTAATTTTTCCCATTTCCCAAACTAATTTGGATTTTCCTCATTAACTGTTCTTATGCTGACGTCGCCCTGCCCATTTTCGTTGGACATCTGGGCATGCTGGTTGCATGTGTGAACGCTCACACAGGCACACACACACATGAAGATGTAGCACAGGTAGTGACCCACACGGGAAGGCGCACACACTCCACGCGCACATTTCGTCGTCTTGGGTGACTCTGTGATTATTCCTCTTTACCATCTACTGTTTCCTGGGATGCTTATTATGCAAATGTCACCAAAATTATTTTCTAAATTACCTACTTTCTGTCACTTGCTGTCTTTCACACTAGAAGATTAGACTCATGCCATACTCCTTTACAATATTATTCATACTTTTTTTTTACTATCTTGCAAGCAATCTTCAAAACAAAACAAAAAGACCCTAAACTTTTATATGTCCTTGAAGTCCAATCAATGTCCCAACTTCTTCCTTACCACCTTTCACTTTCTTAAGAGACCCACACAAGCCAGCCTCCATCGGGCACATACATGAACCCTGCTCTTTTCTACCACAGTACCTTTGCACCTAACATCTCCCCTGACAGGAGTTCCTTGCTCCCACCTGGTTGTGTCAGCCTGGTCAGTTCCTGGAGACCATCAAGTGTTGGGCTAAATGCCACTTCCTTGGGGAATCCTGTATCTACACTCCAGACAAGGTTGTCAGACATTCTCCCAATGGCCTTTACTTATGCAGTGCAAATTATAATTACCATTAAAAAACTGCTGAGTAACTATGTGTTGTGAGTGCCCTGAGGGCACTAGGCTCAATTAACACATTTTTAAATATCTGTACATAGAAAAGGCTCAAATGTTTGTTGCCTGGATAGATGGAAAACATCCTGGTGCATCGAACTTGTGTCCTGCCATTTTATTTATTTATTTATTTAGTCCATGTCTTTTTGAAGAAAGAGGAACAGTCTTTGCACACATATAATTTGCACAATATGATTAATGCACCTGTGGAAATACTAAAACTTCATTTTTATATTTTATTATAATGTTAAAAGAGGGTAAAATCCAGCAGGTTGCAGGTTGGACAGAACAAACCTGGATGAGCTGTGCTGGGTTCCCACCCGCCTCTCCCCTGTGCTCCTCTCCTTCCCAGCTCCCACACAGGTAACTCAGAAAGGACCCACCTCATGTCCAGAGCCCAAAACTAAGCAAATATTTGCACCAAAGAAAATAACAAGAAATCATGAAGACAGAAGACTCCGCCTCACTGTAATTTGAGGTCATAAGATACAGGTCACAACCTGAACTCAAGGCCACAGGTATATTATTTATTTGGTGCTGCTAAAAAGAAATGGTACATTGAAATTTAGATTTGTGAGTCCCTTAAGAAATGGAAAGATCTAGCTTCCGGGATAATGTATCCCTGCAAGGTAGCCACAGATGGGAGCTCCTCAGATGCTGTCCGCAGTCCTCTCTACTCCCTATTGCTCACTGCTCAGTCTGGCCATTTCCTTTCCTGCCGGGAACTTATGGGTACGTGAACTTGTGCTCCTGTTTCAAGTCCTTCAGAAGTACATGACTTCTTTCAGAATAACTACCTTTTAAAATAAAACTACCTTCAAACAACTATCTTTAAAAACAGATAACTATCTTTAATAAATCTTTTTTTCAGGCACAAACACTGAAGATTTGAGGGAAAATTATTTATCTTTCCTTTATTTTTTCTTTTTACTGTTGAATGACCACTATTCCAACTGTGGTATGAATTATTTCTCAGTTTGGGTGCAAGGATTTTTGCAAAAGTATGTGGTGGCAAATTTCCATGAGCCTACTTGGGAACGTATTTTTGATCAGTGCAAACCTCCAAACATTAGACATTCAAGTGACCTAAGTGGCAACTGGTACTTTTGTGTGTGAGCATGTATGTGTGTGTGCGTGCTGCAACACACACAAAAAAAGGAATCAAGG